>QRFJ01000307.1:799086-1177785 GCA_006176705.1 Cocos nucifera
GTCCGAGCTTCTCCCCCATCTCGTCTAAGGTGAACGAGGTCTTCGACTTTGCTCGCGTTAGGGACGAGGTCTTCCTCCTGTTCCTAACGGGCTGTGGGGGCACATGCGGACCGTCGTCCGAGCTTCTCCCCCCATCTCGTCTAAGGTGAACGAGGTCTTCGACTTTGCTCGCGTTAGGACGAGGTCTTCCTCCTGTTCCTAACGGGCTGTGGGGGCACATGCGGACCGTCGTCCGAGCTTCTCCCCCCATCTCGTCTAAGGTGAACGAGGTCTTCGACTTTGCTCGCGTTAGGACGAGGTCTTCCTCCTGTTCCTAACGGGCTGTTTTTACTCATTTTTCTCTTGCCATCCCACGATTCTTATGCCAAAAACCAAAAACGCAGAACAAAGAAATTCATTGATGATACATTCTCAGATTTTCTGAGTTCCATGGCCGAGGAAGCATTATCCCTCCGAGTTCCTTCAAGCGATAGGTTCCGGGTCGGATGACTTCCGTTACCTTGTACGGACCTTCCCAATTTGGAGCGAGCTTTCCTTGACTCTGAGGCTGAGTGATAGCGGCTCGTCGGAGCACTAAGTCCCCTACTCTGAACGTCTTATTTTTAACCCTGGAGTTGTAGTACCGAGCCACCTTCTGTTTATAGGCTGACATCCGGATGCGAGCTTCCTCCCTCTTTTCTTCCAGAAGGTCGAGGTTGACTCTGAGGTTTTGGGGGTTGTGCTGTTCATTGAAGCCCACAACTCGTGCGGAAGGGAGCTTAAGTTCAACCGGGATGACTGCCTCAGTACCGAAGGCCAAAGCGAAGGGTGTTTCTCCAGTCGGCACCCTCTGAGTAGTTCGGTACGCCCAGAGGACATGGTAGAGTTCGTCTACCCAGGCCCCTTTTGCCTTATCTAGCCTCATTTTGATTCCCTGTAGCAAGGTCCGGTTGGTTATCTCAGCTTCCCCATTGGTCTGCGGATGAGCCACAGAAGTGAAGCGCTGGGAGATGTTTAATCCTTCACAAAACTCTGCGAACCTAGCCCCGGACGAATTGTCGCCCATTGTCGGTTATAAGGGTTCGGGGCAGGCCGAACCGACAAACTAGTGACTTCCAAACAAAGTCCTGTACTTTGGCCTCGGTAATTTTTGCGAGTGGTTCAGCTTCGACCCACTTGGTAAAGTAGTCAATCGCGACCAAGAGGAACTTCCGCTGTCCCGACGCTGTCGGAAAGGGGCCGAGTATGTCCATTCCCCATTGCGCAAACGGCTAGGGTGAATTAAGCGGAGTGAGTTCGGATGCCGGCCGTCTCTGCACACTAGCATTTTTCTGGCAGCGGTCGCACCTCTTTACGTATTCCACAGAATCGCGAAATAAGGTCGGCCAATAATACCCTTGCCGAAGTAGCTTTAGCGACAAAGACCTTGCTCCTAAATGGCTTCCGCAAAGTCCTTCGTGCACATCCCATAGTGCAATATTAGCTTCTGAAGGTCGAAGGCATCTCAACAATGGAAGGGAGTACGACCTTTTGTACAACTGGCCTTCGTATAAGACGTAACGGGAGGCCTGATTTTTGAGTTTTCGAGCTTCTTTTCGGTCATGAGGAAGAACCCCCTCTTTAAGGTAGGTGACCAGTGGGTCAATCCAGCTGGGCTCGAATTCCGTCTGTAGGACATCCTGAGGTTCTTCCGTGGTTGGGTACTTCAGAGTTTCCTGAAATACTTCTTTGGGTAGTTCGGCTGGAGCCGAAGTGGCCAGTTTGGAGAGAAAATCGGCTCTCGCATTTTCTGTCCTTGGGATATGTTGAATGACGAAATTATCAAAGGCCGGGGTTAAACTCTTCACTTTCCCGAGGTATCTCGCCATGCTCTCTTCTCTTGCTTCAAAGTTGCCGTCAACTTGACCGACCACTAATCGAAAATCACTGTAGACTCGAAGCCGATCTACTTTTAGCTCCTTTGCTATTCTTAATCCCGCAATCAGTGCTTCGTATTCGGCTTCGTTGTTGGTAGCGGGAAACTCGAAGCGCAGCGCGAACTCGGACGACAACTCCCTCGGGGCTGACCAAGACTAGCCCCTGCACCAGCTCCAATGGAGTTGGAAGAACCATCCACGTGTAGAATCCAGAAGCCTTCAGAGAGGTCGGCCCTTTCCTTTGGGAAGTTCGGCTGTGATGGTTCGACTTCGTCAAGGCTCGATCTCGCCTCTGTATTTGTCTTGCTTGATTCAAGTTCGGCTTCGTCCGGAATAGTGCATTCTAATACAAAATCCGCCAGTACCTGGGCTTTGATTGATGGCCTGGGCTGATAGTTGATGTCGAACTCCGTGAGCTCCATTGCCCATTTTGCGATTCTTTCCGGAAGCGTCTGCTCGGTGGAGAACTGCTTTTATTGGTTGGTCCGTGAGGACCGTTATGGTGTGCTCCTGAAAGTAAGGTCGGAGCCTCCTGACGGCAATTACGAGACAGTAAGATAATTTTTCTATCCGGGAGTATCTGGTCTCCGCGTCCCTTAGGACTCGGCTCACGTAATAGATCGGGCGTTGTGTTTTTGCTTCTTCCCTAACGAGAACCGCCGCCAGGGCCACCGAGGAGACAGCTAAATACAAGAACAACTCTTCCCCAGGTTCAGGTTTTGCCAGCAGAGGGGGCGTGCCGAGGTAATTTTTGAGTTCCTCAAATGCTTGTTGACACTCTGCCGTCCAGCTGAAGTCCTTTGGTCGCCTGAGAACCTCGAAGAAGGGCAAGCAACGTTCAGCCGACCTCGAGACGAAGCGATTTAGGGATGCCACCCTTCCGGCCAAGCGCTGAACTTCTTTAATCGTCTTTGGAGTGGTCATTTCTTGAATAGCTCGGATTTTCAGGGGGTTTGCCTCAATTCCACGTCTCGACACCATGAACCCAAGAAATTTTCCAGAGGTTACGCCAAAGGCGCATTTGGTAGGGTTCAGTCTCATCTTATGCTTCCTCAATGCATTGAAGGTCTCTTCAAGGTCGGCCAGATGGTCAGCTGAAGCTCGGCTTTTGACGAGCATATCATCTACGTACACCTCCATGTTGCGGCCGATCTGCTCCTTGAAAATTTTGTTGACTAAACGTTGGTATGTTGCTCCCGCATTCTTGAGTCCAAAAGGCATGACCTTATAGCAGTAAAGACCTCGGCTAGTGATGAAGGCTGTTTTTTCTTCGTCTTCAGGCGCCATACGTATCTGGTTATAACCAGAAAAGGCGTCCATAAAGCTGAGGAGCTCATGACCCGAGGTTGCATCTACCAACTGATCGATCCTGGGCAAGGGGTAACTATCCTTTGGACAAGCCTTGTTTAGCTTTTTGAAGTCGACACACATCCTCCACTTGTTGTTTGCTTTCTTGACAAGAACCACGTTCGAAACCCAAGTCGGGTAATGAACTTCCCGGATTAGTCCTGGCTTTAAGGAGTTTATCTACCTTCTTCAGCGATCGCTTTCTGCCTCTCCGGGGCATGTTGGCGTAGTTTTTCTCTTACCGGCCGGTGTTTCGAGTCAACGGCCAGCCGATGTTCCATGACCTCGGCGTCGATTCCTGGCATATCTGCTGGGGTCCAAGCGAAGACGTCTGCGTTCCTTCTGAGAAAAGCGACGAGTTGCTCCCGAACCTCGGTTGCCAGGTTGGAGCCGATCTGCACCACATGGTCCGATTTTCCATCATTTAATGACACAGAGACGAGGTCCTCTGCAGGCTCAGCTCGTTCTTCAGCGAGGTCGTCACGGACATCCAGTCCGTCAACCAGACAGGAGTCGGGCTGATCTCCCTTATACAAGGCGATTGAGTAACAATACTTCGCTAGGGTCTGGTCTCCTCTGACTTCTCCAACCCCATAGTTCGTAGGGAACTTCATCTTTAAGTAATAAGTCGACACAACTGCCCGAAGGGCATTTAAACCAGGTCGACCAAGGATAGCATTATAGGCGGACGGCGTCTTTACGACTAGGAAGTCGACCTGAGCTTTGGCCTGCTTTGGGTACTGCCCTGCTGTTACGGTCAAAGTTATGATACCTTCGACTGGTACGGTGTTGCCAGCAAATCCAACTAGCGGAGAATTCACCGAGCTCAATCGATCATCAGGTAGGGACATTTTCAAGAAGGCACCGTAGAACAATACATCAGCCGAGCTTCCATTATCTACGAGGATGCGGCGTACATCGTAGTCAGCAATATTCAACGAAACTACAACCGCGTCATTATGCGGAAGTTGGATTCCCTGGCCATCCTCCTCGGTGAAGACTATAGGCTCCGAAATCTTCCATTTCTTCATCGATCCTTCAAGCCTGCTGGTTTTCTTTTGCTGAGATCCCCCTAAGATAGTGTTGATGACGCCAACGGATGGCCGGTCTTCTTGTTGGTTTTTCCCGCTTGGCGTTAGCGTTCTCGGCCGATCTTCCACCCCCTCGGGCTGCCTTCGAAGAAACCGGCTTAGTCTGCCTCGCCTGACGAGCTCTTCGATCTCGTCCTGGAGTTGAATGCACTCCTCCGTGTCATGACCGTGATCGCGATGGTAGAGGCAGAACTTGTTGGGATTATGCTTGTAAGGGTGAGAGCGCATTCTTTCTGGTCTTGGAAGCCGTTCCCGGATCTCCATCAGAACTTGAGTCTTCGGGGTGTTTAGGGGGGTGTAGTTGTGAAATCATCGTAGACGGGGAGAACTTCGGCGCTGAGGAGAACTTCGGCGTTGAGGAGAACTTCGGCGCTGAGGAGGACTTCGGCGTGGAGGAGGACTTTGGCGCGTCCTTCCGTCAGAGCTTCCCCGCTTTCGAGCTTGAGAGGGAATCCGAACTTGCTCGCGACCAGGGGGAGTCCTGGAGCGTGGCCGAGCTTCAATTTGCTTCCTTTCTTCGGAGGGTCTATCCAGCCTGCCGATCAGCCGTTTACCACCGATTTCACCATCCTTAGCTTCGAAGGCCTCCTCTGCCCGGGCATAACTTTCGGCCCGAGCCAACATATCGGCAAAGTCCCTGGGATACTTTTTTTTCAGGGAGAACAATAGGTCATTTTTCTGAAGGCCGCTCTTGAGCGCGGCCATGGCGACCGATTGATCCAGGTCTCGGACTTCTAATGCAGCGGTATTAAACCGGGTAATGAAAGTCCGAATGAATTTCCCTTCTCTCTACCTGATGGCCATTAGGGAGTCTGAGCTTCGGCGTGGACGTCGACTACTGACGAAGTGGGCCGCGAACTATTGACTCATTTGGTCGAATGACAGGATGGTACTCGGCTTGAGTGCCGAATACCAATTTCTTGTCGCTCCTTTAAGAGTAGAGGAAAAAGCCCGGCACAGGATGGCGTCTGGCGCGCCATGAAGCAACATCGTCGTCCGAAAGGCTTTCCAGGTGGTCGACCGGGTCAGTGGTCCCATCATAGCTCTCAAACTGTGGGAGTTTGAAGTTCGGCGGGACTGGTTCTTGCATAATTTTCTGTGAGAATGGAGGGTCGGTTCGGATCTCATTACCATATGAGGGAGGAGCGTGGCGGAGTTCTTCGATCCGACGACTCATTTCCAAGAGCCTTCTATCCAGGAGATCTTCATGGTCTCTCATTTCTAAAGTCTTCTTGCTGATCGGATGAAAAGCTTCTCCCTGGGATGAGCTGCGGTCCGAACAAGGGCTCTCCTTCCGTTGCTTTTCTTTTCTGGGAATTGGAGGTCGGGTAGCCCATGTTGATTGCCTCTGGACTGGACAACGCGGCTCCAGAAGATCCAGGACCGATTGGACTGGTACGGTGGCTTGCTGGTGCATGGCTTGCACCGCTTGAACGGCCTCGGTGAGGCCACGAACCTGCTGGACAAGCAGGTTGAACTGTTCAGCGTCTACCACGGCCTGGGTTGCCGGGACTGGAACGGTAGCGGACGGACCCGGATGGGATCGGGCCGCGGAGGCCGCCGATCGTCGGGCTGCAGAATGAGCCTGAGTCACTGAGCTGGAGCTGGAGCGGAGACTCACTGGGGCTGGAGCTGGAGCGGATGGACTCGAACGAGATCGGGCCGCGGAAGCCGCCGATCTCCGAGTGGAAGCTCTCCTGGGGGGCATCTTTTCTCTTTGGAAGGGAATTAGAATTGAAAGAAGAAAGGTCTCTCGAGCACTCCTTTAAGAACAAAGGAACACCGGCTTCCTTTAAGAAGGGAATCTTCGCCGGAGGTTCGAGCCCTCCTTCTAGCGCCAATCTGTTGACGCAGAAACTTGTCGTCGCCGGAAAGTTGAGGCCGAAGAGGCTGCCGCCGGGGACCTGCAAAATAAAGTCTCGCTCGAAACCGATGGGGGTGGCTCCGGAAGACCCTCCGACGCTCAAGTTAGTTTCTGTCAACAGGAATGGAATGCTCGACAGAATATGGAGGAGAAGAAAAGGATTTTCAGAACCTGTCGTAGAAGGTATCCGGAGGGTCCTTTTTATAGAGGGAGCTTATTGTAACCGTCCTGCCAGTCGTTATTGTCGATCGTTATTGCTGATAAATGCCGATCGTTATTATCGATCGTTATTATTGATAAATGCTGATCGTTATTCCTGATAAATGCCGATCGTTATTCCTGATAAATGTCGATCATTATTACTATTGTGTAACTGTGGTGAGATTGCCTGCAGGAATCCATCATAAGGAGTTCGATCATTGAGAAGCTCGTCCATTGAAGAAGTCTATAGGGAGTCCGACTTCCGTAGAAACTCGGCCCGAGGGAGGTTTTGGGGAAGAAAGCCTCAGCCGAAGTCTTTCAACTAGCCGAACTATCAAGCGGCCGAACTACTTATTGCCCAAGCCCCTTTGGACTCCGAGCGACCGGGCTTCGGTCGAGACCCCGACGGTCGAGCTTGCTTCAACCCTCTTAGCGGACCGAGCTCCCCTGAACTTCTGTCCAGCGGCCGAACTCCCCAGCGCCCAGGCTCCGGGCCGAACTCCTTCGGACTCCCAGCGATCGGGCTTCAGCCAGACCCTTGCGGGAGCGGAACTTCCCCAAAACCTCCCCTCGGGCTGAGTTTCTACGGAAGCCGGACTCCCTATAGACTTCTTCAATGGACGAGCTTCTCAATGACCGAACTCCTTATGATGGATTCCTGCAGGCAATCTCGCCACGGTTACACAACAGTAATAACGATCGGCATTTATCAGAAATAACGATCGGCATTTATCAAGAATAACGATCGACATTTATCAGTAATAACGATCGATAATAACGATCGGCATTTATCAGCAATAACGATCGACAATAACGACTGGCAAGACGGTTACAATAAGCTCCCTCTATAAAAAGGACCCTCCGGATACTTTTACGACATGTTCTGAAAATCCTTTTCTTCTCCTCCATATTCTGTCGAGCATTCCATTCTTGTTGATAGGAACTAACTTGAGCGTCGGAGGGTCTTCCGGAGCCACCCCCATCGGTTCTGAGCGAGACTTTATTTTGCAGGTCCCCGACGGCAGCCTCTTCGACCTTAATTCCGGCGACGATAAGTTTCTGCGTCAACACCATCTATAACCGATGCAGCTTCGAGCATCAGGAGACCGTCAGTACGAGCAAACAACTTTGAAATAAAATTGGCGATGATCTAGATAATTCAATCAACTATCCAATTCAGTGGACACGTGCATGATGATCCGAATGCCCATATTTCTAACTTTCTTGAACTTTGTGATACTCTTAAAATTAATGGGGTATCGGATGATGCTATTAGATTAAGATTATTTCCTTTCTCTTTATGGGATAAAGCTAAAAATTAGCTTCATTCTCTTCCTATAGATTCTATCACAACTTGGGATGTCCTTGCCTAAAAATTCTTAGCCAAGTACTTTCCATCTTTCAAGACTGCCAAGATGCACAACGATATCACTTCTTTCATGTAGATGGATATGGAGATACTATATGAGGCTTAGGAGCATTTCAAAGAATTATTGAGGAGATGTCCACATCATCAACTATCCGTATGGCTTCAGGTACAAACTTTCTATAATGGTTTATCTCCTACTAATCATTTTATGATTGATGCAGCAGTAGGAGGAATAATTAATCAAAAAATAGAGGAAGAAGCCTTCGATCTGATCGATGAGATGGCATCAAATAGCTATCAGTGGCAGACATAATGCATGATGCCAAAAAGACTAGCAGCTGTGCAGGGAGTAGATTGCGTGCCAACCTTACTAGCTGAAATTGTAGCCCTTAGAGCCGAAGTCAACAACTTGAAGGGAATAGCTATGCATGTTCAGAGCATCACCTGTGACCTGTGTGGAGGAGGACACGATACGAGCAATTGCCAGACAGGTAATCCTTTTGCTAAAGCAACTGATACAGCTAATTATGTTGGTAATTTTTTCAGACCATAATAAAATAATCCCTACTCCAACACATACAATCAAGGGTGGAGGCAGCATCCAAATTTCTCATGGAGTAATCAAAATGCAGCACAACAGCCATCCCCAGGATTTCAAGTACCTGAAAAGAAGTCCAACATGGAAGAGCTGATGGTCAAATTTATGCAAAACCAAGAAGCAACTATAAAAAATTTAGAAGCCAAACTTAGATAGGACCAAGTAGCAATAATTCGAAACTTGGAGATGCAAATAGGTCAAATGGCTAAGATAATCTCTGAGAGATCTCAGGGATCCTTGCCCAGCAACATGGAGACCAATCCAAGAGAGCAAGTCAATGCTATCACCTTAAGAAGTGGTACAAAGCTGGAGAAACCACTTCAAAGGAAAGAGACTGAAGAGCCAACTACAAATAAGAAACCATCAACTAAAATTCATCACTCACCAAAACAACTAATAGATGGATGGTCTCCAGGTATACGATTTGCTGATCCAAATGTAAAGCCCTACGTGCCGCCACTACCATTTCTAGAGAGACAAATACAACATCTAGATAAAAAATTTTCTAACTTTTTCAAAATATTAAAGAATTTATATATTAATATTTCTTTTATAGATGTTATCACTCAAATGTCGAGGTATGCCAAGTTTTTCAAAGAAATTCTAATAAATAAGAAAAAGCTGAACGAGCATGAGAGAATAAATTTGAATGAAGAATGCTTAGCAATACTTCAAAATAAATTACCATAAAAGCTAAAAGATCTAGGGAGTTTTACTATCCCTTGCATTATTGGTGATTGTAGTTTTGATAAAGTTTTATGTGATTTAGGAGCAAGTATTAATCTCATGCCTTTTTCTATTTTTAGAAAGTTGGGTCTAGAAGAATCGAAGTCTACCACTATTACTCTTCAATTAGCCAACAAATCCATCAAATATCCAAGAGGTATAGTGGAGGATGTCTTGGTAAAGATAAATAAGTTTATTTTTTCTATTAATTTTATTGTTCTTGATATGGAAGAAGATTATGATGTATCCCTTATCTTAGGAAGATCCTTTTTAGCTATTGGAAGAGCTTTAATAGATGTTCAACAAGAAAAATTAATTCTTAGAATCCAAGATGAATAAGTTATTTTTAATGTTTTTAAAGATACTAAACATCCTAATGATAATCAAACTTATTTTTTAATTGATATTATTGATAATCCAGTATATGAGAATTCTATAGAAAATAGGTTTGAGACTATGAAAGCTAACAATGTCCAATTGAAAGAGGGATCGACCAAATATGAAAGTATTCCAATTGAAGTAGCACCGGATTGATCCACTTTAGAACTCAAAGAAAGTCAAGCTGAAGACTATAAATCAGAATTACTAGATAGGTTGTTTCTTTTTTTTTAGTTTTGATCATTTTTCTTTTCTTTTATTTTTTAATAATTTATTCTCTTTTACTGCTTTGGTGTGTATTTTTAATTTTGCAAAAAAAAATCAATGAGAGCTCAAGCAAAATTTCAAAGCTCCAAAAAATCAGACCGAACCAAATCAGGTGTATTCCTTCTTATCCTTTATGGTACCCTTTATTTTTCTTTCTCCTTTAAGATAATGTAGAATAAGTTTGGGGGTAAAAAAAAATTCATGTATCAAGAAGAAAATCTTGAGCAAGATAGATTGGACAAGTGATAAAAGATAGAATTATCTACTAATGAATGTAATGAGTTAAAGAAGTAGATTAGTTGGTCGACTTTTAGCAGCCTACTTAGGTCATTAAAAGATTATTAGCACTTCTAATTGCATATGCACACTAACAAGGCAAAGTAAGTATTGATTATAAGGCCAACTGAGGATTCAATTATCATTAAAAATTAATAATTAATATACATTCTAATCAAAGAAACTTGAATTTAAGGAAAGAGTTACCTACCTAAAAATAAAATGCAAAAGACAGAGTATATGTGGATTGCCCAAAGCCTAGTAACTGGGTCTCTACACCTAGGTCAAGTATGAAAATTCACGTAAAATGGTGAAGAAAAGGTCAGGATGCTCAGCACAGCAGAAAAAAAAAGGGGGGGGGGGGGCAGTGTGAAAGCTACCTTAATTCATGAGTATAAAATTGAGAATGTATAGAAAATTGACCAAAATAGATGATAAGAGAGGATACTTTTGTTCTTTTAATTTAACATTGAAATGCTAAAGTTAGTTATCACGAACACAAGTGCTATAGATCTTTGATGTATTCTAAGGAAGTTTTTAATTGTATTGACTGAAAAATTTGCTTCTAAAGCTCAATGCTTAATTTACAGTATTTTCTAAACTTTTTGATCTTAGTCCAAGATTTTATCTTTTTGATGGATAATCTTATTGAAACATGGTATTAAATAAAACATTATTAAGGGACTAGCAATGACTAAGTTGGAGGGTATGATAAGTAGTAAAAATATACTAATAAAAATATTAAATTATAAAATAAATTAATCTATTTTTTAAAAAAATTAATATTTTTATCAATCTTATATAGGAAAGAAGGCCACCAATATGACTATCTTATTTTTCTGGTTCAGATAAAATAAATTTCAGGCAAAACGGACTTCAAACGAGCCCGAAATTGAATTTCAAAAAAAAAAGTCGGTCCGATTCAAATCGATTCAGAAAAATTGGCTCAGCAGACTGTCCGGTTCAACCACACCCAGTAGACCAACCTGCTGACGCAACGCTGATGCTAGGTTGACATTAGCATTTTTTGCGGTGCATGATGGACCGATTGGAGGGCATTTCGAAGATTTCACATGGAGAAGCGTGCTTCGATTGGTTGAAGAATGCGGTGGTCCATGCAACATCGAACTCGCGCATAGTCTATAGAGGGCAATTTGAAAATTTTGTCTGATCTGATGGGCATCTTTCATTGGGATTTGATCAGACGATTGAAACGCATGCGCCGACGAATGGCATCCGTAGCTCTCGATCGAGATCCAACAGCGAGATTCATCCCGACTTTAAAACTAAGAATCAGAGGCTTCTCTATGCGTGATCTGACGGCCTAGATTCAATTCAACGACTGATCTGATGGCTGCCATGAATTTCGACTTGATCTGAAATATTTTAAAGGATTTTTAAGTGATTTTTGGACCGTCTGATCAACATCCAATGGTCCAAATCATCCATAGTCCTAATTTGACTTATATTGAGAGTTTTAAACTTAATTTTTAAGAGGATTTCGATGGAAAATCCACCTCTCAGCTTATAAAGTCTACTGTTGCCGAAGCAAAAAAAAAAGAAGGGAGAGTAAGAGAAATAAAAAAAGAGAGAGAGAGGAGAGACAATAAAAAAAAAGAAAAAAAGAAAGAGAGGCAAGTGGTAGAAAGAAAAGAAAAAATTTTGAGAGAAAAGAAAGGATTTTTAATTTTTTTCTTCTTCCGATAATCAGAATATTGATCAAGGAACTTCTTTTCTTCTTCACTAAGTTCTCCACACCAAAAGCGATGGACAATCAATTTCAGCAATCAAACAGTCTAATTTCTTTATATTTTTTATTTTATTTACTATTTTTAAATTTATTATCATGAACTAAATTTTTTTTTACTAAGGCTAAGGTGTAGCCACTCTTTTGATGTAATATTCAGTATGATTTATTTTTTATTTTAAATTTTATTCATGAGGAGTATATAAATTTGATCTTAATGCTTTTAGATTACTGACCATCTTCTAATTGATCTGATGAATATAGATGTTACGGACTAAGTATATCTATGTTATTGCTTCTTGATTATATACCTTATATTATGAATCAAATTAGAATTCATATGCATACAGAAATTTTAGTATGCTTTGGACGCAGCGTATTTTAATTAGAGGATTTCATAAAACTTAATGTATTAATATTTATTTAAATTACACCTGGACCAAAGGGTAATTAATAAATATTGATAGTTTTGCTATGCCTGGACCAAAGGGTAGTGAATAAATTAGGAGACTCCACCGTCATATGAAATAAAATTAATCTAATAACCTGAATATTGTATTGATTGAGTTGGTGAACCGATTGCCTTAGTAATCCATTGCTCTAAAGTTTAAAACCCTAATAATTATATTCTTTCTATTTCCTTAAAATTTTTAATTATTTTTTTATTTTGTTCTTTAATTTCTTATTCTCATAAATCGATCTTCTAAATAAAGTATAAGAAAGAGCTTTTCAGTACTTATTTTTCAATCCTCTAGGGATAATACTCTACTCATTTATTTTATTACTTGATCGACTAGTGCACTTGCCATAGCTATAGATTAGCACGCATCAATATATCTCTCCAAATAAAGCATGAGACAACAAGCATATCTTGCTTAATAAGACATGGCTAACCGTTAGGGGTGGCAATCGGATTGGTTCGGATTATAAATGGGTTAGGTCAGATATGGGTTGGGTCGAAAAAATTCAAATCTAAATATGACCTATTCATTAAACAAGTCAGATTTTGAAATTCAAACATGCTCTATTTAATAAATAGGTTATTTGACCTGACCCATTTAACCTATTTATCTAGCCCAACCTGACCTATTTAGTCTATTTGTCTAAGAATGTTGGGCCTTTTAGCCCAATACATGTTTTACCTGTTAATCTAAATTAATATCGAGAGCTATGATGATCTCCAAAGTCACGAACATGTTTGGCAGTCCTGAGCATAAAAGTTATCTATATAGAACAAATGATCCACCATCCAAAATACTGTTTAGTGAAGCAAGGACATCCAACAAAAAAAAAACTTTATGATCCTAGCCAATTGCAATATAAGCAATGCTATCCAAAAGAAAACATCAAAATAGGTTCCAGAATAGAGTTGCCAACCCAACATTCGTGCAACACCATAAATTGAAAATCTGTGACATAATGAATAGAATGCTCCCACAGCACGTCAATGCCTATCATCCTCCAATATTTGAACAGTTGATGGCCCTTTATGCAAGACATGCATCTTCCCTCCAATGACAACCCCAGGGCAAGCAGATGCATGGGTATGGCGGAGATCTGGAAGGGCTTCCCATACATCTATCTCAGAATTATAAATCTCAGCCTGCATTTTTCATCCAGAAGATAGTTAGCCACTATAAAATTTCTATAGGAACAACGAACAAAAAAATTGAAGGTAAAATATATAGTTTGAGCAATTTTTCTAAAATTTATCATGTAGAGATTACCTAGCTGGAATTAAAAAAACTAACTGCAAAGTTGGAATATAGGTTGAATGATAAAAATCTGATCAGATGTCTGCATTAACAACAAACTTAAATTAATTTTAAAGTCCAACAATAAAATAATCAATAAAAATAATAGTTAATTTTTTTTTTTTTTTGAGCTGGAGGGACAAGACTGCGAGAATTAAATTATAAGCAGATAGATATACCTATCAATCATCAATAATAGCCCCACTTTCTCCACAGCCCACAGCATTATATTATGAACAAGAAGGTTCAGGATATCAGAAGGTTCATAAATAAATCTCAGAATACAATATTATATCAAGACCAACATTATATCAACATTATATCAAGGTTCAGGATACCAAATTTCATAACAGTAAACATATTCAAACCAAGAATGATAGAGAAGTCTCAAAATAAGTTAAAAACTAACAAACAACATCTATAATCCCAAAATAAAATATAAAAATTTCAATCAAAACATAGAACGAAAAGTCTTCAAAAAGAGGTATGCATGATCATGATCAACTCGTTTGCATTGCTTAATACTTCAATTTCTCAAATGTATTTGAACCTATAACCACAAAATAAGTAGTTAGAAAAGGAAAATAAAAGAAAAAGATTATGAAACAAAAAAATATAAGCAGATATTAATTAGTTAAAAGAATATAAGATTATGAAACCTATGATATTAAATCAAATAGTAGGGCAAGATAACCTAATAAACTTTTTTTATTTAGAAAAATGAAAGATGAAAGAAATGTAGAAGGACCAAAGATGCAGAAGGACCGTCATGGAGGTTAAATCCAAATAAGGGCAAATAAAAGATGTTGAACAATATAAACAACATTTGGAAGAAATATGCCATGAATTTGATCAAAGATTTACCGTTCACAAAGAAAGAAGAGGCGATGGAGAAAAATCCTAAAATAGAAAAATTATTAAGAGGTAATAAGAGGAAAAAACATAAAAGATGAAAAAAATAGAAAGGAGTAGATAGATGTTATCGTGCATCTTCTCTTGCCTCTCGTTTGCTTCTTTTCCTTGGGGCTTAGAGATCCTTTAATTTCTAAAAAGAGAGAGTGACAAATCATAATGAGAGAAACTCAGTCGTCGATGAAAGACTGAAACTAAGGGTCCGTTTAGGAAAAAAAAGGTAGAGAAGAAAGAATCAAAAAAACTCAAAATCCTAACGGGAGAGACTCAAAACCCTAACAATGGAATATAGAAGAATCTAGACTTTGGACATCAAATAGAAAGTGGGTGAGGTACTGAGGATGACAGCGATGCCTATTGGCTTAAAACCCTAATAAGGTGGCTACTCTCTGCATGAGATGGACCATAGCAGCATGGAAGGGACTGATGTCAGCAATCCTTTTTTTTTTTTTTTTCCAAAATCCCATTCCCACTTTCCACTGCATAACCGAAGGTCTAGGAGATATAAGCAAATATAAATAGGTTTTATATCCAACCTGATCCGATCCAATCTATTTAATAAATAGATTAAATAGTTCAGCAGATAAGAACTCGAACCTAACCCATTTAATAAATGGGTTAAATAGGTTGACCTATTTACAATCCAAATCCGTTTGATCAAATCCAAACTTATTTATGGCGGGTCAAATACGGATCGAGTTGGCGAGTCGGGACACTTTTTGCCGGTCCGTCTAACCATTTGATTCTCCTTTGTTCTCACAGCTTTTCAACCTTTATCTATAAATAGAAGTCCATAGGAGACCCCAAGTTTGCAATCACTTTTTTTCCAATATGCTTGCTTCTTTTCATCTGTTCTAGATTTCTAACTTAAGCATCAGAAGATTTTCGTCAGAGCCAATTCTAGCCAGGAACTTATCTTACAAGTCCTACCATCGCTCTCTTGCCATCATCGTCTTGCAGTCATCATTTAGCTTCAGTCAAGCCTAGGGCGGATCGGATACCAGCATATCCATATATATATATATATATATATATATATATATTTTATTTAATAAATATAAATAAAGATATAAATATTATTCTAATATAAAAATTTATATTCATATTTATTTTAAATGGATATGGATACTAGAAGTATGAATATAATTATGATATAATTAGATAATTAAATTTCATAACTATAAAATTAAAGATATTACTAAATAGATGATAAACCAAGTTAATAATATGTTTATATGATTGCATATTTTTTTAAAAAATTAATAAGTATTCTATAAATTTAAATAAGATTATATGTAGATTCGAATATGGATCGGATAGTTATCTATCTATGTTAATATTTATTTTTTATAGATATAAATATAAATATTAATTAAATTTTTAAATTTTTATTTATATTTAAATTAATTTAAATATAAAAATAAATTTAGATCAATAATATTCGTACCGCTTTCAATCCCAGCTAAGCCGATCCAAGATATCCACAGCAAGAGAAGGATAAGGGTATTTTGGAAGGATACGAATCTTTTGGCTTGAATCTTCTCGATTTCTCTCTGTTCTCCACTGGAACATTCCCAACGGCACTCCTAGCCCTTTGAGCTGACGACCTCACAACCGCCGCCGCGGCCGGCAGAAGAAGAGGTTTCCTCCGCTGCCTCTCCTAGATAGGCCTCATTCCTCCGACCCTGCTTGCAACCTGGGCAGGTCTCATAGTATACGTAGTTCCACTTGTTCGCGTTTGCCGCCATAGTTATCAAGAGCCCAAGAAAAATAAACAGAATATATAGCATCTCTGGCTCTACTCAAGCAAAAAAGCCTCTTTCCAGCCCAGGATGAATCCAGAGATCAAAAGGTCTAGTGGATTAAAGAAGAATCCACCACCATCAAGGAGTCAACAAGTATAGCATCAGATTCCTGTTCTTTTATCTTATCGCTCATCTATCCCAAATCATTGCTTAATAGAAAAGGGAAAAGGAAAGGCTAACTCTCACCTATTTAAACTTTACACACCGATTTGCATCTTCATGCATCACGATGGTTGAGGAAAGTGGTTCAGGCCCCACGAATCAAGATCAATAAGAATACAAGATGGTCAAAAAGCCACAGGTAACCCTCGTTTCTCCTCCCCCCGAATAGCACTGGATTCTTTCAGGATGGCCAAGGATCTTGGTGGGTCATCGGAACCGTCGGCGGCGACGGCGATGGCGTTCATGGGTATGTAGCAGAGGAACCTGTGGTGCTCCGGCCTGGGGTCAGCAATATGAAGTTGTGGAGACGGGATGAAAGAAGCCATTGTGAGGGCACACTGAGAGTGTCCGTATCTTCGGGGTCTGATCGCGAGGGAGGGGTTGGGATTGGGCTGAGTTTGGGTTTAAACTCGGACTTGAATTTTTCAAAAATTTTCGGACCTAATCGTAGCCCGTGGTTTAAAAAAAATAGCTTTTGGATCGGGCGCGGGTAAGGATATGACGCCACCTAATTCCAGCCGTACGGTAATTAATGAAAAAAATCATTTACTCTAACCGAACTTTTTAGATCTTTGGAATATGGGTGGAGTGGAGTAAAAATAGAAAGGTGATGGCATCTGTCCCAAAAAAAAATCATTACATTTTAAAAATATAAATTTTTGCTATATCAAATTAAAAAAAATAAAATTTAATATTAACTAATAATAATATTAAATTATTTATTTATCAATTTTTATTATGATAATTAATGAGAAAAAATTGATGTTGGCTAATAATAGCATGAAATCATTTACTCCAACAATCTTTATTTGATCACCGATGAAGTAAAGATAGAAATGTGGTGGTTAGCATTTTTGAATGTAAAAAAAAAAAAAAAAATTATTACATTCTAAAAATATAAATTTTTGCTATGTCAAATTTTAAAGAAATAAAAATTTAATATTAGCTAATAATAACATTAAATTATTTAACTATCAATTTTTATTATATCATTTAAAAATTTCAAAAATATTTAATCTAAAATTAAAAAAAAATTAATTTTATTATATTATTTTTTAAAAAATTAAAAATATTTATGATGAACGAACATGCAACCTTCGTATCTTCAGTATTACACTCTTCCAACTAAACTATCCTTGCATAATAAAGTGATATAATTTTATTTCATATTAGTGCCTTAGCAACCTGTTCCAAACCTAAAGCATGCTTTAGAATTTATTTGAAAAAAAAAAAAAAAACTCATGCTAAGCTTCAAACATAGGATCTGTAGATTCGAGGAATGCCAAATCTAGCCATGATTGCCACATTGGATGAGTTAGGTCAACTAAAGATGAGAGTGATTACTAAATTTCAAGCAGCAAAAATTTGGGCATGAATTCGTAGTCCATCAATCTATGTGAGTTTGTATTTGCCAATTTACTTTCACATGACTGTTTGGTTTAATCTAGTTTTGTTACCAAAATTCATATTACTATCTATTATGCGAAAGTCTAGAGACCAGCTCAATTCACCATCTCCAAAAATTAAGCTTGGACGTTACCACCCTGCTGCCAACCGATAGAATACATGCTCATCTAAGCCCCATGTTTGCATCCATAAGCAATTACATCCATCCATTCCTTGAATAAACTAAAATGTCGATGGACCATCCATAAAGCTTTTTCTTTTTTCTACAAACAAGTTAAAATATCATTTCCTTTAAAAATTCATATTAGCGAGTGCGCTAGAATATCACATCATCTCATTTACTTCCATGTGTAGAAATCTTTTAAACTCGAGCATTGGATCCCTAGTAGGCAGTGAGGTTAGATGTCGTGGCTTTGCCTTCAAAACCACTTGCACAAAAATGTTAGATATTTTTAAAATAATATAAATTTTAGTATGTTTTTTTTTAAATTTTGGATGGATTTTAAAAAATTTAGATAAAATAATTTAAAATTTAAAAATTAATTTTTTATTATTTCTATTATACTATTTCATGGAATGAAGCATCCAATTGACGATTGCTGTATTTAAGAAAGAACGAATCCGTTAGGAAGAAAGATGCGAATTTTTAAAGCAAACACGTATTCTTGCATCACTTCTTTTCTTCGTAAAAGAAGCGACTATCCTAATGGATATGGACTTCACTATAAATCGTTCCTCGATTTTCCAACATAATAATTTTAGCTCTATTAAATCAACGTGATTTTGTAGACACCGGTGAAGGCTCACTAGTTTGACCCATTAGTACAAAACATGATCAAACATTAGGCTTCATTGCATCCTAAGAGCTTATCGCATATTCTCTTTGCATATCCGATTGGTGGGGTGAATAAAGTCTTAAAAAAAGTAGCAATGCTACACGCCTTGAAGCCATCTTTATTTTCAAAATTTTCATTTTTTTCCTCTGGTTCCAACAATCTTAAGGCTTTATTCCATTCTACAATAAATGGTGTTGGCAACAATTCAAGAGATGGTTATAGATTTTATCAAATTAGAGCGTAAGAAAATTTTTTGAGATGGCAAAAGAAGTTCTTCCTCCTTACAACTCTTAAAGTTGTCATGTCCTCAACACACCAAGACAAGAAGAGAATGATGACGAAACTATGGCAGAAGCCCGTATTCAATAAAAGTAGGATAATGATGACTTCATATGTAGAGGATATATTCTGAATAGGATGTCAGATGCGCTCTTTGATATCTTCTAAAAGGTGGCTATCACAAAAGAATTATGGAAGAAACTTGAAGGAAGATACATGTCAAAGGATGCAATTGGTAAGAAGTTCCTTATTAGCAGATTTAATAATTATAAGATGGTTGATGATAGATTTTGGGGATAAACTCCGCTTTTATCAAAGTCCAGTCTGATACTTAGCCTAATGCGACTGATAATCATGGAAGAGCTTCGATTGAAAATTCTTCCTCCAGCAGTCGAACCCCGATCGAACTTCTTTAGTAGCTGAACCCTGGCCAAACTCCTTTAGCAGTCGAACTTATCTAGCGGCCGAACTCCTTTCGGACTTTCTCTAGCGGTCGAATTCCAACCGAACTTCTTCAAGCACTCGGACTTCCTCCAGCGGCCGAACCCCTCCCAGACATTTTCTTCAATTGAATTTTTATAGGAGCCGAACTCCTTCCGAACTTCTTCTTCAGTCGAATTTCTACAGGAGCTGAGAGCCGAACTTCTTCCGAACGTCTCCTTCAGTCGAATTTCTATAGGAGCTGAACTCCTTTCGGATGCTTCCTTCAGTCGAATTTCTATAGAAGTCGGACTCCTTTCGGACTTCTCCTTCAGTCAGATTTCTATAGGAGCCGAACTCCTTCCGAACGTCTTCGTTAGTCGGATTCCTCCAGGAGCCGAACTTCTTTCGAACTTTTCATTTAGTCTAATTTCTACAAGAGCCAAACTTCTTTCGGACGTCTTCTTCAGTCGGATTCAGTCAAACTTTATCTGAATTTTTTCAGTGGATTACTTTCAGATTTCAAGTAGTATACCTTCCAGATGATCTCCTCTAGCCATATTTTTTTTAGAAGTTTGAACTCCTCTGAATTTGATATATATCAAAGTTCTTTACCAACCAATGCCTGCTTCCTCCGAACTTCGACTATTAAATCTCAATGAATAGACGATCCCACTATCGGATGGTTACGACTATTATTTATCAGGATGGTTACGACTGTCATTTATCAGTCTGCTATAGGCGATCCCACTACCGAATGATTACAATAAGCTCTGTCTAAAAAAAAAAATCCTTCAGATACGTTTTCTTTAAGCTCTCTTCTTCTTTCCAAAATTCTACTAAATTTTTGCCCGAGCATTCCATTTCTATTGACCAGAAGAGCTGATTTGATCATCAGAGGGTCCTACCAGAGCCACCATCACTAACTCTAGATGGAACTTTATTTTGCAGATCATCGACAGCGACCTCTTCTTTTCCAACTCCAGCTCGATTCGACGTCAATCAGATCTACACTAATAGAATTGGCGCTAGAGGAAGGATACCTCTTTTTCTGAGGTTCCTTTATTCTTAAAGAAGTGCTGAGCAACGATCTCTCTTTTCTCTCTCTAGAGTTTTTTCCAAAAAAAATGCCTTCCAAAAAAATTTCAATCTGACGATCAACAACCTCTGTAGTTAGATCCCATCTAGATCCATCCATTTTCATTCTAGCTCCGATAATTCAAGCTCCACCTGCAGTCATGGTGGATGCAGAGCAGTTCAATCTGTTAGTTTAGTAGGTTCGCAATCTCATGGAGGCAGTGCAGACCATACATCGATAGGCTTCGATGCTAATTCGGTTGGAGAAGATTTTTTCGAAGCTCCATGATTTGGTCGGAGGACGATCAACTCAGACTAGCTGGTCGGTGACCTTCAAAAAGAAAAAATAGAGGACGAAGAGCCATTGCTCGGACCATGATTCGACCCCGGAGGAAGCTTTGCCTCCATCCCACTAAAAAACTCTGAAGATCAATGATCGTGAAGATCTCCTAAATCAAAGGCTCTAGAAAATGAGCCGATAAATCAAAGAACTCCGTCATACTCCCTCCTCATATGGTAATAATATTTGCACTGACCCTCTTTTTTCTTAGAGGATTATGCAAGAGCCCATTCTGCCGAACTTCAAGTTTCTCCAATTTAAAAGTTACGATGGAACCTCTAATCCGATCGATGACTTGGAGGTCTTTCGGACCATGATACTGCTTCATGGTGAACCAGATGCCATCTTATATCGAGCTTTTTTGTCTACCTTAAAGAAAGCAGTAAGAAATTGATACTCGATATTGAAGTCGGGTATGATCTTTTTCTTTGATCAGATGAGCCATCAGTTTGCAGCTTACTTCGTCAGCAGCCGATGTCCGCACCGAGATTCAGAGTTTCTGATGCACATCAAGCAGAAGAAAGAAGAATCTATCCGAGCTTATATCATCCAGTTTAATGCCACTGCATTGAAAGTTTGGAATTTGGACTAGTTTATCGCAATGGCCGCACTTAAGGACGATCTTCAGAAGAATGATTTGTTATTCTTTCTAAAAAAAAGTACCCCAAAAACTTTGCCAATCTGCTAGCTCAGGCTGAAGGATATATCCGAGCGAAAGAAATCTTCAAATTGAAGAATGAGAAAGCCATAGGAGAGCGGCAGGTGGATGAATCTAATAAACCCATAGCTGAAGGAGGGTCGAATGAAGTTCAGCCTTGCTCATGGACTTCCTTCAAGCGCAAGCGAGTCCAAACTCTTCCTCGAGCTCGTCATCAAAGAAGCTCTGACAGAAGGGCACGAAGAAGTTCGTTTCTTAGAAGATTTCACAACTACGTCTCCCTCAATGCTCCATAGACATCGGCCTAAAGTAAGAAAAGATCGATCGAGGGCACTACCGCAGCCAGAACCACTAAGGAGTGAGGAACAATAAGGAGATCAACCACCTCTCGGCATCATCAATAGTATCTCTGGGGAACTTAGTGCTTCGACGAGCTGCCATCTTTTAGCTTTAGAGCTAGAAAAAGCTTATCCCAAATTGGAAAGGCTAGTATAAAATAAAGAAGGTCGTTCGATCCGGAGCTTATCATCTGAAGGAACTCGAAGGAACAATGCTTCCACGATCTTGAAATTCAGAAAATCTGAGAATGTACTACCAATAATTTTTTTCAATAAAACTCCTCCATTTCAATATTATTATTTTTTGGTGCAAAAACTATGTGATGACATAAAAGAAGCAATAAAAAATGACCATTTTAACCTCGATAAATTGAAGGCCTCGTTCATCTTAGATGAGATGAGGGGAGAGATCCTGATAATGACTCTTATGTGCTCCTACAGTTCGTTAGGAATAGGAGGAGAACCTCATCCTAACGTGAGCAAAATCGAAGGCCTCGTTTATTTTAGATGAGATGAGGGGAGAGATCCTGATAACGATCCTTATGTATCCCTACAATCCGTTAGAAATAGGAGGAAAACTTCATGCTAACGTGAGCAAAATCGAAGGCCTCATTCATTTTAGATGAGATGAGGAGAGAGGCCTTGATAATGGCCCTCATGTGCCCCTACAGTTCGTTAGAAATAGGAGGAGAACCTCATTCTAACGTGAGCAAAATCGAAGGCCTTGTTCATTTTAGACGAGATGAGGAAAGAGGTCCCGATAATAGTCCTTATATGCTCTTGTAGTCCATTAGGAATAGAAGAAGAACCTCATCCTGATATGGGCAAAATTGAAAGCTTCATTTATTTTAGACGAGATGAGGAAAGAGGTTCTGACAACGATTCTTATATGCCCCTACAGCTCGTTAGAAACATGAGGAGAACCTCATCCTAATGTGAGCAAAGTCGAAGGCCTCGTTCATTTTAGATGAGGTGAGAGGAGGAACCTCGACAAGATCTCCTTCAACCTCGATTGGAGATAAGATCTCCCTCGAGCTCCAATCCTTTAATAGGAGATAAGATCTTCTTCAACCCCGGCTGGAGATAAGATTTTTCTCGAGCTTCAACTTCAATATCAATAGGAGATAAGATCTTCTTCAACCTCGACTGAAGATAAGATCGTTCCGAGCTTCAACTTCAACGTCAACGTCAACAGGAGATAAGATCTTCTTCAACTTCGACTGGAGATAAGATCTTCTTCAACCTCGGTTGGAGATAAGATCTTTCCTAAGCTTTAACTTCAACATCAATAAGAGATAAGATTTTCTTCAATCTCAACTGGAGATAAGATCTCTCTGAGCTTCAACTTCAACATCAACATCAATAGGAGATAAGATCTCCTTCAATCTCAACTAGAGATAAGATCTTCCCAAGCTTCAACTTCAACGTCAACGTCAATAGGAGATAAGATGTTCTTCAACCTCGACTGGAGATAAGATCTCTCCTGAGTTTTAACTTCAATGTCAATAGGAGATAAGATCTCCTTCAACCTCGGCTGGAGATAAGATCTTTTCGAGCTTCAACTTCAACGTCAACGTCAACAAAAGATAAGATCTTCTTTAATCTCGACTGGAGATAAGATCTTTTCGAGCTTCAACTTTAACATCAATGTCAATAGAAGTTAAGATCTCCTTCAATCTTGATTGGAGATAAGATTCTTTTCGAGCTTCAACTTCAACATTAACAGAAGATAAGATCTCCTTCAACCTCGGCTGGAGATAAGATCTCCCTCGAGCTTCAACTTCAATGTCAATAGAAGATAAGATCTCTTTCAACCTCGATTGGAGATAAGATCTCCTGAGCTTCAACTTCAACGTCAACGTCAATAGGAGATAAGATCTCCTTCAACCTCGATTGAAGATAAGATCTCCTCCGAGCTTCAACTTCAACGTCAATAGAAGATAAGATCTCCTTCAATCTTGGATGAAGATAAGATCTTTCCCAAGCTTCAATCTAAATGGGTACAGGATCTGAAAAAGAATTTCAACAGTCATCTTTTTTTTACTTCCTTCTTTCGAATTTCAAACTTGAGGTGGGGGAACTATTATTAGGGATAAACCTTGCTCTCGTCAAAGTTCAGTCTGATTCTTAGCCTAATGCAACTGGTAATAATGGAAGAACTTTGATTGAAAATTCTTCCTCCGGCAGTCGAACCCCAGTCGAACTTCTTTAGTAGTCAAACTCCTCCAGTAGTCGAACCCTGATTGAACTTCTTTAGCAGTCGAACTCATCCAGCGGTCAAACCTCTCTCAAACTTCCTCCAGCGATCGAACCCCAGTCGAACTCCTTCAAGCACTCGGACTCCCTCCAACGATTGAGTCAGATTTTTAAAGGAGCCAAACTTCTTTCGAACTTCTTCTTCAGTCGAATTTCTACAGGAGCCGAACTTCTTTCAAACTTTTTCTTCAGTCGAATTTCTATAAGAGTCGAACTCCTTTCGGACGTCTTCTTCGGTCGAATTTCTACAGAAGTCGAACTTCTTTCGAACGTCTTCTTAAGTCAAATTTCTACAGAAGCCGAACTTCTTTCGAATACCTCCTTTAGTCGAATTTTTACAGGAGCTGAACTCCTTCCGATTTCTTTTTCAGTCAAATTTCTATAGGAGTTGAACTTCTTTTGGACGTCTTCTTCAGTTGGATTCCTCCAAGAGCCGAACTTCTTTCGAACCTCTCCTTCAGTCAGATTTTTATAGAAGCCAAACTTCTTTCGGACGTCTCCTTCAGTCGAATTCAGCCAAACTTCATCTGAATTCTTTCAGTGAATTACTTTCAAATTTTAAGTAGTATTCTTTCTAGATGATCTCTTTTAGCCATATTTTTTTTAGGAGTCTGAACTTCTCTAAAATTGATATATGTCAAAGTTCTTCATCAACCAACGTCTACTTTCTTCGGACTTTGACTATTAAATCTCAATGAATAGACGATCCCACTATCGGACGGTTATGACTATCATTTATCAGAATGATTATAACTATCATTTATCAGTCTGCTACAGTTGATCCCACCATCGAACGGTTACAACAGACTCTGTCTATAAAAAAAAGATCCTTCAGATATATTTTTTCTAAGATCTCTTCTTCTTTTCAAAACTCTGCTGAATTCTTATCTGAGCATTTCATTTCTGTTGGCCAGAAGAGCTGACTTGATCGTCGGAGGGTTCTGCTGGAGCCACCACCACCAACTTCGGATGAAACTTTATTTTGTAGGTCACCGACAATAACCTCTTCTTCTTCAACTCTAGCTCGATCCGATGTCGACCAGATTCTGCACCAACAATAGATCTATTATGGAATAATTGTATGAGATAAAATATATTCTTAATAGTTATGAGTTGCATAATATGTATATAGATGAAACCATAATTATGTCCACTATTATTGATAAACTTCCTTCATCATGAAAAGACTTTAAAAGAAGTCTAAAGCATAAGAAAGAAGATATATATTTGGAAGACTTGGCTAACCATCTCCACATTGAGGAGAAATACCATAAATAAGATGAAAATAAGGAGCAAAATGCTTACATTACCAAAGCCCATGTAGTGGAGGAAAGTTAAATTAGCAAACCTATAAAGAAGAGAGCCTATCATCATCATTACTCATAAAAACAAAAAGAAGACAAAAGGTGTATGCTTTCATTATGGAAAACCTGGAGCCATAAGGCAAAATGCCACCTTCTTAAAAAGAAGGGTGCACCAATAATAAAAGAAAACTTTGTTATAATGTTATCAGAAATTTATATTCTTGAAGGTGATAAAACTTCGTGGATTAATTCCAGTGTAACCAAATATATATATATGCAAGGACAAGAATCTATTTAAGAAGTATGAATCGATGGAAGATGAAAGTGTCGTCTACATAGAAAACTCATCCATTGCACAAGTTAAGGGGAAATGAATTGTAGAACTTGAATTTATTTTTGAAAAGACACTTATCCTTAATAATGTATGTTGAAAAATCTTATTTCTACTAGTCTCATTAACAAGTTTGGATTCAAATTAGTATTTGAGGCAAATAAATTTATTCTAGCTAAGGATGGAATCTTTGTCGGAAAAGGCTATATGTATGAGGGCATGTTTAAGCTTAATATTAAATAAGGCCAGAATCTCTTGTGTTTATATTGTTTATTCTTCTTATTTATTGCATAAATGTTTAGGTCATTTAAATTTTAGAAGAATGCATAATATAATTAAACTTGATTTAGTTCCATACTTTGATGAAAACAATGATAAATATAAAACATGCAGCTTATTAAGATTATTAGAAATTCTTTTCCTAAAGTAGAAAGATGTACTAGATTACTTGAATTAATACATAGTGATGTGTATAATTTGCATAATACACCAACAATAGGAGGAAAGAAATATTTGTAACTTTTATAGATGATTATTCTAGATATTGTTATATTTTTTAATTGCATTTTAAAAATGAAGCATTGAAAAAATTTAACATTTATAAGTTTGGAGTAGAATTGCATGGTAAAACTTTTATTAAAATTTTTAGATTTGATAGAAGAGGTGGATATAAATGATCCAAGTTATTTTAATTCCATTGAAATTGTTCATGAAACTTCTGCTTCTTATACACCATAACAGAATGGTGTGGTGGAATGAAAAACTAGGATGCTTACTAAAATGGTTAATGCAATGCTTTCTAATTCTGATTTAAATCAAGGTTTTTGGGATGAAGCTTTACTTACAGCTTGTCATATATTAAATAGAGTTCCAAATAAAAGGAACAATACAACCCCATATGAACTTTGAAAGTAAAGGAGGTCTAACCTAAACTATTTAAGAATTTGGGGATGAATGGCTATTGTAAGGGTTACTGAACTCAAAAAAAGAAAGTAAATTGATAGAAAAATTGAATGCATATTTCTAGAATATGTAAAAAATAGTAAGGCTTATAGGTTCATGGTAATAGAGAGATGCCATATTTGACGAAAATAGATTTAATTTAATTCCTAGACCTAAAGAACATATTCATCTTCTATAAGAAAATGATAAAGAAGAAAATCTTGAACCAAGAAGAAGTAAAAGAGTTAGAAAAGCAAAAACCTTTGGATTAGATTTCTTTATGCTCCTAGCGGAAGGGACTAGAGAATCCTTTGATAAGCATATACCATATTATTTTAATACAGAAGTAGACCCTATTATTTATGAAGAGGCAATGAAATCCCAAGATGCTGCTTTTGGGAAAGAAGCTATTAATGAAGAAATGGATTCTATTATTGATAACAATACATAGAAATTAGTTGACCTCCTACCAGGTTCTAAGGCAATTAGTTGTAAATGGATTTTTAAGAAAAAATAAAAGTAGATGAAACTATTGATAAATTTAAAGTTAGATTAGTAGCTAAAGACTTTACACAAAAATAAGAAATTGATTATTTTAATACATATACACTAGTGGCAAGGATTATAACTATTAGAGTGCTAATTTCTCTTGCATCTATTTATAAATTAGTTATTCATCAAATAGATGTAAAAAATATATTTTTAAATGGTGAATTAGATTAAGAAGTATATATGAAATAACCAAAGGGGTTTGTAGTTCCTGAACAGGAATATGAAGTATGCAAATTTATTAAATCTTTATATGGATTAAAATAAGCTCCAAAAAATGGCATCAAAATTTTGATCAAATTGTGCTTGTTAATGACTATAAAAAAATGAATCTGATAAATATGTATACAGTAAATTTAGTAATGGAAAAGGTATTATTATTTGTTTGTATGTACATGATATGTTAATTTTTGGTATTGATTTAGAATAAGTTGAGATTACTAAAAGATTTTTATCTTATAATTTTGCTATAAAAGATATGGGTGTAGTTGATGTTATATTACGAATAAGAATTCTTAAAAACAATGATAGTTTAATTTTATCTCAATCTCATTGCATAGAAAAAGTACTAAAAAAATTTAATTATTTAGATTGTGCTCCTATATCAACATCTTTTGATCCTAATCTTAAATTAGTTTCAAATATTGGTAATCCTGTTATACAATTAGAATATGCAAAAGTTATTAGATGCTTAATGTATGGTATGACTTGTACTGGACTTGACATTGCTTTTGCCGTTAGAAAGTTAACTAGATATACAAGTACTTCAAGTAATTTACATTGGCAAGCCATACATAGAGTTCTAAAGTACTTAAAGAAAACTATGAATTATATGGCATTATTATAGTGGATATCCTTCCATTTTAAAATGATATACGGATGTTAGTTGGATTACAAATAAAGAAGATCATGCTTCAACAGTGGATGGAACTTCACGCTTGCTATGGGTGCAATTTCTTAGGGATCCAAAAGCAAACATGTATAGTAGACTCCACTATGGTAGTAGAGTTTATTGCTCTAACTTCAGCAAGAAAAAAAGCTGAATGGTTAAGAAATCTATTATATGAGATTCCTTTATGGCATAAACCATTGCCACTTATATCGATATATTGTGATAATAAGGCCACACTATCAAGAACATATAATGAAGTATATAATGGAAAGTTCAGACATGTTGGACTAAGAGGCAAAGTTATGTAAGACAATTAATTACAAATAGAGTGATCATTGTTAGCTTTGTAAGATCAAGTCAAAATTTGGCAGATCTATTAACAAAGAGACTTGCTAGGGATTTGGTGTTTAAAACATTGAAAGAAATGGGACTCAAGCCCATATTTCAAGATCACCAATGATGGAATCTCAACTTAATGCTTGATATAATATCAAATCTTGAGTTTAATGAGAGATAAAGTATATCATAAGAGTGATTGCAAGTACTATAATTTTAGTACCATCCCAAGATGAAAGTCCTTGATATCCATAATGTACAAAGGGAAGGATAAGCTAAATCCTCTTAATAGACCTATAGTAAAATTCTATTTGAAGTGCTTTAGTTATGGGGATACTTCCGATAGAGTCTATTTATTTGAGTGTGAAGTGAGGCCGCTTCTTGAAGCTAAAGCTTTAGCTCTTAAAGCACTCAGGAAAAGGATACAGACATAAAGCCATAAAAGTGTTGGCATATACTGAGCATTCATTAGTACAAAAATTTTATGTGTGAAGATATGTTTAGCTAGTCATAATAGAATTGCTGATTCAAAGACTAGTCTACCATGCCATTCTAATTAGGATTAACTTATCATCACTAAGTAAAAATTCAAATTGTAAGATATCTTTATTTATATATAAGATTCCATAATTATTGTTGATCTGATAAAATTAATCTATTTTCAAAATAGTGGGGACTGTTAGATATTTTCAAAATAATATAAGTTTTAGTATTTTGTTTGTTTTGGATGGATTTTAAAAAATTTAGATAAAATGACTTAAAATTTGAAAATCAAGTTTCTTATTATTTCTATCATATTATTTCATGAAAAGAAGCATCCAATTGTCAATGTTGTATTTGAGAAGGGCCATTAGGGAGAAAGATGTAAACTTCTAAAGAAAATGTGTATTCTTACATGTTTTGGCAAAAGAAGTGACGGTCCTAATGGACATGGACTTCTCTATGGATAATTCATTGGTTTTTCAATACAACAATAATTTCAACTCTATCATATCAACGTGATTCTATAGACACTGATGAAGGCTCATTGGTTTGACCTGTTAGTGCAAAACATGATCAAACATTGGGCTTCATTGCATCAGCTTATCACATATTCTTCTTGCATACTTGATTGATGGGGTAAATAAAGTCTCAAGAAAAGTGACAGTGCTTCATGCCTTGAAGCCATTTTTATTTTCAAATTTTTCATCTTTCTTCCCTCTAGTTCCAACAAAAAATATTCGCATTAGGTCTTTACCTAAATTAAGCTTAGTATAGGAAATAAATATCATCTATCTATTCTATGTATTCCTTGGTAAATTACTGCCATGACTAATGTAACATGGTTATAACTTTCCCTTGAGGTTCACAATTAAGCTCAGCTATTATCTTATTTTTTAATTTAATCCAAATGAAAAGATAGCAACCCATCCAAACCAGTAGATACAAAATGCGGGACCCATCCAAGTTGTTAGGTATCATATGTTGCTTTCTCCATTATCATGCGGAAGTGGACAATACCAAATAAAAATGCGTGATCTTCCTTTTTTTTTTTACTATATTTTCTTTCACATTTAATAAAATATAGGGTGGGTCTTCCCTCCCTTTTTTTTTAAAAAAAAATATAAAAGAACAGATATTTTATCAATTTGACTTATGTACGGAACCAAAATCCCCAGGGCGGGCAAAAGCCTGGTATTCTCGTACCAAATGACATGCTAAATAGCATAATCTATTGTCTTTGGCGATGGTGCAAGATCTTTGTCTACAAATCCGAGTCGGCTTTCCTCTCTGCTACATCGGTCAAAATATGAGTTTTTTTTTTTTTTTTTTTTTTTTTTAATTACTGAACACTGAGTACTTTCAAGATGTAAAACTTACCCCCATGGGCCATGGCAGGTAGGACATCCAAGCCATAAACCTTGGCATGCTAATTTCAACAATGAAATGCCCTACGTAGATAGACAGATCTGGTATACGCAGCCATGTCAGAACATGTAATCAGAGCATGCGACAGCGCTGTTTTTCCCCCTCAAAAGCAGAATAGGGAAGCAGAGCTTGTTTGCCTACAACAATTAAAGACAGAAGATCAGATCTGAAGCAACGAAGACATCTAGAAACTAGTTCTACTCCCACACTGCTCCGGAGGTTAGAACAGACCAAGAGCAACAGGCTAACTTATTTTTAGTAGATACTCAACTGCAGCTAAGAAATACCAACTTACTAGATACCCTAAGCTGAATTCAGATAAGCTTGGCATGCAGAACAGTCCCTCGATACATGCACTACCTAAGCCTTCCTCCTGCTTATTTGTTGCGGTCAATCTATCCGTGCTTGTGAATGAACATCGAAAATTTGTAAAAAGAACTCCACACTGATCGGAGTTGACTCCGACGGGATCCTTCGATGCTTAAGTTAGTAGAATAGACTGATCGAATAGAAAAAATCCAGAGCAAAATGATAGAATTTGCTTTTTTAATATTCTCGAGTCTGTTATCAAACTGGTCAGTTTACTTTTCTTTTATAAATGTCGAAATGATAACTGCTTGGCACGTGGATCTCTCTTTTTTTGGTATAGTATGATCGTGGATAGGTAATTAAAACTATCCACCAATCGCCATTGCCCATCCTTTTCGAGAGTGGTTTTGTGGAGCCAATCATGACCTGGATGAGCTATTTAGAGAGCTTCTATTGATCAGCCAACTGGCTCGATACCAATCGATCATTGATCGGTTGAAAGATTTGAGATCGATCGGTGGTCGGTCGGAAGGCTTTAGGCCAATCGACAGTTAGACCGAAAATCCATCAGATGGCAGTGTGTTAGTGCTCCCGTCATTGTATCGGTCGAACTGACGGTAGATCGGCGGGTTGCTAATCCTTCAGCGAATCTTCCTATCGCTAATTGTCAATCGGTGAACAACCATCGATGGCTGACGGTCGGTCAGTTGTGGGCTGGTGAGTCAGGTGGTGGATTAACAACTACCAACAGTTGCCTCCCACACTCAAGTTCGATGTAGTGATTTGATATTTTATCTTGATGCACTGAATGTAGGGGGTTGACATGTGGCATCACTTTGAATCTCGTTCTGCTGCCCACCATTAATGATTTTCGTGACATTTAAGAAGGTTGCAGTCGACGCTTCAAGGATCTGAATGGTCGCTATTAGGAGTTGCATGATCGCAAAGCTCGAGAGATTTGACATTCGACCAGTCTTCAGTCAATATGTGTAAGCATCTGGTGTAGTTTTCTGCACATCACGACCGTCGGTGGATCCTATAAATACTAGACCTGTTCTATAGATTTTTTTCTATCACTTTCAATAGAACGAACTTTCGGAGAATCTATTCATTCTCTTGTCTTTTAGCTTTCAGATTTGAGATTCGAACCTTGTTTCTGACACCCTTTTCATCCTTCTCTTTTATTTTATTTGATCAAATTGTACATATGGCCAGTACCCGTAGTAGTTCATCGTGGGGTTCAGCAGCTGAAGTATCCAAGATGGCAGCGTCATTTGTGGAGCAACTTCGGGATCAATGTCGGATCTCGGAGGAGTTTCATCTATTGGCTCCTGGTCTCGACAGTTGGATGATTTCACCTCCATCGGATTTTATAGATTTTTATCTAGAGAATCTTAGGTTTGGCCTTAGGTTTCCTATTCTGGAGTTTCTTTGAAATATCTTCGATTACTATCGGATGTGTTCGGCCTAGTTAGCACCGAATTCCATTTGGCTTTTGATTATCTTCACCTTATTATGTCGGTTAATTCCAATGATCCCTCGACTTTTTTTTGTTTAGACCTTTCTTTGCTCTCCGACCCCATATGAAAGCTGATGGATAGTGGTACTTTACCCCGAGGAGGAGGCTTTCTTTCATTATTGGTCCTTCATTGTCTATCCATAATTGAAAGACCCAATTCTTCTTTGTTTCGCCTCATGCTTCCTAAGGCTTTCCATCGGTGTGGGAAGAGCCGAATGTCTTTCTGAATGAAAATAGTTGGATAGATCTGGCTGATCGAAAGAACTTCCTTCGACTGAAAGATATGAAAGTTCCTCCATAGAAAAATTTGATCACTGAAGAGGCTCTATATGATGCCGAACTTGGTCCGGCACCGTCCGTAGGTATATACAATGTCTGTAGTTCTACATTTTTTTTCTTTAATAGGTTTTTGATATTAACCCAAATTTCTTGTTCGGTTTCGTAGGGATGCATCTTCCTCTTGGAATCTTTGTGGACGAAGTTCGTCAATTCACCACTCGAAAGAGGATGGCATCCGACACTGGTCAGTCACATGCGTCGAAGAAGAGTCGGGCTGCTGGTCCCTCAGTTGCCAACGTTCCTTCGGTGGTGCCTTTCGGACCTATCAATGCTCCCATCGTCACCTTGTGCATCTTGACGATGACTACTTCCACCAAAGCCCCTCCGGCCATTACGCAATCGAAGGAAGATGTCGTCATCATCGATGCTCTGGCTATTGCTCCTATGTCGGGAGCTCAGTCTTCTGTTTTTACAACTGCCCCACGATCGACTCTGATCCGTCTGGGGCATCCATCATCTCCATCCACATCTGAGTGGATGTGGGCACCTCCTGAGCAATCATCTGTCAAGAGGAAAGGGAAGGCGCCAATTCTTCCTGCATCGACTGGGAGTGATGCTTCCAGTCGTGGTTATACAGACTCCTAATAAATTGACGTTCGGGTCCCTGAAGGTGGGTCGGCTCTTTCTGACTTTCAATTAGCAAGGAATTTGGTTCATGCCATTCTCCTCACGAATGATCGAGAGTCAAGGAAGAGTCGGACCTTAGCCGACTTGTTTGGATTGTTCTACCCAATCTTTGTTAGAGTGAGTCGGCAATTTGCAACTTGCCTCTCTGCTTCTTCTTTCCTCTCTCCTTTTTTTTACTAACTTGATTTGTTTTTCTTGAATAGTGGGCTCACGACATGGCCAAGCTTGAGTCGGCCTGCCATAGAATGGCCGATCTTTGATGTGCATGTTCTAACTCGGTATCGGCCACGAATGTCGAACATGATTCGACGGTCTGCCTATTGGAGTATTTGGAGAGAGATGCAGCTAGTCGGGAGAGAAACTTATCCGATGAAGTCTTCCACCTCAGAGTCGAGCTTGGGTCGGTAAGATCCAAACTTGAGTTGATTCAATCCGACCTTAAGTCAACTCAGGAGGAAGTAAAGGCACAGAAGAGTCGCATTAAGAAGAAGCATGAGATAAACAAGCTGAAGAAGGACCGCACTAACTGGACTAAGGAGATGGGGGATTGGCGTCAGAAGTGACAGTCTATCGATGAGGAGGCATCTTCGGTCAAGGCAGAGATTTAGGTTCTGCGACAGGATCTCGGTCGAGAGAAAGAGCTAGGCATCGAGGAATTCAAGTGCTTGACTGACCTAAAAATTTTGATCCTTCAAGAAAGTGAAGCTTCCTATTAGATCGGATTTGGTGACAGTCGGGACACTATCCAATAGCTCTTTCCTGATCTTGATCTTAGCAGCATCATCACCCCTAGTGCTGAAGAAGAGGAAGAGGGAGGCATCTCCGGTGCTGAAGAAGAAAAAGAGAGGCGAGGATGAAGCATTTGGTGACCCGATGAAAGACGGCACCCTCATCATTGTTCCCACTCTGATCGAGGATGCACCGACGAATGCAACCCCTTAGTTGGCTGCTGAAGTTCCATCGAAGAGCTAGGAAGTTACTCCGACTGAAGCTTTTATCGAAAAACCATCGATACTGCTCTGATACCAAATTATTAGCGCATCACCATGGCATCACCTAGCCCTGATACCATATTACGAAAGCTCTTGATCTTTAGCATGGACCTGAGGAGACCTTTGATATTCTCTAAGGGTGGCAAACCACCGATCTACTAATTTAGATCTATGATGGGGTGCCTCCCTCTTTGGGCTTGAGGGAGGCACCCTCCTTAGGATGGCAACTCTTGAGAGAAGAGAGAAGAGAGATTGAGGAAGAAAAGATCTATATCCAATCTACATTATAAAATCCTAATACAACATATGTATTTATACATAGCTATTAGGCTCGACCAAAAACTTTTCTGACTAATCTAGTACATGAAAGTACTCATCGAGCCTATATATATATGTCTCACATGCTCTCATCCCCTAGATCTAGTTTCGACCCATATATGAGTTTGCCTCCTTAAAATCTTATTGGACTAGAACTTAAGACCCCTAGAATAAAATCCTATTCTAGATCAAACAAAAAATTCTATATGTTCTGTACGCTACTATCGAGCCGGCTCTCTCAGGAGCCAAGCCGACTTGACTACGTCTCATCCAAATTCTATCTTCTATTTGTTTGAGATAGTAGGCTCAGCTACACCTTGAGCCAGCTCGACCTCAACCCGAACTAGCTCGGCTGCGTATCCAAGTCGGCTCGCCTATGCATCAATTCCTTATCTTGACTGATTCTTCTCCTGACTTTGGTCCTTTGCTCTATTTTGTATCCCAGATCTTTGGAGTATCTACCAAGCTCCTTAAGGTTTCACACCTGAACCTCGAGTCCATGCAGGGCTACACGCCGTCTTCACCTAGAATAACTTCTATCCTAGCCTTAGGACTCACACCCATCCTAAACTCCTAAAGCCAACATCCTGACTCCTCTTATGGCCTTCTAAGACTTGGGAGCACCATAAAATCTAACAATCTCCATCTTGGTATCCCAAGTCTCGGTAAATCTTTGGCAATGTCCAGCTGCATGATCCCATTATCGCTACGCACCTTGATAGTCTCTTATGCAAACATCGCCTTCGCCAATCCTCTTCAGCTGTTGTACACTTTGGATAATTTTAGGATGACCATCTCCACCACTGAAGACCATGGCTTGCACCTATATAGCATCCTAAAATTTATAGGAATCCTTCTGCTTGGCAGCTGCATTAATTATCCTTTATTTTTCTTAAGATCCTGCAGCATTTCTGTACCGGTACTCACTGCATACCCTGACACAATCTCCTTAGAACTTTGTCTGTTCATCCGCATGTGCTGCTCCACCTGAAATTATGCATCTCTGATATCGATGCTAGGATATTGGTCCTCCTACACTTCGCTCTAAACTCATGTCACATCTCCATCGATGAAGCCATCTCTACCTGGTGCTCCATCTAAAATTGAAGTCCACTTGATGCCGCAGAAGATTCTGACTCTGTAACTAAGTCCCTCGAGGCCAACCATTCAATGCTGCACTGCTGAGCCTGTCGTTGTACCTCGAATACAATCATTGCTTCTTCGAACCCTTCGCACTCCACAGACTCTATCGAAACCATCTCGGATACCTCCATAACCCATGAATACCTCTAAAACACAAGCGCTCATCCAACTCTCTTGAATCTAGCAACTGAATCCTAGGAAATTCTACCCTAGCCTTCTCCTCTTCTACCCCTAGACTAGCCATCGCTTTAGTTGTGCCCGTAGGAACTATAGCTCAAACTCTATCATGGGTTCAGACCCATCTATCTCATCCTGAGGATCCTGAAACTTCTTGGCTCTCTCTAAGACCTGCTTTCAGTCTTCCTGAGATGTCTCCTGACACTCTCTACTAAGATACCTTTTTTGACTGCTGCACCACCGAGCCTCTCTCAGCCTCATGCCTCCAGAAAAGCATTATTGCAGCACTCCAGCACTTCCTACCTCATCTTGACATCGCCTCCTCATAGGTATTCGGGTTCTCTCTTGATATACATAAATCATCCTCCACCTGAATCATGACTCTTCCTAGTGCTCCTGCAAAAGAAAGCTAATGCAAGATCAATCATCCAGCATTAACCTGCTGGACCTCCATGTATCATCCATCTTTTCCACCTTTAAGACTTCGTAAATTCATACTCTGATCGACCCATTGAATGCATCCCCAACTACTTCTCCCATCTTTCTACAATCAAAGAACATATAGTCGCTTCTTCAACTTTCTTTCGATCATTAACCCTTGAAAAATCTCTCTTCATCCACCAAATAGCCCCACACTATCCATCTTCCTAGAGAACTCTATCACCTGTCATACACTTCGATCTCTCCAATCAAGATCGATCAAAAAATCATGCACCTAAACCTTCCATCCCAGAAAAAATCCTTCTCGTTAATCCTCTCAGCCTCCACCTTCAATCCGCTGCTCCCGATTGGCCAAACCACAGCAATAACAAAAGTAGATCCAAGATATATCATGGAATACTTGTGTAGATTTCTGATTTCACTTTGTATGACTTCTCCTTCGCTTCTACATACCATCAGACTCTGATACCAAATTATTGGCACATCACCATGGCATCACCTAGCTCTGATACCATGTTGTGGAAGCTCCTGATCTTTAGCATGGATCTAAAGAGACCTTTAATATTCTCTAAGGATAGTAAATTATCGATTTATCAATCTACATTTATGATGGGATGCCTCCCTCCTTGTGCTTGAGAAAGGTGCCCCCCTTGGGGCAGCAACTTTAGAGAGAAGATAGAAGAAAGATTGAGGGAGAAAAGATTTATATTCAATCCACGTTATGAAATTCTAATACATCATATGTATTTATACATAGATATTAGGTCCGACCAAAAACTCTTCTGGCTAATCCAACACATAAAAGCACTCACCGAGCCCATGTACACCCATATTTTTCATGCTCTCATCCCCTGAATTTAAACTCGATCCATACATGAGTTAGCTCTCTTAGGACCTTATTGGACTAGGTTTTAAAATCCTAAACAAAAAATTTTGACTAGTTCTGTTTGCCACCATCGAGCCGGCTCTCTCAAGAGCCAAGCCGGCTCAACTGCTTCTCTTCCAAATCTTGTCTTCTATTTGTCTGAGACAACCGGCTCGACTATGCCCTGAGCCGGCTCAAGCCTGGCTCGCTTGTGTGTTAGCTCCTTATCTTGGTTGATTCTTCTTCTGACTTCGATCCTTTGCTCCATCTTGTGTCCTAGATTTTTGAAGCACCTACCAAGCCCGTCAAGATCCTCATGCTTGAACCTTGAGTCCGTATAGGGCTACACACCGTCTTCATCTAGGATAACTTCTGTCTTTATCCTAGGACTGACATCCATCCTAGACTTTTGGAGCCAACATCCTGACTCCTCTTATGGCCTCCCAAGGTTTGGAAACACCATAAATTCTAACAGCTATTTCACCAACTGATATTACACCAATTACCAAAGTTGAAGCTACTCTCGATCCAACTCTAGAGTAGTAGATCGACAGATAAACTTGTACTTTATTTCTTTTTGAAACTATAGTTCTAATTTTGTAAGAACTAAAGGTTCATTTTGTAACTTTCTTTTCATAGTAATGAAAGAGAATTTTTGTTTGCATTTGTCTTCTGTCATGCTTATTTGTCTTCCATTGTAACTGCCTGTCATCCAATAATCAAACCCGAACATTGTTCGTCAGCTTCTTTCTAACTTGGTTTCGATGAAAAAAATTTACTTGTAAAGACTTTGATTGATTGGCCATTAACTGATCTTTTTGCCAACTATCGGCTAGTTTTTAGATCAATTTAAAGTCAAATTTGTAGCTAGCCAATACTTAGTCATTTATTGAGATATTCGTAGATCGGGGGCAAGCCAACCTTAAGTTGGTTTTTAACCAACTTTTTGTCAATTTTTTACCAACTCGCACACAGTTAGATCATTGAAGTAATTGATGATCGGGCGCAAAACGATGATGGATCGGCTTCTTAATAGGCCTTTGCTCAATTTTCTACCATCCAACATTTAATCAATTTGCAGAAGTGCATGATGATTGGGTGCAAGCCAAACGTCCTTCAATTCGGCCATGGTCAAATAGGCAAGGATCGTATTCTTTACTAGTCGAGATAAGCCAACTAGTTCATAACCATAGCTTGATGCTTTTCTTTTCTTATCATTTCGTAAGAAAGTTATGCATCGATGCCATTTGTAAGTCAGTTGGTTGGTCGTTCTGTTGTAGGAGGCCGACCGCACCAATTATTTGAGATATCCGATCGAAAATCATCATAACATCGATTGTCGATCGTCGCTTATTGGTCGATTATCGAGCCCTGTCGATCTTAATATGCCGATAGTTGATCAATTATAAATTTTAACCATCAATTGGTCGATTGGTTTTTTCTCCAATACTTTAGAATTTGTACCAACTCTCATCCAATCAGTTTATCCAATTTTTAGCTGACTAAAACATCGATTAACCGATCATTGTTCATGGAAGAGACATCCTTGAAGAAAACTTTGTAATAGTTTTATTCCTTGTGTTTGTCAAAAGTACATGAAGCTGATTTCATTGATAGTACACTTTAAGATTATCGACATTCCATGTCTGGAGAATTTCAACTCCATCGAGTGTTTCGAGTCTATATATACCAAGTTGAAGGATCTCCATCACTTGATAAGATCCTTTCCAATTGGGAGAGAATTTTTCTCGGTCCAATGGTTTGGATACTTCGGAATGAATTTTTTTCAGCTTGACCCTTCTATTGTAGTACTTGGTAACTCGCTGTCGATGAGCGGCCATTCTAAGTTAAGCTTATTATCGAACTTCAGGAAGCAGATCCATGTTTGCCCTTCATCGATCTGAGTTACTCAACTCATCGTACTCTTCAACCCTCATTGACGGTAGTTTGATTTTGATAGGTATTACCATCTCTGTTCCATAAGCAAGGTTAAAGGGTGATTTATCCATCGAGATTCATGGGGTTGTTCGATAGGCCCATAACATCGAAGGTAATTCTTCTACCCAAAGGCCCTTGGCCTCGTTGAGTCGGATCTTTAGGCCATGGAGAATTATTCGATTAGTGACCTCCATTTCTCTATTCGATTGTGGGTGATCGACAGATGTCAGCTTATGCACGATATGATATATCGTGCAGAAGTCTTTGAAGTTTGGGTTATCGAACTATCGACCATTTTCGGTTATGATCGTATGCAGAAGTTCGAATCTATAAATGATAGATTTCCAAATGAAGTCCTCTATTTTATTTTCTATAATCTATGCCAAAGGTTCGGCTTCCATTCATTTTTTAAAATAGTCAACAACGATGATCAAAAATTTTTTTAGTCCGAATGCCGGGAGAAAAGGACCAAGTATGTCGATCCTCCACTGTACAAATGGCCACGGAGTCGTGATCGATGTCAGTTGTGTTGCTAATTGATGTTGGATGTTCGTGTATCTTTGGCATAGCTCGCATCTTCGTACAAACTTGGTTGCATCCTTCTACATTGTTGGCCAATAGTACCCTTACCGAAGGATCTTGTAGGTGAGGGACTTGCCCCATAAGTGGTTTCCATAGATTTTTCTCATAAACTTCTCGAAGTGCATAGTCGGCATCGATACGTCCTAGGCACTTCGATAGTGGAAGAAAGAAGGATCATTTGTAAAGTCATCCATCCATCATCACATATTGTGAAACCATCTATCTTAAGCATTTTGCTTCTGATGGATCATTGAATAGGATCTCTTCAGTCAGGTACCTAACGATCGGATCCATCCAGCTTGGCTCATCGTTGATCTATAATACTACTTTTGTCCTTTCGATACTAGGTGTATCAAGATACTCGATGTAGGTTCGGCCAAGCTCGTTAGGGGTGGTGACAGCGAGTCGGAAAAGTGCATCGACCTGAGCATTCTCTACTCTGGGGATGTGTGAAATATCAAAGTATTTGAAGATAGAAGTTTGATCTTTCACTCTCTTCAAATACTTCTGCATTATCGGATTGCGAGTTTCATAGTCGCCCTTGACTTATCCCATGATGAGTTGGGAGTCGGTGAACATCTTCAGCTCTTCGATATCGAGTTTCTTAAAAATTTTCAAGCCAACAAAGGGAGCTTCGTATTTGGCTTGATTGTTTGAAGCTTTGAAGTTAAATCAGAGAGCATACTCGATGACTACTCTATTGTTATTTGCCAAAATGAGGTCAGTGCCACTTCCAAGGACATTTGATGCTCCATCAACATGTAACACCCAAGCCGAACTATGGTCAATTTCGAGGGTGTTTTCTGTCAGCTCGTAAGTTGTTTCTTCTTGATCGGACTTATCATTCAGGATAGTACATTCAATAATGAAATCGGCCAGAACTTGGGCCTTCATCAATGGATGAGGGCAATATTGAATGTCAAATTTACTAAGCTCTATCATCCATTTTGCCATTATGCCCGAGGTATCTGGTCGATGTAGGATCGACTTCAGAGGTTGGTCGGTTAAAACATGTACTGCGTGGGCTTGAAAGTAGGATCGAAGTCATTGCATCGAAATCATCAAAGCATAGATCATCTTCTTTACCCTTGAGTATTGCATTTTGGCATTATGAACCACTCTACCTATATAGTAGATAGGGTGCTGTATCCGACTTTCATCTTCTCTGATTAAAATCAAACTTATGGCTTCATCGGATGTAGTCAAGTATAAATACAGAGGTTCCCCATCCATTAGCTTTACGAGCAATTGTGGAGTCATGAGGTATTTCTTTAGCTCTTCGAAGGATCATTGACATTCATCGGTCCATAAGAATTCTTTAGTCTACCATAGAGTTTTGAAAAATGGAAGACATCTTTCAGCAGATTTGGAAATGAACCAGCTGAGTGTGGCGATTCTTCCATTGAATTGTTGCACCTTCTTCTTTGAGGTCGGATGTTTTATGTCGATGATTACTTTTATTTTTTATAGATTTATCTCAAATTTTGATATGAAACAAGAAAACCAAGAAACTTTCCTATTGTTACTTCGAAAGTATATTTGATCAAATTTAGTTTCATCCGGTATCGTCGGAGTGTGTCAAAGACCTCTTTTAAGTCTCGAACATGATCCTGACTTTGGATACTTTTTATCAGTATATCGTTGACGTACACTTTCATATTTCACCCAATTTGTAGTTTGAAAATCCTGTTCACCAACCGTTGGTAGGTTGCTCCTACATTTTTGAATCCGAACGGCATGACTTTGTAGCAGTAAATCTCTTTGTCAGTGATTAAGATAGTATATTATTTATCTCCAGGCACCATTTGAATTTGGTTGTAGCCTATGAAAGTATCCATGAGGCTTAGGAGTCGATGCCCCAATGTTGCATCGACCAGCTGATCGATCTTCGGGATAGGAAAACTATCTTTTGGGCATGTTTCATTCAAGTTGGTATAAGCAATACAAATGCATCATTTTTCATTAGCTTTTTTCATCATAATGATATTCGCAAGCCAATCTGAATAATGGACCTCTCTAATGAAATCTATCGTGAGGAGTTTATCCACCACTTCATCGATGACCTTCTGTCACTCAAGAGCGAATGATCATTTCTTCTGTCTCATCAGCTTGATGTTTGGATTGATGTTCAGTCGATGGTTGATTATTTCTAGAGGTATGCCTGGCATGTCGGTTGTTGACAAAGCGAATATATTGGCATTGGCTCTTAGTAACCGAACCAACTGCTTATGCTCCATCGTCTGAAGTTACAACCTAATTTGATCAACCTTAGTTGGATTGTTTTCTTGCAATGGGATAAAGACCAACTGTTCAACCGGCTCACCTCACTTTTCATTTTTTGCTGATCAAGTCCTTCTAGTAGTGAAGAATCTTTCGACTTATTCTCTTTTGCAATGATTATGAGGTAATGTCGGGCAATCTATTGGTTGCCTCGTATCTCTCCAACTCCGACCTTGATTGAAAATTGGACTAGTAAATGATATGTCAACACTATAACCTTAAGGGCATTGAGTTTCGATCTTTCAAGTATGGCATTATATGCCGATGGAACTCTAACTATCATAAAAGTTAAGAAAATGGTGCTTTGTCGAGGTTCTATCCTCACAGTCAATGAAAGATCTATCTCTCCCTCAACATCAACAGCGTCTCCTGTGAATCTGACCAAAGAGATGGGAACTCTTCGGAGGCATTCTATCGATAATTTCATTCGAAAGAAAGTAGAGTAAAATAAAACATCAGTCGAACTTTTATTATTGATAATGATTCTTTTTATATCATAGTTTGCTATCGTTGTCGAGACGATGACGGCATCATGGAAAGTTTGAATTTTTCTTACATCATCATTCGAAAAAAAGATGGATTCATCGGATCATCATTTTTTGATCGATTCTTCTTTGGATGTTGCCCCCTGGCTCTTGGTCACCTAGAGATCATGTTAATCACCCTGGTTGTCGATTAATTTTGATGAATTTCCTCCGACGTCGGTGGTGGTTGTTCAGCATGTGGTTGAGTTGGATGATCGAGCCGAAACTTACCAAGAACTCTCCATCGAATGAGAGCCTCGATCTCATCCTTCAATTGGAAGCATTGTTCAGTGTTGTGGCCATAGTCATGATGAAATCGATAATACTTTCTTTTATCCTTACTTCAATTTTTCATTGGTAGGGGTCGGCGAAGATAATTCTCCCCTTCAATCTCCATCAGAATTTGGGTACGTGGAGTAGAGAGGGGAGTGTAGGTATCGTACCGACTCTTTACATTGGTCAGTATTGGATTCAGCCAGGAGAAGATCATTTTTCTATTCAGGATGGGATGGTTCGGTCCAATTGAAGCATCATTCTTCTGCTGCTTCCTTTTCTTCTGACCTTTTCGTTTATTTGGTGGCGGCTAAAAGTGCCTTCTTCTGCATGGATGTATTTATTCGTGCGCTCTAAGAGTTTAGCATAAATTCGGAGGTGGTTCTCATCCAATGAGTAGGTAAACTAGAAACCTGCAGACCCTGCTTTATGGTCGAGATGGCCATGTCCTCGTTGAGATTTTGGACCTCGAGCATGGCAGCATTAAAATGTGCCACGAAGGCCCGAAGAATTTCTTCCTCTCCTTATTTGATCGAGAAGAAGGTGTCAGAAGTTCATGGCATCTTTCTGCTAGTGCTGAAGTGAGCCACAAAAGAATCTTCAAGTTGCTCAAAAGAGTTGATGCTTTCTGACTAAAGCTTAAAATATTAGGCTTGAGTAGCTTTCCATAGAGTGGCCGAAAAGTTGATGCACATGAGGGCGTCGTTCGTCCTCTAGATCATTATGAGAGCTTTATAGCTCTAGAGATGATCAACTGGATTGATGGAGCCATCATATGATTCCACCTATGGCATCTTGAATCATGATGGAAGTAGGTTGTTCAAGATGTGGGAGGAAAAAGAAGAAGCTGCTTAGGCATGAAGACCACCGGAGGACCCTCCTGTCGTATTCTCCAGGATTTGGACCAATCGATGGTCAATTTTTTTGAGCCTTCGCTTGTAGTTATCAAACTGCCACTGACGAGACATCTCCAGGGTTGATCCTTCTGAGGAATTGGTAGAGGAGGAGGTGATCAAATCCCATGGCTATTTTTTCTTATGCTGACTTTGATAGAAAGATGGGAAAATGGAGCATCGCGATCGATGGGTGGTTCCTCACGAGCGGTGAGGAGATGGAGCTTCCATCCGATGGAAACGTCAAGATGTTCACTCTAGTGAGGGGGTGGCAGAGCACCTCGAGATGCGGCAACTATGCCTAGATGGTACTGCCTGCATCGCTAGGCTTTCCGCCACTGCAAGCGGCTGCTATTAGAGACTGTGAACAACCTCCATCAACATTCGGATCTGCTGCATCAATGCAGCTAGTTACTAGGCATCCGCTGTGACTGTCGGACGTGAAGAGCTCGGTTCCACCACTATTGGCAGTGAAAAAGGATGTGCTTCTCATCGAAATGACTGGTCGGCGGAGTTCAGTGAGTTGCGATTATGCATTTTTGCCATTATAATGGATGACAAACTTCACTAATCGTTTTGCCTCTCTACCTGGTGCGTCAATTTATTGCGGCCTTTCCATTTGTGCCTATGAATGAACACCAAAAATTTGCAAAAGAAAGTCCACACTAACCGAAGTTGGCTCCGATGGAGACCCTCCAATGCTTAAGTTAATAGGATAGATTGATCGAATAGAAAAAATTCAGAGCAAGATGATAGAGTTTCCTCTTTTAATATTCTCGAGTCTCTTACCAAACTGGCCAATTTACTTTCCTTTTATATATGTCAGATGATAATCGCTTGGCACATGAGTCCCCCTTTTTTTGGTGTAGTGTAATCGTGGATAGGTAATTAAAACTATCCACCAATCATCGTTGTCCATCCTTTTTTAGGGCAATTTTGTAGAGCCAATCGTGGCCAGGATGAGCTATTTAGAGAGCTTCCATCAATTAGCCAACTGGCTCGAAATCGATCGATCATTGATCGATTGAAAGACTTGAGACCGATTGGTGGTCGGTCGGGAGGCTTTAGGCCTATCGACAATCAGATCGGATATTCATCGGATGGCAGTTTGTCGATGCTCCCATCGTTGTGTCGATCAGATTGACAGTAAATCGATGGATTGTTGATCCTTTGACGAGTCTTCCTATCATCGATCGTCTGAACAACTATCGATGGCCAACGATCGATTGATTACAGGCTGGTGAGTCAGGCAACAAGTTAACAAGCACTACTATAAGAAAATCTATTTTTTACGATGCAATATGTTCATCGTAAAAAATAAATTTTCATCGCTAATAATTATTAGAGATGAAAATTTCATCGTTAATTTTTCATCATAAAAAATAGGATCGTAGATAATAATTAGTGACGAAAAAAAAAATTTATTGCTAATAAAAAATTTTTATGATAAAATATTTTCATCAAAACTTTTTTTATTCATTAAATTATTTGCAATGAAACTTTTTACGATGGAAAGCAATGTTTTTCATCATAAATAAATATTTTTTTGATGAACAATTTTTATCATAAATAAAAAGATTATTTATGATGAAAATTTTTCATCAAAAATGAATATTATTTATGATGAATTTTTTCATCATAAATAAGTTTATTATTTACGATGGAAAGTTTTCATCATAAATAAAAATTATTAGCGATAGAAAATTTTTCATCTTAAATAAAAAATTATTTATGATAAAAATTTTCTATCATAAATAAAAAATTATTTGTAATGGATATTTCATCATAAATAATTACATTATAAATTATTTTTTAAAAAAATTATAATATATTTTATATTTTTATTTATAATTTATAAAATTAAAATAAAAAATTAATAAATAAATTTCATCATTTCATCCATAATAAATTTCATCATTTCATTATATAAAAAGGTATTTCATTATAGAAAATATTTTTTGATAAATAAATATAAAAGATCCAAAATAAAGGTAAGAATAAGAGAAAATATGCCATCGACCATCAAGCATCGGCAATATTTGGAGAAGAAGAATGGGCCGAAGGAGGAGAGCGCTCAGAGGAGCTTGGATCAACCTACTACTGCCTCATCAGCTGTATCATCTGCTTCATTTATGCCATCCGTTCCATCATTCGCAACTGAAATAGTTGGTACGCATCGATGCGTGCAGTCAACTCAGCATCCCATTGCCGATCCTCGACAACCTATTTTTGTATCTCTGCCAGTCGAACATCACAGGCAGCAGGATGCCAGCCCTGGACGAACATGAAGATGGAGGAGTTCTAATCTCATGCCCTAGTCTCCTAACATAATAGGATCTCGTACCAAGCATCTGATCATAGATCTCATCATCTGTGGATGTAGTCGAGCCTTTTAGGGTAGGCTAGGATCGAATGTCTATTATATGATTCTGATCATCCAGTTTTCTGACCGTCGCTGATGGATCCATTGGTAGATCTCGATTCTACTAAGAAGCTCGCCACTCTCTATATCTTTCTACAATTTGAGAACAACTAATATATTTTTTTAAATAGTTAAAAAGTTAAAATATGATAAATAAAAATTACTTACCATATGCTCCATATGGTGAGAGAATGGCCTCGAACCCCCACAATGCGAGACTGTCTGTCTCATCCGATTTGCGGCATTTTTAGTACATCGATCCTGCATAATTAACAGTCAAATTAGTTAGTAAATAACTAAATTTAAAAATAAATAATTTAATTATTAAATTCTAAATAATAGAAAGTTACCTGATATGCTGGATCCTTGTACGTGCGATATATGATAGGCCAGTTCTCGATACTGATGCTGTTATATGGCCGCTGTCGCGCTGCCTCCACCTCCTGATCATGCACTATAGCATACCAGTGGCGATGAATGCGATATCGATACTTCTTGAAATACGAGAATAAATGATTATCTACAGCTTACCGCACGTGATCGTGCTCAAAATCAATAATCTCAAATATAGCCCACCAATAACAAATATTATAAGAATATAATTTTAATTAAATATTTAAATAAATATTATTATACCTGTAAGTGGCTATAGAAGATCTTCCTCTGAGGTCGTGTAATCCGACACCAATCGAACAGCATCGTCAGGGCATAGCTATGGTAAATGATGCCTAGCTCAGTCTGCCATGGCTCGCACCATCTCCTAATAAGCCTGGTATAGCCTGACGGTATCTCGATGCAGAGATGCCGTCCCTCGTGCTCACATCTCCAATGCTCAAGGATGAGGTTCTTCGATGAACCTCACCCTCGTCTCACCATGGACAAAGAATGACCTAAAAATATAATGAATAAAATATTAGTATGATAGCCATCTATAAATCTAATAGCTAGGTAGATTAAAATTAAATTTTATTATATAAAGAATATGAAAATATCAGTCGGAGCCAGCTCTCTCGAACCTACCTCACTTGGACTTGCCTCTACAGGGCTCTCTGGTGACTCTAATGGTACTATAGTGAAAATAAGGAAAGGCTCAGGGGTAGGCTAAGAACTCAAACATCATCATTTTGCTCCCGGTGCCATACCTGCAATGCTTAAACTATGCATATAATTAACTTGACATGTAAATGAATATAATAATTCTAACTATTATTATTATTATATTTACTATTATTATTATTATAATTCTAACTACTATTATTACTATGATTATTATTATTATATTTTTACTATTATTATTATTATTTTATTATTATTATTTATTAAAATTTTAAAATTGATTAAGCCCCTTCGCTCTCCACCCTCAGCGGTGCCCCTCCGCCACCCACCACCTACGGCCCCCCATCCGACTCGCCACCATTGCCCCACCCACCGTGAACCCCGCCCCTCCACGCCCCACCCCCCATGGACCCCCACCCCCTATGGTGCCCGAACACCGTTGCATCCCCCCATCCTCTATGGCACCCCTTCGTCGCCCACCATCGGTGCCCACGGTCTCTCACCCTCTGCAGCATCCCTCCTGTTTGGAAATATATCCTAAAGTCAATCATTTAGATTGTAGATGGTTGAGCTAAAAGTAATTATACTTAAATTATTAATAAATAAAATTATTATTTTAGCATTTTCATCACTTTGTGTATCTTTCTATAATGAACTCTTCTGTGTTGAAATCCTTAGGACTATTTAGACTCGACAAAGGAGGATTTATCGTTTAGTCTTTAAACTAATTTGCGATCAAATGATACGCTGTTACCTAGGATGACAACGTATCGAGTGTAGATCGTTGTGTGCCATAAGTGTTAGTTATCCTCTTAACCAAGAAGTATAGAGATATTATTATAGCATGCATGTGAAGTGTAGGGATACATTTTACTGAACGTGATCAAACTACAGAGTTCTCTGCTATCAAAAGTTGTTCACGAAGGATATGGATATAAGTGTCCCTTAGACCTAAGACCATCATAATAACTTGCAAGTAACTCACTGTATTTAGGTATCAGACTATCCAAATTTTTAATTTAGTGACGAAAGGCTACTAGGTATAGTCAAGTACTTATGAAGTTAGTGTATGAGTCAAGATGGGATTGACCCCTCCAAGTGTTGGAGCAAGTGCATTACTATATTTCAATTTAGCAAATCCTCGGTCGGGGTGGTTCATTCGATAGACACTAAATTTTGAAATATACTGTGGATAAATTTTAGGATTGATAGTAAATCCTAGATTATTTTTTGAGCATCGAGGTCAAGAGGATGAATTATACGGTAACCATATACCATAGGTTCATCATTGTTGCGTTGTGACTTTTTGACCTATTCGGACATCGAGTATCATTGCTAAATGGTCACACCGATTGGTACAGAAAAATTAGTTTTTATACTATTGGTTTAGGAATCGAACCTAAAAGGATCACATACATAAGAAGTTCATACCTGATCTGATGGCTGATCATGAGTTCTGATGACCTAGGACACTGTGGTCAAGATTTCTACTGAACTAGGATTTTATGATCAGGAGTCCCACAAGACTGAGACTCTATCTTTGTGGATCCTACTAGACTGGAATTCAGAATCTTTCAAGAGTTCTACTAGTCTAGAACTCTATGATCTTGAGTTTCATTCATTTAGAATACTGAATTCAAGAGTCTCACTGATTTGAGACTCTTCAGAAGTTTCATGTTGATGGAACTCTGTAGCCCGGACATCCACTCGATTGAAACTTTGATATTTTTGGAAGATTAATTAGCAATTTGATTGCTATTAGCTTAATTTAATTGAGTGATGAGGATTCGATTAAGTCTAATCGAATTGGATTCAATTGGGTTTGATCCGATCAGGTCATGAGATGACCTAATTGCTATGAAAGGTTCGATCTTAATTTGATCAGCAACTGGACCTAATTAATTTTTAATTTAATTAAAAATTAATTAGTTTGGATTAAGTCTAATTTGATTAGGTTAGACCTGGTCTAATTAGGTCTTTATTTATTGGTTTGGTTGAAACAAATTAAAACCAAGTCAAATAGGTTTGAATTTTGAATCTCTTTTTTTCCTTGCGCCATGGAACTTTGACCAGTCTTCTCTCATGCAAATTTTGAATCTACATGAGGTTTCACATACCAAAAATGTGATTGTGCGCCTCTCCTCTTTATGCCTTTGACTTAGTCCAAACGTTGGATCAAATTTGAATTTTGAATTCAAGATTGGTTGAAGGTTGAAATAATTTTAACTTTCTTATCCTTATCCTTCTCTCCATGCCTCCTTATGTTTTCACGAACATTTTTATGCATTTTTGGGGTGCGGGCATGCAAAAGGAGAGTCTTTCTATGCATCAAATACTTTAGGGGGCATTGGTTTTGGATGAGAAATACACTTGAATTTTGAATTCAAGTGGAGATGGTTAGAAACAACTAAACCTCTCAACCTCCCTTAGCTTATCTTTTCTCACGCGCATTTCCCATCTAATGTCACCCTTTAAGAAGGGATTTTTTAGTGTGCATGCAAAAAAAAGGAGAAAGAGGCTTCGTGAGAGAGGAATCCTTAGGGGTCGGGGCACTACTTTGTAGGCGTAGAAAATCCAGAAGGAGAGAAAAGTTCTCTGGCGCTAAATAATACCTCTCACACCATTTTTATTTTATTTTTCTCTTTGGTCGCCTATCCTAAAAGGGTTTGAAAGTGGGTGTATAGTAAAGAAAGATTCCTTCTTGTCATGAAAATTTATTTCATAGGAGAACTCCAAAAAGAGAGGGCGTGAGAGGATTTTCGATGTGTCAGGGTTTCTGATGAGTGCTAAACCCTAGAGTTGGGACTTAGGGTTTGGGTGGAGAGAACAAGTGCTATGAGCATCGAATCACCACCAAACTTGAAACACCACTTCATCATCCTCTAAAATATATGTTCTAATTTTTTGGAGTGTCCGAAGGATCAGAAAGAAGATGATCAATTAGATCGATCGAGATCAGCCATCGAAGTCTTCGATGAGGAGCTAGCACTCCAGTGGAGCTGGTTGGGATCAGGAGCTCTATGTGGACCAACCATAGAGGTCGAATAAGTGTGCAGCTATAGCGTGACACTAGAGGCTTATTTCAATTGATTCAGATCATGAAGATCAGCTATCCATGCATAGATATCGAGCTCTGAACTCGTATCGATCATCAAATTCGATTTGCTGATCGATCGTATTTAAATTTTCTATTGCATATTAACATATCTAGATCCTGAGTAGGATTTAATTGATTAGATCAATGCATATAGTAGATTAATATTTGATTAATTTTAGCTTTTGCTATTGTAAAATTTGAAAATATTTTGAAAAGCATGCTAAAAATCCTGCTTGATTTTCATTATTGGTATCAGAGCAAAGGGTTGCTTGACATATTTAATATGTAATTAAAAAATTGAATGCTTATATATATGATATATTTTATATCTAGATAACTTAGTAATCAAGAATGAATGAGCCACCAAGTCGTTCGATCATAAGGGACAAGTATGGTTTAAAGGCCATCTTCTCCCATTAAGTGGGGATCCTTTATGGCGGTAGGGGTGCTACCGTAAACTCATTCATTAAGATAAACAGTAAAAAAATTTTAATGATTAAAATTATTTTAACTAAAAAATTAAATATGAATATATTTTAGATTAGATCTCAAAGGTTGATTCATAGTTTAATTTTTATTATATTTTATTTTTTGTTTAAAACTAGCAATAGATTACTGTTTGAGAAATGAGCCGATCTATTTTTGAAATGAGTCGATCCATTTAAAAAATAGAAAATAAAATCTTTTAAAATTTAAAAAAATATTTTCAAAATGTTGAACCCTGATCCATCAGCCCAAAAACTTAATTAAAAGAATAAAGTGTTATCTTCTAGATTCTAGAATTATGAATTAAAGATTCTCAGACAAAATCATAAGATTGTAGGTTAAAGGATTAGATGAATTAGGTCTATTAATTGAGTTAGACCTAAGGTTAGTTAAAGAATTGATTAATCTAGAGTAATTGATTAAATTTAATCAAGTATTGAATTAGATTAGGTCAAGGATACTCTACAATCAACTTCAATAGTTGTAGTTGGATGAGTCCATGTCTTTAATTAGACCAAGATGGACTTAATTCATGGCTAAGTGGTTTAGCCCGAACTTACTAGCTTGATCAGATTAAACCTAATTAATCAATTGGTATCTAAGGTAACTTTGGCAGTCTAGATCAGTGATTTTTAATTAGGAGCTACTCGCATTGATTCAATCTTTGATGAGTTAATTGCATATCCCTTCCACTGATCTCATTTACCTGGTCGACATGGTCGATTGGGATTTGATTAGATCACTTGGTGACTCGAGCTAACCCATGTCATTAGAAATAAGTTTGACTGATTTCAATCAGTAAGACTGAGTTAGGTGCTCATGGACTTAAATTGATTCTAGTCCTAACCTATTGACTTGATGAAGTCAGTGGGAGGACTTGACTTGGTGAAGTCAGTGAAAGAAATTTGATCCATATCCTTTCTATCCTTAAATTACATGTAAACTAAATTCTCAAAATTATTAGATCCTTAAAATGACTAAGTTATTGGGATAACCGAATGATAGCCTTTCATTAAGGTGAATAGTAATAAGTCCAATTTTCTGGATGAACAATGGAGGTACCTTACACCTGATGTTTATTTGATATTAGAATTACTGTACATCATATGATGATTAGGTCATACTCTCTTAATGGTGATCAAGTTAGCCAAAGCTTTTCTTGGGCCTGATTATCATTGGTTTGATGCACTGAAGTCAATCATGCTAATGGTTGGACTTAACATTACTACAAAAATAGTCTATGGCAGTGCATACTATGATAGCAATTTTCAAAACCGCTGCTATAGCTTCGATCTATAGCATTGATTAACAAAAATTGCTATCGTAGGTCAGATCTATAGCGGCGATTATAAAAAACCACTATCATAGGTCGAATCTATAGCGGCAGTTACAAAAAACTGCTGTCATAAATCGATCTATAGTAGTGGTTAGTGAAACTGCTACCATAAGTCGGATCTATAGCAGCGGTTAGTAGGAACTGCTGCTATAAGCTTATTTATGATAGTGATTAATTATAACCACTATCATATTTTTTTTTTAAATATTATATAATTTTAAAATTTAATGTCTATCTTCATCATTCATTATCTAAATAATTATCGTTAGAGTATCATCGCAAAAGGTCGCCTCGATCCGATGGCCCTAGCTTCGTCGATCAAAAAAATTTGATTTCGATGATATAATGATCTGATAGATGGAGATCTTCGATGGATTCAAAAATCTATAACGATGATTTCGATGATATTTATAGCATACTATCAAAATTTTACTTCAATCGAATATCGTTATCTTGGTCAAATTTAGTATAGGTTAGTTTCGACTGTTAAATGATAAATGAGTAATCAAAGGATCAAACGATGTTCGATTATGAGATATTTTTTTTTATAAATGATCTTGGCTACTACTTTAATCATTTTTTATGGTGGTGATTATAAAATTCAACTCATGAGATGAAGAACAATCTAAAACTATACGTCTCTTGATAACTATTTTGAAATTTCACTGATTATTATGCTCGTACTTTTGTAATATCTGCTTAACATGAATAATTTATATAAAAATAATTTAAATTTTACTATCATCGTTATACAAATATTTAAAATTATAATAAAGATCATTTAACTTAAAAATTATCTCATAATCGGATGTCGTTTAATCCTTTGATCGCTTGTTTCTAATTTAACGGCCAAAATTATTCCGTACTAAATTAACCATGACAATGATATCTGATTGAAGTAAAACTTTGATAGTATGCTACAAACATCATTGAGATCATTGTTATAGATTTTTATATCCATTGAAGATCTTCATCAATCAGATCATCGCATCATCGTTCGTGATCGTTGAAATCAAATTTTTCTGATCGATGAAGCTAGGGCCATCGGATCGAGGCGACCTTTTGCGACAACACTCTAATGATAATTATTTAGATAATAAATGATGAAGATGAGCATTAAATTTTAAAATTATATAATATTTAAAAAAATAAGAAAAAAAATTATTTTCAATCTATGGCAGTCGCTGCCGCTGCTACAGATTTATAACAACAGTTTTGGATAACCGCTGTCATAGATTTATGGCAGCCGTTCGATAATCGCTACCATAGATTAGGTTAAAAATTCTCAAATTTTTTTTCCTTTCCTTTCGTGCATGCTCGATCTCTCTCTATCTCTCCTCTTCCTCTCCATCATCAGTGAGGCTTCTTCCCTCCCGACCAGCGTCGCCCCTCCTTCCCCTTTGATCGACGCCGCCCCTCCCTCCCCCTCCCCTCCGACCCCCCATCCTCGGCCACCCCTCTCCGCCACCCGCCACCCTCCCCCCAGCTGCCCCTCCTTCTCCCCCATCATGGCCGCTCCTCCTGCCACCCGCCACACCCCACCTAGCCCCCTAGCCCCACCCTCCCCTCGGCCGTGCCTCCTTGCCACCCTGCTACCCCAACCCCCATCTCCAGCCGCCCCTCCTCGCCACCCCCATCCTCCCCTCGGCACCCCTCCTTCCCCCTATCCCGACCGCCCCTCCCCCACCACCCAGCTACCCCGTATCCCTGGACCTCCATCCTCGGCCGCCCCTCCCTGCCACCCCCCACCCGACCCCCACCCCCCACACTCCTCCTTCAGGTCACCGACCCTCCCATCACTGTGCCTCTCGGGCCTCCTCATCACTGTGCCCCCTCCCCCTGGCCCTCCATCCTCGACCACCCCTGCTCTCTCTCTTTCTTCTTTCTCTCTCTTCTCTATCTCACTATCTTACTTTTATTTCGTAGGTTACCCCTAGTACCGTCGTCCTCCTCTAGCGTCGTCACCAGCGACCCTCGGAGCTTTTGGTGCGACTCGCTCTCTATAGCCGTAGGTATAATTTTTTTTAATTTTATAGTATTACTTATTAATCATGTATATTTATAATAATTTATAAAATATTTATAATAAATATTATAAATATTTATTATAAATATTATAATTATCTGCATGCCATAGTTTTTGGGCCATGTCGTGGCGGTAGCCTTGAGTTATGCCATATCGACGACTGTGAACTAGATCTGTCAACAGATTGGGTTCAGATTGGAATCTAGATATCCAGATTCGGATCTAATTTTAATTACTGGTACCAGATCTGAAATCAAATACACGATGGGTCTGTACTTGAAGTACCAGACCCAGACCCTAATGGATCCCGAAAGGTCGGATTCGATTTCGGGATCCAAAACTAAGAAATGAAGAGACTGAGAGGAAGATCGACAGATTAAGAGAGGGAGGGCCGGTTGCTTGCCAGCCACTGATAAGAGAGACCGAGAGTGGGAGGGAGGGAGGGGGTCCGACCTCGCCACCTCACCGACGAGGAAGATCGAGAGAGGGAGAGAGGAAGGGAGGGATCCGACCTCGCCGCCATCATTAGGAGGGAGGGGATCCGGTAGGAAGATCGAGAGAGAGAGAGAGTGGGATATCGAGAGAGCGAGAGAGGGAGGGAGGGGGTCTGACCTTACAAGCATCACTGGGAGGGATAGGGTCCGGTCTTACCGACGAGGGAGATCGAGAGAGTGAGGAAGGGAGGGATGGGGTCCAGCCTCATTGGTGAGGGAGATCAAGAGAGGGAGAGAGAAAGATTGAGAGATAAAAAAGCTAGGAGGGAGGGATTCGACCTCGCCATCATCATCGATGAGAGAGATCGAGAGAGGAAGAGAGAGAGAGAGTGATCGAAGGGATGGCACATAGCCGAGCTAGCTCGGATATGTAGTCGAGCCAACTTGGAGAGGATCCGAGCTGGATGTCTGAGGCATGGAGCCGACTGTCTTAGGTACGGAGCTGGCTCGGCTTCTGAGCGAATAGAATTTGATATATTTCTCTGAGGTTCCAACTTTAAGTCCTAAGATGCCACCATCATCTACTTTGTTCTTTTTTCAGATTTTTGGATTAATACCAAGGTTCGTGCAAGAGATCGAATCTATGACTGTTGCTCATCCTTAATTATTTATGAATATAATTCATATTATAGAATTTATTGCATAATATTTTTTGAATATTTATATCTTGTTGCTTTTGTTTATTGCATTGTATAATGATAGATCCATTAATTGATTAGTGAACATAATCTTCGACTTTCGTATAATTATATGTAATTATATGGATTAGAGAATTATGTATAATGATCAATTGATTGTTCAATATGGATAGTTTAAAAATTATAGATAATTCTATAGATAATTATAGATAATTTATTTAAATTTTTTTTTATATCTTTCTTGTTTTGGTCAAAGAGCTCTCTTTCTTCTGATCTTTGGAATCTTAAGAAAAATATGTGCCATGCCGGTGGCCGTGCCATCTCGTGCCGTGCCATAACATGTTGGTAGCCATGTCGTGCCATACCATGTCGGCCACTAAGAGAACTCTCATCTGGTATAAATATTAGAGACTATTTATTGATGCTATACTAATATTATTGTTCAATATGTTATATTGATTAATGTTCACTAACATTGTAAATCACGATGGCTTCGAAATGCCATCTAGCTTTCACCCCTGCCCCTCGATAGGTTACGCATAGTTTAGCATCTGAGAAGCAGTCGAAGCATACTCCATCCATCTCGACATCGACTACTCAAGGATCTTCACCAACGGCATCTACTCCATCGATAGTTGAGCCTTTACCATTGCCCATATCTAAGACACATGCTACTACGCAAGCATCTGAGTGTACGATTTTATTATATTAGTATAATTTTATTTTTTATATAGTATTTGTATACTTATATATTTGTATAACGTATTTGCATTACAAGTTCATTATCCAGTTGAATATTTCGTAATCCCACACGTATAGCACACATGTGAAACCACCAGCATGAAGTGATGGTCTATTACGATATGGAGGGGAGGCCGATAGGGAAGATCGCACGGAAGATGTATTCTTTTTTTAGAGTACTTATGAGGCGGTTGGACATCATTTTCGTAGAGCCTAGAGACTAGCGTTTGATGGATGCTACTGTTAGAAATCGGATATGGGAGGAGATATGGGTAAGTACATGCATCTTAATTATATTTATGTATTTTATATGGTTACACTATATATGTTTGATTAGAATAATTTTATAACTGATTTTTGATAACTTTGTACAGAGGAGGTATGACTTTTTCGATCATGAGAGGGCTTGAGATATCCTACTAAGGAAGATTGGAGAGTTGTACTGGGATTACAAGGTCAAGCTTCATAGAGGATGGCTCGACCATCGATGAGACACTTCGGAAGAGCTTGTTCTTGAAGAAAATAGTGTAGGATTTGCCATGCTACTTTCAAAAAATATTTCAAAAATAGTAATGATGCAACAAAAAATAATTAATCTAATTAATTATCTATTGATCATATTAGATTATTTAACCCTATATATTAGGATCTAAACATAATATGCATGCATACATCAATAGATCTGAAAATAAAACTATGTAATAAACTATTTACTACATCTACGTATTCATAACATAATATCTTTTTATGGATAGTTGATCACCATAATCTAAATTTACTGAATAATATTCTAGTATCATATCATAGTCGTACACGTATCCGACCTCTATGGTTGGTCTACATGGAGCTCCTGATCCCGATCAGCCCCACTGAAGTGCTAGCTTCTTACCGAAGCCTTCGATGGCTGATCATGATTGATCTGATTGATCGTATACTTTTTGATTTTTTAGATATTCTAAAAAATTAGAATATAAATATTGGAGGATGTTGAAGATGTGTTTCAAATTTGGTGACGATCCGATGCTCATAGTACTCGATCTCTCCACCCAAACCCAGATTCCTAAATCTAAGATTTCACTTAGTCCAAAAACTCTGACACACAAAAGATCATATCACGCCCTCTCTGTATGGAGTTTTTCTATGAAATAAGTTTTTATGGAAAGATAACTTTTGGATCTATAATCTCTATTTAGATCATATCTAAAAATAAGATATCCTTAGAGGTGAAAAATACAAGAGAAGAGAGGCATGAGGGAAAAGTAAAGTGCTGCAGGATCCTGTTCACCTTCACTCAATTTTTTTCATCCAGAATTGATGCCCAAACACTCTAAAATTTTTACCACATAATGCTAACCCCTTGTCGTGTATGCACTAAAATTCTCATAATTTATTGATGTGAATACCATGAGAAAATTGCATGAAAAATTATAAGGATCGAGTGGTTGATAGATTTTAACCACTCACTTGATTTCAAAAATCAAATGAGCTTCTTATCTTTATCCAATGCCCCCTCCCTTGTGTTTAACACGTAGAAGGACTCTCCTTTTGCATGAATATTTTTATCTCTCAAAAAATATTCGACAAACAAAAGAAAGGGCGTGGGAAGCAGAGTGAAAAAGTCAAAAATGGTGGACGCATGGGAGAATTTGAATTCAAACTTCATTTAACTTGATCCTAATTAGTTTCAACCAAACCAATTAATCTAGACCCAATTAAACCAAGTTAAATCTAACCAAATTAAGCTTAACATAATCTAATAAAATTTTAATCAAATTAAAAATTAATTAGATCTACGTCCTGATCAAATCAGGGTCAGAACTCCTATAGTGATTAGGTTATCTCATGATCTGATCGGATCAAATCCAATCGAATCAAATTCAATCAAACTTGATCAAATCCTCTTTGCTTAATCAAATTAAGCTAATTAATAATTAAATTATTAATTTATCCTTCAAAAAATATCTAAGTTCAAATTGAATGGGTTACTGGGCAATAGAGTCCTATCAATATGAAACTCTAGAAGAGTCCTAAATCAGTGGAACTCTTGAACCCAGTGTTCCAAACGAATCAAACTCATGATCATAGAGTCTCAGACTAGTGAAACTCTTGATCAGAGAGTCCTAGATGAGTAGGACTCAGAGTTTCAATCTAGTAGGACTCTTGGTCTTAGAGTTTCAGTCTAGTGGGATGCTTGACCATAATATCCCAGATTATCAGGACTCATGATCAAAGAGTACCAGACAAGTAGGACTCAGAGTTCCAGTATAGTAGGACTCTTAGTCATAGAGTTCTAGTCCAATGGGACTCTTTGGCCATAGAGTTTCAGACCAATGAGACTCTTGATCAGAGAGTCTTAGATAAGTCAGACTCAGAGTCCCAGTCCAGTAGGACTCTTGGTCACAGAGTTCCAGTCTAGTGAAACTCTTGATCACAGAGTTTCAGACCAATGAAACTCTTGATCAACCATCAAATCAGATAAAAACTCCTAATGTGTGTGATCCTGTAGGTCCGAACCTAAGTCGGTAGCATAGAAATCAATTTCTATACTAATCGAAGTGACCATCTAGCAATGGTATCCGACGTTCGGATAGGTCGAATAATCGTAATCACAACATTCAGAGCCTACGCAAATATGGTTACCATATAATTCATCCTTATAACCTTTGTGTAGTAGATGACTCAGGGTTAGACTATCAACCCTAGAAAATACATTCATGTCATATCTCAAAGCAATTAGTCCCGTGACTCCTCACTAAGACTACCCTGTCTAAGGTTTTGCTAAATTAAAATACAATTGAACACAGCTTCTAAAATCAGGAGTGGTCAATCCCATCTTGATACACATACCGACTCCATAAGTATTTGACTGTGCCCAAAAACCTTCCATCATTGAATTAGAAATTTAGATAGTCCAGCACCAAAATATAGTGAGTTACTTGAAAGTCACCATGATGATCTCAGATCGGAGGGATATTTATATCCATATTCCATCAAAGCTAATCTTGATAGGAGAAAAGCTCTAAAGTTGATCACATTTAGTGCAGATGTATCCAAACATCTCATTTGTATGCCATATTAGTATCTCAACACTCCTTGTTTATGAAGACAACCAATCTATATGGTACACAATGATGTATACTTGACAAATATTATTGTCCTAAGTAACAATATATTATTTGGTCATGAACTATTTAAAGACTAAATGACAAATCCTTCTTTGTCGAATCTAGATAGTCCTAAAGATTTCATCACAACATAGGAGTTTATTAGAAGATAACAAAATTTATGATGAAAAATATTAAAATAATTTGTATTAATTTATAATTTATATATAATTATAAATATATGATCCAACCATCAATAGACAGATGATTGACTTTGGAACACATTTTTAATAGTTTCCTGGATATAAGATTATCCTCCGAGTCAGTAGGAGAGGATGGTTAGACACTGGACGAGCCAGGAGTTTAAGATAAAATTTCTAACTTTTAAATTTTTTAATATGCTTAAAATTTTATTTAAATATTTATTATTTATTTGAATACTTATTAGGCTACCTTCCATCAGAACCGGAAGAATCATGCAGTCCAGGAGTATATGCATACTCTAGGCCGTGAGTTTATGATCAGTCGTGTGCATAGAGAGATAATTAATTTTAAATCTTATTAGATAAATTAAATTTATATTTTTTTATCATCTTTTTGATAAATTTATTCTTTGTTATAGCTGATGAGAGATGGAGTGATGTCCAGCCGTAGTAAGATCTTTTGATCCAGTCGCACGGACAAGATGGGTAGGCCGATGAATGTCGCGATCGGACATATTTTTATAAGTATTAAATATATTAGTATATATAATTAGTATTATAGCATTTCTTATAAAATTTTATTTTAATTTATAATTACAGGATCAGTTAGATGCGCTCGTGAGCAAGGGTCCAAATACCTCTGGGCCTCATGACCATCTATCCCAAGTCTTGGGGCTTGAGCACTCTAAGAGGATCCGATGTAGGTCCGAATACATATCGACGAGTTACTAGTCCGAGACGAGCATCTTCTCACAGACTTTCGATATCGATAGTTAGGAGAAGCTTGAGGAGGCATTGGCACAGGCAGATCATGCTACGATGCGGGCAGATCGGGCTGAGGAGCATGCATCTCATCTGGAGGGCATTGTGAGAGACATGATGTTGATGCTCAGCACGTATTTTGGAGTCATGGGCTTCGAGGATATGTTGACCCATATTTCAGCTCTCGCTCCAGCTCTAGCTCTGGCTCCAGCACCAGCTCTAGCTCCAAGTCTAGCTCTGACTTTCGGTGACGACAACGATGATGTAGATTTAGAAAACTTTTGATATATTTTATTTTTTTTAAAAAATATTATAATAAATTTTATTCGATAATAAAATTTTAGTATTTTAGAATAATTTATATATTTATTATATATTTTTATATTATATATCTATATTTATCAGATAAAATATATTAAAAAATAAAATTTTTAATTTTTAATTATTCAAAATTTATGATAGCGGTTTTATAATCGCTGCCATATCCATGCCAACCGCTATCATGGGTCCATGATGCAAATGATGCCAACCACTGCATTAGATCTATGATAGCGATTAAAAAATAGCTGCTATAGATTATTTATGATAGCGGTTATGTAACCGCTGTTGTAGATAATCTATGGCAGCAGTTACATAACCGCTGCTATAGGTCGATAAATTGCAATGGTTCAAACAACCGCTGCCATAAAGCTACAACGACGACTGCTGTAGCAGCGGTTAGAAAATCACTGTCATATGCTAACCACTATCATAGCTTATGGCAGCGATTTTTTGGGCTACAGCAGTAGTTACGAATCACTACCGTAGCCCTTTTCTGTAGTAGTATAACCAGACCTTTTTAATGAAGACTATAGCTTACTGATTTGGCATCTAGGACAAAATCTAAATACTAAAAATTATTTAAAAAAACAATTGATTATAAACCTACCTTTAGATGCACACGGGTTAGTCAAAGCTTTTCTCAGGTTCGTTTGTAGTCTATGTGGATTTCAATACCTACTAAGGAGTTAGTATAAATTCTTCGAATTGAAAGTAGAGGCTATCAATTCGTTAAAAATAGTGAAAGAATCTTTAGACTAAAATCCAAGTCTTTAGAATTTAAATTAATTCAAGTACTAATTAGGTTTCATATTTTTCTTTTAAATAATTAGAATGGCTAGTGTAAGTTTGCGCCATTCACTGTTGGATAGTGGTAAGCATACAGGACCTAAGAATGAGGAGTCTAGTGTTGACCCTAATCAGGCAGACCTAGAGAGGAATGGTCCTTTTGACCCAAATAGGCTGAATAGAAGAAAATGGCAAGTGATTGCTGTCAAGATTGTTATATGATAACACCTTATAATTTCTCCGTATGTGATACATCTACCTGGATATTAGATACTAGAAGTCCATCATATATTCAATTCTTTGCATGAACTTCAAATTGGTAGAAAGTTTGAGAATAACGATAGATTCCTTAATGTTGGGGATGGAAGTAAAGTTTCAGTCCTAGCATTGAAAACTCTTGAGCTATTTTTCAAAAATAAAAATATTATTTTAAGTGACTGTCACTATTATCCATTTTTTATGATGAACATAATATCCATTGGGCTTTTGGCTCAGGATGGTTATAGTTTATCAATAAAAGAAAATTATTGTGATATCATTATAAATGATATTACAGTAATGCAAGGACAATAGAGAAATGACATATATGTATTGTCATAGCCTATTAGTATAATGTACACATCAAAAAAATGATCAAAACTAGATAATGTCATTGATGTTTATCTTTGGCACTGTAAGCTCGATCATATAAATAAGAATAAGATCAATAGGTTAGTCATGAAAAATATTCTTGGCATCAATAATTATGAATCATCGACTATCTGTGAGTCCTATTTTCTTAAAATGATGACCAAATCACCTTTTACTGAAAAAGATGAATGGGCCACTGAGCTTCTAAGTCTAGTACATAGTGATGTATGTGGGCCTATGAACACATGTGCTAGAAGTAGGTATTACTACTTCATTATATTTACTGATGATCTATCTAGGTATGGGTACGTCTATCTTATGAAGAATAAATCCGATTCGTTTGAAATGTTCAAATGATATTGAAATGAGGTAAAAAATAACTTGGAAAGAATATTAAAACTCTTCGATTTGATCGAGGAGGTGAATACATTTTCAACAAGTTTCTGACATATCTAGGAGAGAATGAAATTCTCTCATAATGGATCCCTCCTAGAACACTACAGCATAATGGTGTATCTGAAAGGAGGAATCGAATCCTGTTAAATATAGTTCGATCCATGATGGGATTTATAAGTCTATCAATTTTATTTTAGGGTTATGCACTAAAGACCGCCTATTTCATTTTGAATAATATTTTGAGCAAGTCTGTTGCAAATATTGTCATCCACAACATTCCAGACATCATCCAGCTTTGATGCCAAATTATAAACCCATGATATCACTCGAATGCCAATCATCCTTTGACATCACAAGCATCGATATCATGTTATGGAAGCTCCTGATCATTAGCACGAACTTGAAGGCACCTATGCGTTCTCTATGGGCAGCACACCACCGATCCTCCATCTGAATCTGTGATGGACCGCCTCCCTCCTTGGGCTTGAGGGAGATGCCCCCTTCTCTAGGACTTATTCAAGAACCCTAGGGCGCCAACTCTAGAGAGAAGAGAAAAAGAGAGTTGAGGGAGAAAAGATCTTATTCACAGCATTATGAAACCCTAATACAACCTATGTATTTATACATAACCATTAGATCCGACTAAAAAACTTCCTAGCTAACCTAATACATGAAAGCACTCATCGAGCCCATGTACACTCATGTCTCCCATGCTCTCATCCTCTGGATCTAGACTCGATCCATACATGAATTAGCCATCTTAAGATCTCTCAAACCAGGCCTTAAGACTCTTAGGATCAACCCAGACTCTAGCCCAAAATAGATTCTCGCGTAACTCTGCCCGCGCATTGAGCTAACTCAGTCTCAGCACTGAGCCAGTCCAGTCCTATGCCATGCCAGCAGTCCTGAGCACTCAACTCTCTATTTTGCCTATGCTCTGAGACTTAGTCGACCCAATTTTGGACTAAGTCTGCTAACCTATAAAAAATTTTCTTTCTGCAGTCTTGATTTTTTAGCTTTGGTTCCTTACTTCACCTTATGTCCCAAGTCTCCAAAGCACCAACCAAGCTCCTGAAATCTTCGGAGCCAACCCTCTGACTCCTCCCGTGGCCTTCCAAGGCTTAGAAGCACCATAAATCCTCATAATCTCTACATTGGTGCCCCAAGCCTTGGCAAACCCCTCGACAATAACCTCTTGCACAATCCCGCTATCCCTGCACACTCGACAGCACCTATGTAAGTATCGCCTCCATCAATCCTCTTCAGCTATTGTGCACCCTTGAGGCCTTTGGAATGACCGCCTCCATCGCTGAAGATCTATGCTTGCTTCTTGGCACCATTCTAAAATTATAGGATCTCTTCTGCTTAACAGCTGCATCACCTTCTCTGAACTTACCTGGAGAACCTACAGCATTTTTATACCAACACATGCTGTACCACCTGCTATGATCTTCTTAGAGCTATGCCTATCCACCTGCACATGCTGCTCCACCTGAAACTGTGCATCACTGGCGCTTTAAACTCATGCCAAATTTTCTCTCCACTTGTGAAGCCACCACTACGAAGCTCCACCTGATGCTGTAGAAGCCGACTCTGTCATCGAGTCCCTCAAGGCTAACCACTCAATGCTGTACTACTGAGCCTACCATTACATCTCGAACACCGTCGCTGTCCCTTCAAACCATCCATGCTTCGTGGACCCCTTCGAAGCTGTCTCGGATACCTCTGCAACCCATGGGCACATTCGAAACTCAAGAGCTCATCTAACTCTTCTAAAACCAACAACTGAACCCTAGAAAATTCCATCCTAGTCCTTCTCTTCTGCTCTTACACCAGCCATCGCTTCAGTTGTGCCCAGAGAACTATCCTCCACCTGAACCGTGACTCTTCCTGATGCTCTTATAGAAAAAATCTGATCCATGATACTCCCAACTACTAGAGACCTTCTGGTGCTCCCTGAGACCCCCTGGCTCTCCCTGAGACCTGCACCCAATTTTTCTAAGATACCACTGACACTCTCTATTGAGATACACTCCTCGGCTATTGGACCACCAAGCCTCTCTCAGTCTCGTGCCTCTAGGGAAGCGTTCCTACAGCACTCCAGTGCTCTCTGACTCATCTCTGTGCTACTCTACAACCACCCAGTCCTAACCTGCTGGACCTCCATGGATCATCCATCTCCATCATTCTCAAGGCTTCGCAAATCCATGCTCTAGTCGAACCATTGAATACATCTTCGACTACTTTTTCATCTTTCAGACATCGAAGAACGTATAGTCGCTTCTTCAGTCTTCCTTCAATCATTACCTCTTAAAAAATCTTTCTTTAATAGTCCTACACTGTCCATCTTCTTAGAGAATCCTGATATTCTCTACTGAGATACCTTCCTCGACTGTTGCATCGTCAAGCCTCTCTCAGCCCTGCATCTCCAGGGAAGCGCTACTACAGCACTCCAGCGCTTTTTGCCTATCACATAACCATCATGCACTCCGATCTTTCCACCAAGATCGATCAGCAAATCATGCACCAAATTCTTCCACCCCAGAAAAATCTCTTCTCGTTAATCCTCTCAACCTCCACCTTCAATCCGCTACTTCTGGTTGGCCAAACCACAACACTAACAAGATAGATTTGAGACATACCATAGAATCCTTATGTAGATTTCTAATTTCACCTTGTACGACTTCTCCTTTCCTTTCATGCACCATCAGGCTCTGAAACTTGGCTCTTCCATGCACCATCAGGCTCTGAATCTTGGCTCTTCTTTAAAACTTGGCTCTGATACCATATTATCATCCATAACATTTCAGGAATCACCTAGCTCTAATGCAAAATTGTAGATCCATGATATCGCTCGAACGCCAATCATCCTTGACATCACAAGCATCGATATTATATGGCAGAAGCTTCTGATCATTAGCATGGTCCTGAAAGAACTTGTGACATTCTTTATGGGTAGCACACCACCGATCCTTCACCTGGATCTGTGATGGGGCACCTTCCTCCTTGGGCTTGAGGGAGACGCCTCCTTCTCTAGGACTTTTTCAAGAATCCTACGGTGGCAACTCTAGAGCGAAGAGAAGAAGAGAGTTGAGGGAGAAAAGGTCATAGTATTATGAAACCCTAATACAACCTATGTATTTATACATAGCCATTAGGCTCGACCAAAAAATTTTTCGGCTAACCCAATACATGAAAGCACTCACCGAGCTCATGTACACCCATGTCTCCTATGCTCTTATCCTCTAGATCTAGATCCGATCTATACATGAATTAGCCACCTTAAGACCTCTCAAACCAAGTCTTAAGCCCCCTAGGATCAACCCAGACCTTAGTCCAAAATAGACCCTTATGTAACTCTACCCGCACACTAAGCCAGCTCAGTCTCAGCACTGAGCCGATCCAGTCCTGTGCTGTGCCAGCAGTCCCGAATGCACAACTCTCTATTTTGCCTGTGCCCTGAGACTTAGCTGATCCAGTTTTGGACTGAGCTGGCTAACCTGCAGAAAATCTTTTTTCTATAGTCTTGATTTTCCGACTTTGGTTCCTTATTTTATCTTGTATCCCATATCTCTAAAGTACCAACCAAGCTCCTGAAATCTCCAACCCCTGACTCTTTTCGTGGCCTCCCAAGGCTTGGAAGCATCATAAATTCTTACAGCAAAGACTCCATATGAGATATGAACTGGGCATAAGCTGACACTCTCTCACTTTAGGATTTGGGGATGTCTGGCTTATGTTAAATATTTACAGCCAGAGCTTGGACCTAGGTCCAATAAATGCTTGTTCATAGAATTTTTCAAGAAAATTAGGGGTTATTACTTCTACCTTGCTGAAGAACAAAAGATGTTCATCAGCAATAGAGCAGTCTTTTTAGAAAAAAAATTTCTTAGTGAAGGAATAGCTACCTCTAATGTTGAACTTAATAAAGTCTGATAGATGAAAGAATCAACATATTCTAGTGAACCTATAGAACTGGATTGATAAGATCAAACCTAGAGCCCATTGAAGTGGCACCAAGGAGATCCGATAGAGTACCACATCAGTTGGATAGATACTATGATTTCTTGATCCAGAACGGTGATCCTATTGAACTCAATAAGAACGATGAGGATTCGATCACCTACATGGAGGCTATGCAGAGGTTTGACTCCAATAAGTGGCTAGAAGCCATGAAATCTGAAATGGAGTCCACGAAGATTAACAGTATATGGATACTGGTTGATCCACCTAAAGGGGTAAAATTCATTGGATGTAAGTAAATTTTTAAAAGAAAATGAGGCATAGATGAGAAGATGGAGATCTATAAAATTCGTCTGATTGCTTAAGGATATCGTCAACGTTATGGTATTGACTATGACGAGATATTTTTTTTGATGGTAATGCTCAAGTCCATTCGGATTATGCTTGTGATAGCAGCATCCCTAAACTATGAGATCTGACAAATGAATGTGAAGATGACTTTTCTTAATGGAGAGTTGGACGAAGAGGTGTATATGATACAGCCTGAGAATTTCACATTCATAGATGAGTCCAAGGTGTGTAGGCTTCAGAGATCCATCTATGGATTGAAGTAGGCATCTCGGAGTTGAAACATGTATTTTGATAAGGTGATTAAAATGTATGGCTTCGTTAAGAATGGGTACAAATGGACTAACAATTCTGTAGTTGTATTTTTTATTTTGTATGTGTGATATTCTCTTAATCGAGAATGACATCCCTGTATTATAGGAAATAAAGGTTTGGTTGTTATCATAATTCTCCATGAAGGACTTGGGAGAAGAATCATACATCCTAGGGATGAAGATCTATAGGGATAGATCTAAAAGATTGCTTGAATTATTTCAGTTCACGTACATTGATACCATGCTAAAGAGGTTCAGCATGGAGAATTTTAAGAAGGGCTATCTTTCGATAGGCCATGAAATTTTGCTCTCGAAGTGGGATTATCCGATAACTCCTTAAGAGAGAGCGCATGAGTAGAATATCATATGCTTCGATAGTGGATTTTATTATGTACGCTATGATGTGTACGAGATCAGATGTGGCATACTCACTAGGGGTAGTGAGCATATTTCAATCTAATCTAGATGAGAATCACTGAAAGGTTATGAAGATAATCCTGAAGTATTTGAGAAATACCAAGGACCAGTGCCTTATCTATGAAGATGCTGACTTGAAACTTATGGGATATACTAATTTTAGTTTCTAATTAGATCACGATGACAGTAAGAGTATGTCAGATTATGTTTTTACCACTGAATGGTGGAGCGGTCTATTGGAAAAGTTTCAAGCAGTACATTATGATCGATTCTATGTGCGAGACAGAGTATGTCGCAGCATCCAATACTGCAAAGGAATCTGTATGGGTGCAAAAGTTCATTGACGAGCTTAGAGTGGCATCCTCCTTATATGGTCCAGTTCTACTATACTGTGACTGCAATGGAGCCATAGCTCAAGCGAAGGAGCTGAAGGCACATCAATGTACCAAGTATATTCTGTGTCGCTACCATCTTGTACGAGAGACTGTGAAATGAGGTGATGTCGAGCTTGAGAAGATTGATGGAAAGGAGAACGTGGCTGACCCCTTTACTAAGGCTTTCGAAATCAAAGAGTTCGACAATCACAAATGGAAGATGGGTATTCAATACTATTCTAAGTAGCTTTAGTCTAAATGGGAGTTATTGAAAAATGTATCCTAAAGTCAATCATCTAGATTATAGATAATTGAGCTAAAAATAATTATACTTAAATTATTAAAAAATAAAATTATTATTTTAGCCTTTTCATTACTTTGTGCATCTTTCTGTAATGAACTCTTCTGTGATGAAGTCCTTAGGACTATTTAGACTCGATAAAAAAGAATTTATCATTTAATTCTTAAACTAGTTCGCGATCAAATGATACGCTATTATCTAGAACAACAATATATTGAGTGTAGATCGTTGTGTACCATAAGTATTGGTTGTCCTCTTAACCAAGAAGTATGGAGATATTATTATAGCATGCAGATGAAGTGTAGGGGTATATTTCATTGAACGTGATCCAACTGCGGAGCTCTTCACTATCAAGAGTTGCTCGTGAAGGATATTGATATAAGTATCCCTTAGACCTAAGACCACCATGGTGACTTACAAATAACTCACTGTACTTAGATATCGGACTATCTGAATTTCTAATTTGATTATGGAAGGCTACTAGGTGTAGTTAAGTACTTATGAAGTTGGTGTATGAGTCAAGATGAAATTGACCCCTCCAAGTGTTGAAGCAAGTGCATCACTGTATTTTAATTTAGCAAATCCTCAATTGGGGTGGTCCATTCGATGGACATTGAATTTTAAAATATACTATGGATGAATTTTAGGGTTATCAGTAAATCCTAGATCATTCTTTGAGCATCAAAATTAAGAGGATGAATTATATGGTAATCATATGCCATAGGTTCGTCATTGTTGCGTTGTAATTTTTTGACCTATCCAGACGTTGGATACCATTACTAGATGGTCACATTGATTGGTACAGAAAATTAGTTCTTATGCTACTGGCTTAGGAATCAAACCTATGGAATCACATAAATAAGGAGTTTCTACCTAATTTGATGGCTGATCTTGAGTCCTGATGATCTAGGACGCTGTGATCAGAAGTCCCACTAGACTGAAACTCTATCTTTGTGGGTCCCACTAGATTAGGACTCAGAGTCCTACTTATCTGAAATTCTCTGATCAAGAGTTTTATTAGTCTAAGACTCTATGATCATAAGTTTTATTCATTTGGGACACTGGGTTCAAGAGTCCCACTAGTTTATGACTCTTTAGGAGTTTCATGTTGATGGAACTCTATAGCCCGGACATCCACTCGATTGAAACTCTAATATTTTTAGAGGATTAATTAGTAATTTAATTTTTAATTAGCTCAATTTAATTAAGTAATGAGGATTTGATCAAGTCTAATCGAATTGAATTCGATTGGATTTAACCCGATCAGGTCATGAGATGACCTAATCGCTATGGAAGATTCGATCCTGATTTGATCAACGGCTAGATCTAATTAATTTTTAATTTAATTAAAAATTAATTAGTTTGGATTAAGCATAATTTGATTAGGTTAGATCGGGTTTAATTGGGTCTTTATTTATTGGTTTGGTTGAAACAAATTATGACCAAGTCAAATAGGTTTGAATTTTGAATCTCTTTTTCTCCCTGTGCCATGAAACTTTAACCAATCTTCTCTCATGCAAATTTTGAATCTACATGAGGTTTCACATGCCAGAAATATGGTTGTGCATCTCTCCTCTTTCTGCCTTTGACTTAATCCAAATGTTGGATCAAATTTGAATTTTGAATTCAAGATTGGTTGAAGGTTGAAACAATTTTAACTTCCTTATTCTTATCCTTCTCTCCATGCCTCCTTATGTTTTCACAAATATTTTTATGCATTTTTGGGGTGTGGGCGTGTAGAAGGAGAGTCCTTCTGCACATCAAACACTTTAGGAGGCATTGATTTTGGATGAGGAATACACTTGAATTTTGAATTCAAGTGGAGATGGTTAAAATAACTAAACCTCCCAACCTCCCTTAGCATATCTTTTCTCACGTGCATTTCCCATCTACTGTCGCCCCTTAAGAAGGGATTTTTTAGTGTACGTGCAAAAAAAAGGAGAAAGAGGCTTCGTGAGAGAGGAATCCTTAGGGGTTGGGGGGCTACTTTGTAGGCGTGGAAAATCTAGAAGGAGAGAAAAGTTCTCTAGCACCAAATAATACCTCTCACACCATTTTTATTTTATTTTTCTCTTTGGTCGCCCATCCTAAAAGGGTTTAAAAGTGGGTGTACAATAAAGGAAGAGTTCTTCTTCCCGTGAAAATTTGTTTCACGAAAAAACTCCAAAGAGAGAGGGCATGAGAGGATTTTTGGTGCGTTAGGATTTTCGATGAGTGCTAAACCCTAGAGTTGGGACTCAGGATTCGAGTGGAGAGAACGAGTGCTATGAGCATCAGATCACCATCAAACTTGAAACACCACTTCATCATCCTTTGAAATATATGTTCAAATTTTCTAGAGTATCCAAAGGATCAGAAAGAAGGCAATCTATTAGATCGATCAAGATCATCCATCGAAGGCCCCGACGAGGAGCTAGTACTCTGGTGGAGCTAATCGTGACTAGGAGCTCTGTGGACCAACCGTAGAGACTGGATAAGTGTGTGGCTGCAGCATGATACTAGAGGCTTATTCTGGTGGATTTAAATCATGAACATCAGCTATCCGTGCATAGATATCGAGTTCTAAACTTGTATCGATCATTAAATTCAATTTGCTGATCGATCGTATTTAAATTTTTTATTGCATATTAACATGTCTAGATCCTGAGTAGGATTTAATTGATTAGATCAATGTATGTAGTAGATTAATATTTGATTAATTTTAGCTTTCACTGGTGTAAAATTTGAAAATATTTTGAAAAGCATGCTAAAAATCATGCTTGATTTCCATCACCTCCACCACCCACCATCGCTGCCCACGACCCCCCTATCTGTCTCGGTTGGCGCCCCTCCATCACCCACCACCACAGCCCACGGCCCCCCAACCCATCCCGTCACTACCGCCCAGCAGCCCTGCACCCCATGCGGTCCCCCACCGACCCTCTACAGCTAGCACCAACCCTCCATGCCCTACCGTCCACCACCGGCCACCGCACGGATCCATCCATGGCCCCCAATTCATGGTTCCGTCACCATCGCCCCACGGCCTCGCATCCTATGTGCCCCCATCCCATGCAGCCGACACCCACCCTCCGCATCCTACTGCCCACCATCGACCACCGCACGACACCCGCGGCTCCCCGAACAATCGAAAGAGAACAAAAAAAATATATTATTGCTAACGGTCCACGGCGACAACAGCGACAGTGGCAGCAGCAATGACGGCAGCAACGAGAGAACAAGTTGTCGATCGATGGAAGTGAAGGAGGTGGGGGGGAGAGAGGATGAGGGGTCGGGCGAGCGTGGGTTTCGAGGAGTGGGTTTCATGTGAACGTAGTGGGGTAGGATATTTAAAGGCATTTAGTAACAGACTTTTAGCAACGAAATTTCATCGCTAAAATAGTTATTAGTGATAAAAATTTATTTTCTATCGTTAATAATTTTCATCAATTTTTTTTCAAAAAAATTTCCTCTCCAAAAATATCAGAATATTAAATAAAATTATTGCTAATGAAAAATTAATTTTCATCATAAATAACAGTTATTTGTGACGTAATCTTTCCATCGAAAATATTTTTTTGTAAATAAATAATTTAAAAAATAAAAAAATGAGAATATTTGTGATAGAAATTTTACATCGTAAATAATATTATTTGGAGGAAAAAATATTTACATCACCAATAACAGTTATTTACGATGGAATTCTTCCATCGTAAATATTTTTTTATAAATAAAAATTAAGAAGATAAGAATATTTATGATGAAATATTTTCATCATAAATAAATATTATTTATGAGAGAAATAGTATTTACATCGCAAATATCATTTATTTATGATGAAAGATTCCATCGCAAATAATTTTTTATAAATAAATAATTTAAAAAATTAAAAAAAAATGAGAATATTTGAGATGGAATATTTCTTATGATGAAATTTATAAAAAAATAGATAAAAATATGTTGTGCATGGCTGATGTGATGGAGTTGAGCGGTGCAAGCATGTTGACTATCAGCTAGCCCGTAGGTAAGTTAAATTTTTTTAAAAATTAGTATTCTTTTAAAAAAATTATTATTCTTTGAATATTATATAGTTTTGAAATTTAAAGTCCATCTTCATCATTCATTATTTAAGTAATTATCGTGTGAGTATTATTATAAAAAATTATCTCGATATGGTAGCTCTAGCTTTGTGGATTGATAAAATTTAATTTCGATGGTCATGAATGACCGCATGATGATCTGATAGAAAAATTATCGATATATCTAAAAACTTACAATAATAATCTCTATGATATTTATAGTATACCATCAAAATTTAACTTCAATCAGACATCATTATCATGGTCAATTTAGTATGGATTGATTTCAACTATTAAATAAAAAAGAATGATCAAATGGCCAAATGGCGTCCAATTAAGATGATTTTTAGATAAATGATCTTTGCTATTATTTTAATCATTTGTACAGTGAAGATCATAAAATTCAAACCGTATGTATATGAACGAGCTAAAACTACATGTCTCTTGATACTTATTCTTATGATCCTTAAGTAATTATACTTATATTTTTATAAGATCTGCTTAACATAAATGGTTCATATATATATATATAATTTTAATTTTATGATCATCACCGTATAAATGATGAAAATAGTAGCAAAGATCATTTAGCCAAAAAATCTCCTTAATCGGATGCCATTTGGCCTTTTGATTACTTATTTTTCATTTAACGGTCGAAATTATTCCATGCTAAATTGACTATGATAATTATATCCAATTGAAGTAAACTTTTGATAGTGCGCTACAAATGTCAAAGAGGTCATCATTGCAAAATTTTGGATCCATCGATGGTTTCTATCTATCAGATCATCATGCGGTCATTCGTGACCATCAAAATCAAATTTTATTGATCTACATAGATAGAGCTACCAGATTGAGGTAATATTTTATGATGATGCTCACATGATAATTATTTAAATAATAAACGGTGAAGATGGGCTTTAAATTTTAAAACTATATAATATTCAAAAAAGTTAAAAAAAATTAAAAAATATTAATTTTTGAAAAAATTAGAAAAAAATATTAATTTGCTTATGGGCTAGCTAATAGTGGACGCACTCGCACCCTACAACCCTATTGCATTGATCATGCATGACACATTTTTATCTTTTTTTATTTTTAAAATAGTCTATATTTTTTTATTTTTTAAATTTAAAATTTTGGTCAGATTATTTACGATGGAGGATTTTCATCATAAATAATCAATTATTTGTAACTTAAAATGGGTTTATGTCGCAAATAATGGATTATTTACAATGAAAATCCTCCATCGTAAATAATCCGATCTTTTTATTTTTTTAAATGATTTATTTACGATAAAAATTTTTCATCATAAATAATCGATTATTTATGATGTAAAATTTATTTTCATCATAAATAATTAATTATTTACGATGAAAATATTTCATCATGAATAATTCAGTCTTTTTATTTTTTAAATGATTTATTTATGATAGATTATTTACGATGTAAAATGGATTTAAATAATCGATTATTTATGACAGAAACTTTCCATCATGAATAATCTAACCTTTTTTATTTTTTTAAATAAATTATTTATGATGGTAACATTCCATCGTAAATAATCTATTATTTATGATATAAGTTAGATTTTTATCGTAAATAATTTATTATTTATAATAAAAACTTTTCATCATGAATAATTCATCTTTTTTATTTTTTTAAATAATTTATTTACAGTAGATTATTTGAGATGAAAAATTTTCATCGTAAATAATCGATTATTTACGACGTAACATTAACTTGCATCACAAATAAATGATTATTTATGATGAATAATTTTTATCATAAATAATCTAATATTTTATTTTTTAAATAATTTATTTACGGTAGATTATTTATGACATAAATGTATTTGATGTTGTAAATAATTTATTATTTATGATAAAAAAATTATTATAAATAAATATTATTAGCAATATAAAATTTTTTTCATCATAAATATTTTTATTTATAATAAAAAAATTTTATTATAAATAATTTCATCCCAATACTATCGATTAGAAGCATCTATAACCATTTCAAAATTGCAACCTAAGTGTGAACGATATTTCACTACATTCTTCCGTGCAAAGATCTTGCGGTAGTTTGCGCATGCGGTGAGTTCTGTCATACTCATATCAGGTAAAGAAGAGGTTTTAGGAACCAAAGTGTCTGCTAGATGAGTATGGAGATCTCCGTAGCAGAAACACGGAGTCCACATGAATGATGATAATTATTTTCTTATATTGGCTTGACGTTCCCAGGTCAGAACACCAGATAGGTCGACACCAAAAATTTTTTTGTTTTTTTGGTAGACAATTCCGTTGATACTTATTTGGTGCCTACCTCTCCGTTGCATTTACCTAAAACGTAAGTAATATACTACGTTTGCTTGCACACAACAACAGAGGGGTATGCAAAGTTTCAGATCTGATTATGACCATGAATGCGTCATGTCTGTCCATTAAACCAAATTCCAAGACATGAGATGAATGCCGTTGTAATGTCTTTTTCCTCTCAGCTTTTGGTAGCAAAGTGGGCTTCATAGTTTTCCAATTCAATTTCAGAATCCATTGATACGTGCACTCATACATACACTAGTCACCCCACGTTAATCATCATGCGAATACTAGAAAAAATTTAAAACCATACCATGATAGCTAAGCGCATGATTTCCACTTTTGCATGCAAGTGTCAAGTCAATTCACGTGAAATGAAACGTTTTAAAACACCACCGCTCATTGAGAAATAGGTTTTTTCATCACCTAAGATCCATTGCACCCCCTGCACCGCTTGGTCCTTGATAAATCGTGCTTAAAAACAGTGCAACTATATCATTACCATCCTTTCTAAATTGCACAACAAAATACATTTTAGGGACCATTAACATGCCATTTCCTAACTCGATCACTATGCTCACAATAGATTGGTATTTTTTCCCTTTTTGTGGGAGAGAGAGAGAGAGAGAGAGAGAGAGAGAGAGAGAGAGGGAGAAACTAGTCCACTTGAATTAAGAATCATTAAGGCAACACTACTAGGGCCAGGTTCAGGAAATTACTGGTTAGACCTGATTCAGATAATTTAATAGTTAGAAAAAGAAAAAAAAAAACATTAAATACATGATAAGACATGTTGTTAAGGAGGGTGAAGGCATTAAATATATGGTGGTATATGTTGTCATCGCACATGAAATAAAGAAAGTGGAGGACAAAGGGAGTTAGATTATCCAAATCAGGTCCGATCAATATTTTTTTTCAAAAAATATCATAGTTCTTCGTGCAAAAATACTATACAATCAATAATTTTTTCAAAAGAAACCATAGTTCTTCGTGCAAATATACTATAATGGGTTAGTTCATTCCATGCCATACATGAAGCCCTCTTTTATCTAAATGGGCCTGAGAGGATCCAAACTCATTATTCGGTATCGTAAGTTACTAAAATCTAAATTTTCTAAGCACGTGCATTATGAGATATACAGATGTGACACTCTCCCATGTTCTCAATTTTTTATTAATAAGATCACACCTTAGAAGGTTATGGATACCTCATTTCATCATTCTAATTTTTTATGTGAAAAAAAAATAAAAGATCTTAATGCAAATTCAAATGCAATAACTATGGATGATTTGGTGCAAAGATGTTTTATTAGTTATAATACATACATGGTTGCTGCAGGAACAAAACCATGTGTGCACATGCCTGTTGCACATCATATTCAGTCTTTTATTATTGAGATAATCGGATCTTCTCATTTCGATTCAAGATTGCCTCTTTACTATACATTTATATAGGAAGAGCCAAGAGATCTCAAGAGGGGAGGTTCTAGAAGAAATTTTTTTTCATGATTCAACTCTCATGACTACTATCATTTATAGCCAACTATCATTCATCGATCGATGATTATTATTCATCGACTAATGACTGTTCATGGCTGACCATCATGATCGACTACTATTCATGACCGACTATCTAATTTATAATCATAAATTTATAATTAATTAATGATAACAATAACTCTCAACAATCATTAATAGGCATAATGTCCACTAACTCCGTAATGATGATATGATAATGGAGATTAACTATCCTTTAATGCCATAAAAAATGAAATCCATGATATCTAATCATCACGAATGGTTGCTAACTGTTGGTGCAGAAATCCGTCGCCGCCGGGGGTCGCCGCAATCGAGGCCGCTGGGCACCGCCGGGGACCTGCAAAACGAAGTCCCGTCCGGAACCGGTGGGGTGGTGGCTCCGGCAGGACCCTCCGACGGTCAAGTTAGTTTCTGACCGACAGTAATGGAGTGCTCGGAATGAGTTCCGGAGCTTAGAGATGTGGAGGAGAGCTTAGAGAGTCAAGAGTCCAGAGAGCCTCCCTTTAGTGTGTCGGGAGGGTCCTTGATATAGTGGAGCTTGATGGTGACAACTGCAGCCGCGTGCTGGCGGGCCGCTCGAGGTTCGGTGGAGTCAGTCTCACTGGCGCCGCGTGCGGCGGATGGAGGGTGACAGCCATCGCCGCCTGACAGTGGGTCGCTATCGCCCGCGGCGGACTGACCTGATGGTGCGGCGGACTGACTGATGGTGATGGTTGCAGAGCTTGCCGAATGAAGGGATGAAGGCCTTCGTCGTGTGCCCATTTCGGAGGAGTTCGGGCTCCTGAAGAGGAAGATAGGAGGGAGTTCGGCTCCCATAGGCGTCTGGCGAGAGGTATGCAGCTAAGGCCCGTCCGCAGAAGAGTTCGGCTGCTGAGAAGCCGCGGCTCGGCCGTCTGGGGTTCGGCCGGCTGTTGGACTTGGGCTGAGGCTTGGACACTTGAGAGTTCGGTAGGAGCTCGGTCGGCCGAAGTTTGATGAGGGCGACCGCTGAGGAGTTCGGCCCAGTGACGACTGCTGAGGAGTTCGGGCTCCTGAGTGACGATTGCTGAGGAGTTCGGGCTCCTGAGTGACGACCGCTTGGGGATTCTACTAAAGCCCGTCCGCTGAGAGGACTTCATTGAAGCTCGGCCGCTTGGAGTCGGTCCGAAGGAGTTCGGCCGTGGGAAGTCCGAAGGAGTTCGGCTGCACGGGCTCGCCTGGGGTCGGTCCGAAGGAGTTCGGCCGCGGGAAGTCCGAAGGAGTTCGGCTGCATGGGCTCGCCTGGGGTCGGTCCGAAGGAGTTCGGCCGTGGGATCCGAAGGAGTTCGGCCAGGGCTCGCTGATTCGGCCTCTAGGGAGTTCGGCCCGGACCTTCGGTGCAGGGGAGTTCGGCCTCTAGGCAGTTCGGCCGTGTTAGGGGTTCGGCCTGGCGCCTGGCGCTGAAGCTCTTCAGCGGCTACTGGTTACATTGGGCTGAGCGTTGGGCCGGGCTTCGGCAGGAGCGGGATTTATCCCCAACAGTAGCCCCCCCACTCCCGAGTTCAAAAATTGAAGGAAGGGAGTACCAAAACAGGCGACTGCCGAAGTCTTCTTCCAGGCTCCGCATTTGTTGCAGCTGAAGCTCGGGGGAGGTCTCATCTCCAGCCAATATTGACGCTGAAGTTGAAGCTGAGGCTTGGGGGAGGTCTCATCCCCAGTCGATGTTTGGAGTTGAAGTGGGACTCGTTTCCAGCCAAAATTAGTGAAGCCGACGTTGAGGCCGGAGTCAATGTCGCCCCCCGTGGTCAGGGTCGGAGTTGACATTGCCTTCATCAACCGAAGTCGATTCGGGGGAGACCTCCTCTTTTGCAGTCAAGGTTATGATCGCTTGGGGGAGATCCCGTCTCCCGCTGATGCTGATACCGAAGTTGAAGCCGAGGTCTGAAGGAGACCTCGTCTTCTGCAGTGAAGCTTGCCGTAGACTCTGGGGCTCGGCCTTGGACCTTGCTCGCGTCAGGACGAGGTTCTCCTCTTGTTCCCAACGGGCTGTGGGGGCACATGGGGACCGTCGTCCTCGTCTCTCCCCCCATCCCGTCCTTGGTGGACGGGGCCTTTGACTTTGCTCACGCTAGGACGAGGTTCTCCTCCTGTTCCTAGCCGGCTGTGGGGGCACATGAGGACCGTCGTCCTCGCTTCTCCCCCCATCCCGTCCTTTGTGGACGGGGCCTTCGACTTTGCTCACGCTAGGACGAGGTTCTCCTCCTGTTCCTAGCCGGCTGTGGGGGCACATGAGGACCGTCGTCCTCGCTTCTCCCCCCATCCCGTCCTTTGTGGACGGGGCCTTCGACTTTGCTCACGCTAGGACGAGGTTCTCCTCCTGTTCCTAGCCGGCTGTGGGGGCACATGAGGACCGTCGTCCTCGCTTCTCCCCCCATCCCGTCCTTTGTGGACGGGGCCTTCGACTTTGCTCACGCTAGGACGAGGTTCTCCTCCTGTTCCTAGCCGGCTGTGGGGGCACATGAGGACCGTCGTCCTCGCTTCTCCCCCCATCCCGTCCTTTGTGGACGGGGCCTTTCGACTTTGCTCACGCTAGGACGAGGTTCTCCTCCTGTTCCTAGCCGGCTGTGGGGGCACATGAGGACCGTCGTCCTCGCTTCTCCCCCCATCCCGTCCTTTGCGAACGGGGCCTTTGACTTTGCTCGTGCTAGGACGAGGTTCTCCTCCTGTTCCTAGCCGGCTGTGGGGGCATTTCCGCTCGCTTTTTTCCCAGTGACCCTGAAACGATAGTGTCGAGCAACAAGGTTTTATTGAGGGAAACTACTGGTAGTACATTCTCAGGTTTTCTGAGTTCCAAGGTCGGGGAAGCGCTAGTCCTCCGAGCTCCTTTAGGCGATAGGTACCAGGTCGGATGACCTCTACCACTTCGTACGGACCTTCCCAATTTGGGACGAGCTTCCCTTGACTCTGGGGCTGGGAGACGGCTGCTCGTCGGAGCACTAAGTCCCCAACTCTGAACGCCTTGCTTTTGACTCTGGAATTGTAATACCGAGCCACCTTCCGTTGGTAGGCGGCCATTCGGATGCGGGCTGCCTCCCTCCTTTTCTTCCAGAAGGTCGAGGTTGGTTCTGAGGTCCTGGGAGTTGAGTTGCTCGTTGAAGCCCACGATTCGAGCAGACGGGAGTTTGAGCTCGATCGGGATGACTGCCTCGGTGCCGAAGGCCAAGGCGAAGGGTGTCTCGCCGGTCGGTACCCTCTGCGTTGTTCGGTATGCCCAGAGAACGTGGTAGAGTTCGTCTACCCAGGCCCCTTTTGCCCTGTCGAGCCTCGTCTTGAGGCCTTGCAGCAGGGTCCGATTGGTCACTTCGGCTTCCCCATTGGCTTGCGGATGAGCCACCGATGTGAAGTGGTGGGAGACGTTTAGTCCTTCGCAGAACTCGGCAAACCGGGCTCCAGCGAACTGTCGCCCATTATCGGTTATGAGGGCTCGGGGCAGACCGAACCGGCAGATCAGCGTCTTCCAGACGAAGTCCTGCACCTTGGCCTCGGTGATCTTCGCTAGTGGTTCCGCCTCGACCCACTTGGTAAAGTAGTCGATCGCGACCAGGAGGAACTTCCGTTGTCCGGACGCTGTTGGGAAGGGGCCGAGGATGTCCATCCCCCACTGCGCGAAGGGCCAGGGTGCAGTGAGCGGAGTGAGTTCGGATGCCGGCTGCCTTTGCACGCTGGCGTTCTTCTGGCAGCGGTCACACCTCTTCACGTATTCCGTGGAATCACGAAGTAGGGTTGGCCAGTAGTACCCTTGCCGAAGTAGTCTTTGCGATAGGGATCTGGCTCCCGCGTGACTTCCGCAGAGTCCTTCGTGGACATCCTGTAGCGCGATGCAGGCCTCAGAGGGTCGGAGGCACCTCAGCAACGGGAGGGAGTACGACCTTTTATATAACCTGCCCTCGTACAAGACGTAGCGGGAGGCTTGACTCCTGAGCTTCCGAGCTTCTCTCCGGTCGTGGGGGAGGACCCCTTCTTCGAGGTAGGCGATCAGCGGATCGATCCAGCTGGGCTCGAAGTCCGTCCGCAGGACGGCCTGAGGTTCCTCGGTGGTCGGGCACTTCAGAGTTTCCAGAAACACCTCTTTTGGTAGTTCGGCCGGGGCAGAGGTGGCCAACTTGGAGAGGAGGTCGGCCCTTGTATTCCCGGTCCTTGGGATGTGCCGAATGTCGAAGCTGTCGAAGGCTGGTATTAAGTTCTTCACCTTCCCGAGGTACATCACCATGCTTTCCTCCCGCGCCTCGTAGCTGCCGCCGACCTGACCGACCACCAACTGGGAATCGCTATAGACTTGAAGCCGACCCACCTTCAATTCCCTGGCTATCTGCAGCCCGGCTATCAGCGCTTCATACTCGGCCCCATTGTTGGTTGTGGGAAACTCGAAGCGCAATGCGTACTCGGTGACGATCCCCTCGGGGCTAACCAGGACCAGCCCTGCGCCGGCCCCGCTAGAGTTGGATGAGCCATCCACATGCAGAACCCAGGCGCCTTCAAGAAGGTCGGCCCTTTCTTCAGGGAAGCTCGACCGCCACAGCTCGGCTTCGTTGGGGCCTGGTCTCCCTCCGATGATAGTCTCGCTTGATTCAAGCTCGGCTTCAACTGGTGCGGTGCATTCCAGCACGAAGTCCGCCAGTATCTGAGCCTTGATCGATGGCCTGGGCCGGTAATTGATGTCGAACTCCGTGAGCTCGATCGCCCATTTGGCGATTCTTCCTGAAGCGTCTGCTCGGTGGAGGACGGCTCTTAATTGGTTGGTCCGTGAGGACCGTGATGGTATGCTCCTGAAAGTAAGGTCGGAGCTTCCTGGCTGCGATCAGAAGACAGTAAATTAGTTTTTCTAACTTGGAGTACCTGGTCTCCGCGTCCCTCAAGGCTCGGCTCACGTAGTAGACTGGTTGTTGCGCCTTCGCATCTTCCCTGACCAGGACAGCCGCCAGGGCCATTGGAGAGACAGCTAGGTATAGGAGCAGCCCTTCTCCAGGTTCGGGCTTTGCCAGCAGTGGGGGCGCGCCGAGGTAGTTTTTAAGCTCCTCGAATGCCTGTTTGCACTCCGCTGTCCAGCAAAAATCTTTCGGTCGCCTGAGGACCTGGAAGAAAGGCAGGCACCGCTCGGCCGACCTTCGAGACAAAGCGGTTCAAGGGACGCCACCTTCCCAGCCAGGCGCTGAACTTCCTTAATTGTTTTCGGGGCAGTCATCTCCTGGATGGCTCGGATTTTCTCGGGATTTGCCTCGATTCCGCGTCTCGACACCATGAATCCTAAAAATTTTCCGGAGGTCACGCCGAAGGCGCATTTGGTCGGGTTCAACTTCATCTTGTGCCTCCTAAGCGCACCGAAAGTTTCTTCAAGGTCGGCGAGGTGGTCTGTCGAGGCTCGGCTTTTGACCAGCATGTCGTCCACGTACACCTCCATGTTGCGGCCGATCTGCCCCTTGAAGACCTTGTTGACCAAGCGCTGGTAGGTGGCTCCTGCATTCTTGAGTCCGAAAGGCATGACCCTGTAACAATAGAGACCTCGGTCAGTAATAAAGGTGGTCTTTTCTTCATCCTCGGGCGCCATGCGTATCTGGTTATAACCAGAAAATGCGTCCATAAAAGTGAGGAGCTCGTGGCCCGAGGTTGCGTCCACCAGCTGATCGATCCTCGGCAGGGGGTAGCTGTCCTTTGGGCAGGCTTTGTTCAGCTTCTTGAAGTCGACGCACATCCTCCATTTGTTGTTTGCTTTTTTGACGAGGACCACGTTCGAGACCCAGGTCGGATAGTTGACCTCCCGGATGAGTCCAGCTTCAAGGAGCTTATCCACTTCTTCGGCTACCGCCTTCTGTCTTTCTGGGGCTTGGCGGCGTAATTTTTCTCTGACGGGTCGGTGCCTTGGGTCGATGGCCAGCCGATGTTCTATGACATCGGCGTCGATCCCTGGTACATCCGCTGGGGCCCAGGCGAAGACGTCTGCATTCCTTCTGAGGAAAGCGACGAGCTGTCCCTTGACCTCGGCCGCTAAGGTTGGAGCCGATCCGCACCTCATGCCCCGGGTCTCCATCGCGTAAGGACACAGGGACGAGGTCTTCCGCAGGTTCGCCCCGTTCTTCAGTGAGGTCGTCGCGGACGTCCAGTCCATCAACAAGGCAAGGGTCGGGCCGGTCTCCCTCGCGCAGGGCGATTGAGTAGCAGTACTTTGCCAGGGCTTGGTCTCCTCTGACTTCGCCGACTCCATGGCTCGTCGGGAATTTCATCTTTAAGTAGTAGGTTGACACTACCGCCCGTAGCGCGTTAAGGCCTGGTCGCCCAAGGATTGCATTATAGGCGGACGGGGTCCTCACGACAAAAAAGTCGATCCGCGCCTTGGCCGATTTTGGGGATTGGCCCGCCGTCACCGCCAAAGTCACCATGCCTTCGACCGGAACGGCGTGTCCGGCAAATCCCACCAGGGGGGAATTTACAGGTCCTAAGCGGGTGTCAGGTAGGGACATTTTTAAGAAGGCATCGTAAAACAATATGTCCGCCGAACTTCCATTATCCACCAAAACGCGGCGTACATCATAATCAGCGACGTTTAAAGAGATTACAACCGCGTCGTTATGCGGAAATCTGATCCCCTGGGCGTCTGCCTCGGTGAAGGTCACGGGCTCCGAGGTCCTCTGCCTCTTTGCCGATCCCTCGGATTCGTCGGTCTTTCCCTGCTGCGGTCCTCCCGAGATGGTGTTAATGACGCCAAGAGACGGCCGGTCCTCCTGCCGATCTTCCCCAATTCGGCGGCAACATTCTCGGCCGATCTTCCTGCTCTTTAGATCGTCTTCGCAGGAATCGGCCAAGCCTGCCCCGCCGGACCAGCTCCTCGATTTCGTCCTGGAGCTGGATGCACTCCTCGGTATCGTGACCGTGGTCACGGTGGTAAAGGCAGAACTTGTTGGGGTTGCGTTTTCTGGGATGGGAACGCATCCTCTCCGGCTCCGGAAGTCGTCCCTTGATCTCCAGCAGCACTTGAGCCTTCGGGGCGTTGAGGGGGGCGTAGCTGTGAAAACGCCGTCGGAGGGGAGAACCTTCGGCGCGGGGAGGGACCTCGTCGCGAGGGAGAACCTCGGCGCCGGGGGGAACTTCGGCGTCGGGTGGGACTTCGGTGCCGAGGAGAACTTCGGCGCGCCCTTCCGTCGGTGGCTTCCCGCCCCCGAGCCTGAGGTGGAGTCCGGGCACGCCCGCGACCAGGGGGAGTTCGGGAACGCGGCCAGGCTTCGGTGCGCTTTCTTTCCTCGGCAGGCCTTCCCGCTCTGCCTACTCGTCGCTTGTCGCGAGCTTCACCATCCTTGGCCTCGAAAGCCTCTTCTGCCCGGGCATAGCTTTCGGCCCGAGCTAGCATGTCAGCGAAGTCCCTGGGATATTTCTTCTCCAGGGAAAACAGCAGGTCGTTCTTCTGAAGGCCGCCCTTGAGGGCGGCCATAGCAACTGATTGGTCCAGGTTCCGGACTTCCAGCGCGGCAGCGTTGAACCGGGTGACGTAAGCCCGGATGGGTTCCCCCTCTTTTTGCCTGATGGCCAACAAGGAATCCGAGCCTCTGCGCGGCCGTTTGCTGCTGACGAAGTGGGCCGCGAATTGTTGACTCATTTGGTCAAACGACAGGATGGTGCCCGGCTTAAGCGCCGAGTACCAATTCCTAGCCGCTCCCTTGAGGGTAGAAGGGAAAGCCCGACACAAAATGGCATCAGGCGCGCCATGGAGTAACATCGTCGTCCTGAAGGCCTCCAAATGGTCGACCGGGTCAGTGGTCCCATCGTAGCTTTCAAAATGCGGGAGCTTGAAGTTCGGTGGTACCTGTTCCTGCATAATTTTCTGTGAGAAGGGAGGATCAGTGCAAATATCGTTACCGCGGGAGGAAGGAGTATGACGAAGTTCTTCTATGCGCCGTCCCATCTCCATGAGCCTTTGGTCCAGGAAATCTTCGCGATCCTTAATCCCCAAGGTCTTCTCGCGGAAGGGGTGCGAAGCTTCTCCCTGGGTTGAGCCGCGGTCCGAGCAGGGGCTCTTTGCCGGCTGCCCTTCTCTCCCGAGGGCCGGAGGTTGGGTAGCCCACATCGGTCGCTCCTGGACTGGATTCCCGGGCTCCGGGGAACCCCGCGCCGGTCGAGTGGGCGCTGGACCTCGCGAATGCGTGGCTTGCACTGCCTGCACCGCCTCCGTAAGATCGCGGACCTGCTGGGCAAGCAGGTCGAACCGCTCCGCATCTACCGCGAGTACGGAGCGGGCCCGCGTCGCCGGGGCCGGAGTGGGAGCGGACGGACCCGAACGGGATCGGGCCGCGGAGGCTGCCGACCTCCGGGTCGAGGTTCTTCTGGGAGGCATTTTTCTTTTCAGAAAAGGAATACTGAAGAGGGAGGAGAGAGATCCGGAGCAGGGGAGGGAAATCGTCGCCGAGCACTCCTTTAAGAACAAGGGAACCTCGAAGGTTCAGGCCCTTCCTTCTAGCGCCAATCTGTTGGTGCAGAAATCCGTCGCCGCCGGAGGTCGCCGCAATCGAGGCCGCTGGGCGCCGCCGGGGACCTGCAAAACGAAGTCCCGTCCGGAACCGGTGGGGTGGTGGCTCCGGCAGGACCCTCCGACGGTCAAGTTAGTTTCCGACCAACAGTAATGGAGTGCTCGGAATGAGTTCCGGAGCTTAGAGATGTGGAGGAGAGCTTAGAGAGTCGAGAGTTCCAGAGAGCTTAGCCTTAGCGTGTCGGGAGGGTCCTTTATATAGTGGAGCTTGATGGTGACAACTGCAGCCGCGTGCTGGCGGGCCGCTCGAGGTTCGGCGGAGTCAGTCTCACTGGTGCCGTGTGCGGCGGATTGAGGGTGACAGCCATCGCCGCCTGGACAGTGGGTCGCTATCGCCCGCGGCGGACTGACCGATGGTGCGGCGGACTGACTGATGGTGATGGTTGCAGAGCTTGCCGAATGAAGGGTTGAAGGCCTTCGTCGTGTGCCCATTTCGGAGGAGTTCGGGCTCCTGAAGAGGAAGATAGGAGGGAGTTCGGCTCCCATAGGCGTCTGGCAAGAGGTATGCAGCTAAGGCTCGTCCGCAGAAGAGTTCGGCTGCTGAGAAGCCGAAGCTCGGCCGTCTGGGGTTCGGCCGGCTGTTGGACTTGGGCTGAGGCTTGGACACTTGAGAGTTCGGTAGGAGCTCGGTCGGCCGAAGTTTGATGAGGGCGACCGCTGAGGAGTTCGGCCCAGTGACGACTGCTGAGGAGTTCGGGCTCCTGAGTGACGATTGCTGAGGAGTTCGGGCTCCTGAGTGACGACCGCTTGGGGATTCTACTAAAGCCCGTCCGCTGAGGAGTTCGGCCGCTGAGAGGACTTCATTGAAGCTCGGCCGCTTGGAGTCGGTCCGAAGGAGTTCGGCCGTGGGAAGTCCGAAGGAGTTCGGCTGCACGGGCTCGCCTGGGGTCGGTCCGAAGGAGTTCGGCCGCGGGAAGTCCGAAGGAGTTCGGTTGCACGGGCTCGCCTGGGGTCGGTCCGAAGGAGTTCGGCCGTGGGATCCGAAGGAGTTCGGCCAGGGCTCGCTGATTCGGCCTCTAGGGAGTTCGGCCCGGACCTCGGTGCAGGGGAGTTCGGCCTCTAGGCAGTTCGGCCGTGTTAGGGGTTCGGCCTGGTGCCTGGCACTGAAGCTCTTCAGCGGCTACCGGTTACATTGGGCTGAGCGTTGGGCCGGGCTTCGGCAGGAGCGGGATTTATCCCCAACACTAACAATTTGCATATAAAAGGAAGGTAAATAAATAGTATTGATAAGATATTTCTGGATGATACTCTGCCAATTCTCATTATTCTTATCTATTCGACTATTTCTCTATTAATTTAAGCATCGGAGTGTCTTCACTGAAAATATTTTTGATAAGGACTTTTTTTATAGATATTCTTCTCTGGCGATAGGTGCAACAGGAGATTGGCCGCAATAGATTAGCACCCTAAGTAGGGATAAATAAATTTTGAAAGAACAATGGCAAGAGAAAAAGCCCAGAATACGTCCATTAATAAAGGCAGGCGATCTTCCCATGGGGAGGCCGTCTGGACCAAAACATCATGCTCCATAGCAAGTGGTGATGGCGGATCAACAGCATCCTACCACCTTGATCCAATAGATGTAGGACCTCACAGCTACGGTACATGGCCTCCAATAATCAGCAACGGTCTAACATTATTCAAAAGCACTATTAAGCCCTCCATCTATATTCTTCTTGCAAAACAACAATCTCAGAACATCATATCCAAAGTCAAAATCAGATCGAGATAAAATTCAAAGTTAAGGTGAAGATATTCACCGATGTTATTCACAGTCTTCGATACTAAAAAATAATGACAATAGTAAAGGAGCCAGTATCACAAGCTATACCTTCAAAGCATAGCTATCATGCCCCACTTTGCATCGACAATACTCTCGGCACTTGCAATCCGCCGACTCCTAGCCCCCCCCCCATTCATGACATTTCAGCTCTCGACATATTCGGCATTCATAATATGCCAGAATTTGAAGAATAACGGTCCTCTTCTCGATAAGCACCCAAAAAGGAGAAACAACCATATTCTTTCTTCAGTTCTTTTGAGGAAGCTTCCACATCTAGATACTTTTATTATCTTAACAAGTCACAATGGCGGATCGATGACTACGACCGTAATGACATCAAATCTATCGAAGAACTTTTCTTCTACAACGTCGTGCTGAAAAAATAATAAATCAACAGATGATTCGACAACAAATATGAGCTCTGACTTAAACCCGAAGGGCTAAATCAAAAAAATATCGATCTCCAAATCAAGATGAATCCCGAGAGGACTAATATGCCGACTCGACTCCGGTCGGTCGGAAGTATGCCAACTTGACTCAGGTTGAGCGGAATACTATATCAACTCGGCTATGGTTGGACGGAATAATATGCTGACTCGACTATGATCGAGTGGAATATTATGCTGACTCGACTACGATCGGGCTGAACAGTATATTGACTCGACTATGGTCGGGCAGAATACTATGTCAACTCGATTATGGTCGATTGAAAAAATATGTCAACTCATCTAGTCGGTCAAAAAATATTTAACAATTATCTGTGATGAATAATGATCATATTTAAAGAGACAACACTTAGAAAAATTTTCTTCATTGCTAATTGAAGGCTACAAAATTCGAACTAAGATCCAGTAATAAAAAAAGAGAGACTACACCGACTGCCGTTTGACTTTTGATGCTGCAATTTCAGTCACCGCTACTACTTCGACCTCCTAGACTTCGACAGTAACCAAAATGATCGTAGAATTGAAGCTTAAAGTCATGGCAGAAGATACATTAACTCCTATCATCCAATGTGTCAGGTCATCTTAGACTTGGGAGTGGAGGCAATGTTGGGATAATCGAATCTTCTTGCCTTGATTTAAGATCGGCTCCTTGCTATATATCTATATAAGAAGAGTCAAGAGATCCCAAGAGGGGAGGCTCTAGAAGAAAAAAATTTTCACGATTCAACTCTTACGACTACTATCATTTATGATCGACTGTCATTCATCAATCGACTACTATTTATGATCGACTGTCATTCATCGATCGATTATTATTCACGATCGACTGTCATTCATCGATCAACGATTGTCATTCATCAGTTGACTACTGTCATTCATCGATCGATGACTATTCATGGCTGACTGTTATTCATGGCCGACTACTGTTCATGGCCGACTGTCTAATCTACAATCATGAATGCATAATCAATCAATGATAACGACAACTCTCCATGATTATTAGTGGATATAACTGCCTACTAACTCCGTAATGATGGTCTGATAATAGGGATTAACTATCCTTTAGTACTATAAAAAGTGGAAGCCACGATATCTAGCCATTACGAACAGTCCCGAATAATTTGCTTATAAAAAGAAGATAAATAAATAATATTGATAAGATACTTCTAGGCGATATTTTGTCAATTCTCATATTTCTTAATTATTCAATTATTTTCTTATTAACTTAAGCATCGGAGAGTTTTACTTAAAATATGTTCGATCAATGAGGACTTTTTTTATAGATATTTTTGTTTGATGATAGATGCAACAGGGGATTAGCTGCAACATGCTTGATGCTTCCATAACTAATATATTTATATATATTGTTTTGGGAGATGGAGGAGGAGGGATTCATCCATTGGGCGATCTTCGCGAGGCCCAGATCATGCGGTAATTCGGATGCAAAAAAAAGTTAGGCGGACAACCGGGTGAGCGAGAGCTCCGCACCTAGATCACTCGCGAGTCGACCTCGCCCGATCCAACCTGGTTAGCTTTCCGACCTCAAACCTTCGCAACCTTCCCGACCGGTTCTGCCATCCGGTCTCCGTCTCTTTCCCCTTCAGCAGCATCCGCCTACCTCCCTTTAAAGCCCTTAACAAAACTATCATCCGTGTTTGTAATAATCTCACTCGCTTCCCCTTGTCTCGCCACGCCCCCTGATCTCTCGCTAGGTGCTGGGGGAGGATGGAGACGGTGACGGTGGAGACAAGCGACGGCGTGAAACTCCGGACGCGGCTCTTCAAGCCGGCGGCAGATCCGGCGAGGAACGTGGCCATCGTTCTGGTCCACCCCTACACCGTCCTCGGGGGCTTCCAGGGCCTCCTCCGAGGCATCGCCGCCGGCCTCGCTGAGAAGGGCTACCCGGCGGTGACCTTCGACATGCGCGGTGCTGGCAAGTCCTCCGGCCGCCCCTCCCTCACTGGCTTCGCCGAGATCCAGGACCTCATCGCCGTTTGCAACTGGGTTTCTCGTACCTTATCCCCCGACGGGATCGTCTTAGTCGGCTCTTCCGCCGGTACTCTCTATCTCCCTGCGTAAAATTTTCATCTTTGTGAGAGTTTGGGCTGGTTTGATGAGCTTAAAGGTGTTTCTTTTGCCTTCGTTTATGATTGGAGACCTTCAAATTGGGTTTAGGTTTCGTAAATAGACACTGTTTTTACCTCTATATCGGTGAATATTTGGTTTTGTATCTCTTCTGTTTTTTGGATAATTGATGGAAATTACAAGCAATTGAGCGTTTTATGGGATGTGATGCTATGATCTTTGACATACTAACTTATCATTGGTGGAAAAAGGCATTTTCCTTTTCAATGTACTTGAATTTGCGATTCTTTGGCTTGCGCCTCCTTCTCTGTATTTTTATGTTCTTCTGGATTGCATAATGGAATGTTGGGTTTGATAGAGAGAGACTGATTGTTTGATGAGATGGGATATTCAGAGTTTTGAGGTTGGATTGGAAGATGGATTTAGAGAAATTGGCTCTAGAAGACATGGTATAACTAGTTGTGATGTTAATTAATTCTCAGTTGTAAAGAACCTGTGCTATATTTTCTCTCGAGGCTGTATAGTTCAGTATCAGATCCATCTTTTTGTCACTTTTTATATGAATAAATTCATTATTCTGTGATGATTGTTTGTTTTCATGGTACAAGATGGTATTAATCGTTCCAGGATTGTGTGTTTGGAAAAGTATCATGGAAGATCTATGTGGTGGAAAGCATGCGAATAATTTTTATGTGGATTCTTTCTTTCTTATTTTTTTTTTCCCTCCCTTATGAGGGGAGCTGTGGTTTTATACTTAGTGTTTGCTTGGTGCTGGGATTATGGATGAAACAGTGAATAGATAAGCTTGCTGGTCAAAGTTATTCCTTTGATTTTGGTCTTGCTATTGAGTTCTCAGACGTGCAACTTGGTAGGATATCCGTGGATTAAACACAAAAGCATTATGAGAAGGGTTCTAGTCCCACAAATTAGGAGGCAAGTGCTTGTCAAGTTTCTTCTATCATATTTTGCTAAATGTTGTAGATGAAGGATACTGAAATGAGCAAAACTAGAGAGAGAGCAAATTGGACTGCATTTTATATGATTGAGCTGAAATTTTCATTGCTACTGTTCTATGTAAGAGCAGAAAACGTGAAGCTTCTTATCTAATGTTTGAATTTGGAGCTATGGCAGCATTTTTTGCCAAAGATTCCTGATGCTATCTTCTGCTAGGTTTCCTTAATTAAAGCTTTTTCTTGATTTAGTCACTAGCTTATTTTATTTGTGTTTTCTTGTTGGAGATATAATTGGTTTAGACATTTCAGAAATTTTGGTGGGGAGAGTAGATTTTTAAATTGCCTTACCTCTCATAATCGAGAACATATCTAGATTTTCAATATATTTATAGGATCATATAATGAGTCATGACATGTTGTGGATAATTTGAATGTGGTGAAACGAATGTAATCTTCAGCTTGATGTTTATTCTTCACTTATGTTTTCTCATAGGTTTGTTGGCTGTTGTTGGGAGTTTGGTTGCTTTCCTCCATGTATGAATGATAGGCGTTCAAAGTACAGTACTTTATTTTACTATTCCAAAACTTGAATGGTTAATACTTATTTTATTATGTATCTAACTTTAGATTGGGTTGATGATGGATGTTATGTTACCTAACAAGTTGCTAGCATCTTTCTCAGCAAAATGCTTTCGTTGATGCTTTTCTTTATTTCATTTATGTGGAGTCTGGTTCTGCCAATCCAATAAAGAAATTATCCTGCAGAAACGACTAAAGAAAAAACACATAATTGTAGATATGAAAAGAGTTGCAGTTCTTATGCACTAAAGTTGCAGATCTTTCATTAATATTAGTTTTTTATTTAGTGAAACAAAATTGGATTTTCATATTGTTAATTTTGTTCATCATGGCTGCTTTAAAATTTTCATATTTTCTATAAATTTTATATTTGAAGTTTTAGTACAAAATTTCTAGTTTTCTTTTAAACGTAGTAGATTCGAGGTCTTATCTTGTTCTTCTTGATCAGGAACTTGATTAAAGCCCTGACACTCTCTTACTTTTTCCCTTCTTTTTCAATCTGATAAAGAACAAGATTGTAGTTGTGTAAATCAGATATTTAGATTCATTTTACATTGTGGGTGCTTACATATGCTGGAGAAACAATAAGGTATCTTTGGAATTGTTACTTGCACACTGCTTTTGTATGTGATGCAGAATGAATGTTCACAATTCCTATGGTTTCCCGACATATTTATGGAATGGCTTAAATCATGTTAAAATTTTTTTTCCAAAGATGTTTCATGCAAAGCGAAACTGGATTTAAATGAATTTGAGATAAAATAGCTTTGTTGGTTAGTGATTAGATCCCCATTTTCCTTTTAAAGTTATTTTTAAATAGAATGGAAGGAGTCATGGGAGGGCTACAAGGTTTCTCTCACAAAGAACTTTGACACTTAGGAGTGGTTTTGAACATGTATAAAGTAGAAGTAGGGGGGCAAACTAAGAATTCCATGCTAAAGGAGGTGGAATCTGAAAGGAGAACTAGTAATGTACCTTAACAAAGACATTATTGATGGGGGGAAGTGGATTCTGGTGGTTAAGGATATGATGGGAGTGTCATTCATTGAAATACTAACTTTGAGGCCCAGGTCAAAGTTGTTTATAGTCAACTTTACTTGCCTTATCAATGGAATGGTGAGGATTTTTCAAAAATAGTTGGGGTTGAACATCTCGAAGGTTTTTTTATGGAGATTGCATGCCTGTGTAAGATTGTCCACTAACCTCGGATCTGGTATGGCATTAGGGTTATTGTTATGAATCTAGCAGACCTCCAAGTGTATGAGCATACCATGTCTATGTTAAGTTGGTTGTGGCAAAAGTGAACATGGTAGAGTTATAAACGGCTAGACAGAAACATCATAGACTGAAACCAATGAAAATATAACTGTGTGGACTTGATGAAAATGGCGTTCTTATGTGCATTCAAAGACATGTCTTTAAAGAGTAAAGGATTGATTTGGGTCAAAGTACGTTGGAAAAGGCAGTCAGGAAGCTGTCATGACCCACACGTGGGAGTAATCTGAGGAAATTTTGTGATGACATACTGTTTTTGTGGTCAAGGACTGCAACCATGTGGAGAAATGTCATCTGCTGAAATTAGGGTCTTGGAGGATTCAGAGCCTTAAGGGCATGCCTTCCAATTCATATGGGCAGGTGTTCTATGGTTATCAGTCCAAGCCCCTTGCAATTCATATAGGGTAGGTACCTTATAGTTATCACTCCCAGCCTGCTAACAAGATGATGTAATAAGAAATGCAGAGCATCGAACATTTTGGCAATGTTGCGTTCCCACATTACTACTAAAAGTAAGATCCTAACCGTGGATTATTAGCATCAAGAATTTTTAGAGAATCATAGAATTGTATCAAATGATAATTCACTAAAGATGCATCCTTAATGGAGAAAGAAATGCGTAATGGGTGAGTTTGATGCCCTGTATTCATATTTATTTTGCTGTTCCTGGCTCAATCAAGCTTATGATTGCACGTACACAAGGTCATAGTAAGAACCTATTCTCCCTTTCTTCTGCAAAACCAGAGGGACAAAATTTATAATATACATGGGTATTGATGAATGGCTAAACAAGATATTGTGTTTGCAATGATATTGGTGAAGCATCAAACAAATTTAAGTTTCTGACATATACTTGAGATCTTTCTTGTACTTTTACCTGCAGACTAGTTAATGGATAGAGAAGATGATATCATTTCAATAGCGCATCTAATTGTAATTTCTGAATATCGGATTGACATAGAACCGTACTTTACTATCCTAGGCAGTTATTTCTAATTTAATTATTTTTTTCAGTGGTTTGGAGCTTGATCGGTCATTATGACAAGAACGTCTATCCACTTGAATTTCTGTAAGATGAGTAAATGGATGATTTGAAGCTATTGTTGTTTCTCTCAGCTTGACACCCTGAAAAGAAGTTTCATTTTCATAGTTGTAGCTAAATATGCCGTAGAACCTCTAATTAGCTGAAGAATGCTTCAATTTCTAGTGTATTATTACATGCTTCTAACCTCTGTTCCCATGGACAGGAGCACCAATTGCAGGCTCAGCAGTCGACAAAATAGACCAGGTCGTGGGTTATGTGAGTCTGGGGTATCCTTTCGGCCTGATAGCTTCAATCCTTTTCGGTAGGCATCATGAAGCCATCCTACGGTCCACGAAACCTAAGCTCTTCGTCATGGGCACCAAGGATGGGTTCACAAGTGTAAAGCAGCTGCAAAATAAGCTAAAATCTGCAGCTGGCCGAGTTGAAACTCATCTAATGGAAGGAGTAGGCCATTTCCAAATGGAGGGCCCAGATTATGATGCTCAGATGGTCGATCTCATTTCCACATTTGTTCAATCCCTGCAGGTAAAATAGATCCCATGCAACCAATGGATGACTTGAAGCTGTAGGGGAAGTAACCTCATGCTGGTGTGCAAGGGCATAATTTTCAACATATGGAGTGTTGTAGGTAAAGTAGATCGCATGAAAGCATACGTTATTGTTGGTGTCACAATCAATCCTGTAAAATGAAATTTACTTTGGAGTGCAACTTAAATCTTACATACTGCGTGCTTGAAACAGCTAGTAAGCATTCTCAAAGTTTCGAATCAAGATTGTCTACATTCTCATTTATTTCCACAAACTGAATTCAGGTGAGAAAAAATCTTCGACTCCAATACAACGAACAACGTCACAAACTATTCACTATTTTCATCAATATTCAATGAATAATTTTACATTTCCTTACCGACTTCCCCCGGCATATTCTACTGGAAGGGGTGTGAAACTGTGAAAACAAGCCTCCCTGAAGGTGATGACGTGGGGGCGCCTAAAAAATTCATCGTAGCGGTCCGCCAAGCATTGTATTGAGAGCAGCTCTTAGCATTTTGTACACCATGAGCTCGTCGTAGCCGTAAGCTTGCAGCTGCTTGGGTGCGTAAGCAAGCACATGTTAGATGTCATACGAACTCGTCACCATCTTACCGATGGTCCGAGGCAAAGACCTCCCCAGCCATGCGATCGCCGTAAGGACCTTCCTGGGCTCCCCCACCGGCGTCCTCGTAATTAGTTCCATGCCGATTTGTAGGATGATGCCTCTTTTTCCACCAGTGGCCCCGATCCATCAATCTTCCATGTGAGAACCGTTCCTACGCCTCTTCTGCTTCATCGAAAACGTGGGTTACAGTCCAAGAAGGGTTGAAACTGGGACTCTTCAATAGCAAGGTAACCCGATGATTAGAATGCTACGGACAATTTAGCATTGGGTATGGGCCTTCCATGACATGCATGTAGATGATGGGTTCTTGCAATAGGTTCAACGCACTCAGAACATATATTAAAAATAAAGGGAAGGGGCAGAGAAAATACAAAAGAAAAGGAAGAAGAGGCTGCTTTTCTGGGACAGCTTACACCCTTGTGGTTTAGGCAACAATACTAATATGAATTATATAATCTTGTTACGTTATGGGATGGTTTATGACTTTCCGTTTAACTGATTTTAAGATAGATTTCATTCTGCATGCATCATGGAGATGCTGCAACACTTCTGCAGCCTATCAAACGAGAATTATTGTACGCAAGTAACTCAATGTGGTTCACAGTTCACTGAAGATGTACGGCAAATTGGCAAGATATCTATGACCGAAAAAAGTATTAACAGTACAGATCGAAAGGCCATATCGATATTTGGGAGCCATTACAAGCAGCATTGAGTAAATAGACAGGCCTATATATATTTACCACTTTCGCCGTCGGAAGCATCAGCAAGCCTTGCAATTGCATCAATTAGTGATTGTTCGTGCTCCTGTAAAAACATCAAAAACCCTCTACGTTTGGCAAAGAAAATAAATAGCATGAAGAAAATGAAAGTCCGATGAGAAGTTTTCTTACTTTCAGCATTTTCTTTGCCTTCTCAATTTCAAGAGGATCTGGATGATTTGCACCAAATACCCTCTCCACCTGCACGAAATCAGAAAATAAAAAAGAGAACAATTAACAAAACATCTCCATCAGTTCATGTATGATTTCTTCATGCACACATGGATACACCCACCTCCTTTAGGACAGTTTCAGTGTGAAGTATTTCTATGTTATCAGATGCCTTCTTCCCAACGCCATTTTGTGCTGCGGCAAAATCTTTCTTGGAAAAATTCTTTGCCAACCCTCTTCCCCTGCCTGCACCTGGAATGGCCCCATTGCCACCTGTAGGCTTCTTAGTCCTCGGGCTTGGTCCACCCTGACCCACCCGACTTGAGATGCCGGGATCCTCACCTTCCCATCGGATGTCTTCAGGAGGAATCTGCCATTGTAAATTTTTTAAAAAAATAAATCATGTGAGATATCAAGAACACATCAGCATTGAATGCATGCTGACAATTTTAAAACAGAGGTTTAATATCATATCATCATCAGTCATGGAATTGTCCAAACTCTTGTAGCGAAGTTGAATTTGGAAATGAACAGTAATCTCATTGCATCACAAGGATTCTAAAACTGCCCAAGCTGTTGATTGAACTTCTAACTACAGCACTACAACTTTCTTCTCATAGCATCACAAGGATTCTAAAACTACCCAAGCTGTTGATTGAACTTCCAACTATAGCACTACAACTTAAAGTATGGAAGGTTTCATTAACTCTCTATGGAAGGTTTCGTTAACCCCGAGAGAGGAATATCGAAGCACTAAAGAGACTTTACACATACTCTTTCTTTTTTCTGAAGAATAAAGAGGAACAAATCAATTGAGACACGGTTCTGAGTCTCTTTGCACAGGAGTTGGAAGAATACATGAGGTGGATGTTGTAATGACAACATGAAGGCTTTTGCAGGCAGAATCTGAAGATGTAAAGCAATTTTGGGAGTAGAGACTTGTGAACCAAGACTTCAGCTCCATGGTTTAACAAATCAAATGTAGTCAGAGATTGAAAGCTTCTGAGAAAAAATTATGTGACGAATCACCGAGTGCCGCCACACAAGGTTTGAGTGTCAGATTAGCTCTGATCTTGCTCACATATTTAACATACTTGTATATGCACCTTATATAAGCTGCAAAAGGCTCCCATCGTGCCTCTTTCCATCCGTATGAACATCTGCTTATGATTCTTCAATCAATAGAAAGAAATACATTTCTCACATAACGTTCAAATGTCACATGCTACTGAAGCCATCTGGCTCCATTCACCTCTATGTATTCTTCTGGCAGTTGTAGGTGACTTCTCATCCTTGTGTGCGATCGCCTCAGGCCAAAGTTCCAGCTCATCCCTCATAATACAGCTACTTGCGACCCATTCAGCATTGGCCCAACCTGACATGAACAAGTCCCAAGCAGTGTACCTGATTTACAGCCCCACCTCCCACTAAACCCTCCACCATAGATCCCCCTGGTCCTTCAAGCACCTAGACACTCTAACCCAACATCCTCTGCTACTCCCAGCAATCCCAATATCTGATAGCAATCCATGCAAGCAAAGCTCCAATGATCTTTAATTCATTGAATACTTCTCGATGCTTAGCCATGCTTTTGGCTTCACACTGTTAGACACCTAGTTGATGTGGTCCGTCTTTTCCATGCTTTTGCCTACCCATGCATGCTACATCTGTGATCACATCTTATTGCATGCTGTAGTGCACCATCTATTCATTTGCCAGCTGGCAAGTACATCTCAAGCAGAAGGTGGTAAGCACTATCTTCATGCTCTATACTACCTACTTCCTCTATTGCCCCACATATGCAAGTGATTCTTTTCAACACCTTCATCCGTAGTTTTGGTTTCCCTTCCGATCACATGCATCATCCTTCAACTACTGTGATTCCTTCTATGAGTCAGTTTTTTTCTTTTTCATTAAGAGGACTACACAATCATTACAGCTGTTTGAATTCACAACCCTGAAGTCCCGTAGTCCACCTGAGTCTAAAGGGTCAGATACGGGGGGAAATTTGCAGCTAAACTCTGGAAGTAGAGAACATGTGATCCCAGCAAAAGAATCAATCCGTTGGTGGTTTGCTAGCACACATGTGAAGCATAGAATAAGACCAAATAGCTAACCAGAAAGATGATATTAAGCAGGTAAGAGTGTTGATCTGGGTTCCCGCAGCCAAGCAATGATAGTACCAGAGAATACTTCAATCCAAATGTTTTTTGCACACAATAAATCAGTAGCATAATTGACTCTAGTGCTACTCACTGTATGACCCAAGATGGCACTTGTCTGCTGACACTTCTGAGTACTTTATGGTTCATTTTACAGATAGCTCTTCATTTTGTTTTTCTTGTTATGGATCTCATTTTTCTAGTTATTTTACCCTTCACATCCTAGTTTCTCTATGATCTAATTTTTTGGCTGCCAACATGTCCATCAATATTTTTGCATCAGCTTTACTTATACCCACCCCTCTAACTTCCATATCAGTCTATTGGGAAGGAGATGGAGAGAAATAATTTGGGTGGTACTAATGTTATTAATATTTTCTACCTCTATCAGCCTCCTTTATCTACAAGATCATTGTCCAGGCCACAGCTGTTGCTCATCTTTATTAGTTAGCTTCTACAGGTGCTCCAAGAACTACCCCACTAGATGCTTTGTTGCAGTAGTTGCACCATGGTGAGATTTTACTCTATATTCCAGATACTGATATATGGACCTTCCCAGTAAATTTCAAAGGATTATCATTTTGTTATTTGTCTTTATTGATGAATATTATTACAAAAGCTAAATTTATCTTGTGCAACAGCTACTTTAAGGTCAGGTTTATTTTCCTGATTATGATCCAGAAACCATTTTACATCATAGTTTAAACTTTTTGGATAAAATTAAGTAGAAAATATCCTTTTTCCAATATTCACGTTCTAATTCTTTCTTCTGGTACCGGTGAGCACTTGTCGTTGTTGGCACACCTTAATAGAATGGTGTTGCTGAGGGAAAGCACAAGAACATCTTAAACCAATCTCTTACTTTCAAACCCTTCATTCTGTTTGCTGTTTCTCCCTGTAAGTATTCACTCACAGTCTCCTACCAATTCATTCTTTTGGGTATTTGTATACACCTATTTCAGTCTTTTGCCCTCTTGCATTCACTCTTGGGTCTCTACTCAACCTGGTTAAGGAACTTTTGAAAAGTGGCATCACTATACTTTGTAGCTAGTTGCCTTCTTGCTTCATGTCAGCTCTTGTGACAAGAATCAACCTAGATGGTACAGATCTAAAATCCATGGTAGATTTGAATATATTCCAGATCTATGCAGAAAATAAATAAATATCTTTGCAACAATCAATTCCAGGATAAAGCTTGCCTTCGCACGCCTGAAGATTGAAGAAAGAAGTAAATAAGAAGATAATGAAGAGAGAAGCAAGAGATTAAAATTTTCATCAGTCCATCAAATTAATCCAAAATTTTATCTCTCTTCACCCTTTATAAAGCAACTGAAACCCTTAAAAACAGTATCCAAATAACCCTTGATAAGTGACTTATAGTAGGGACTATTTATGTAGATTATTACTACAGAGAATAAGCCAAATAACAAATTTTTCAAAACCTTCAAATCATATACTAAAAATGATCCTATTAAAAGAACTAAAAATACAAGACAACTAACAATGAATAATTAAATAGAGAATACAGGGAAAATCAATATTATTTAATGAAGCATTTCTCACCAAAAAAATAAATAAATAAAATAATAATGGCAGGATCAGACAATTTTCATAATTTATTTATTCAAATGGACCCAAAGGTAATGACATCTACAACTCATGCCTCATGGTTATGCTCTTAGAATTCTCAAGTCCATTTTATCAAAATACTACGAGCAAAAGTATAGATTCAAAAGGGGGTAGTTTGAATCTTCTAATAGATTTCATTGATCAAGTTTTCTTCACAAAACCGTCACAAAACAAACTTCACAAGAGAACATGATATCACATGGCACATATTTGCAAATATAGATGAAATCAGAACTTTTTGCCACAAGTTGCACCTAAATCTCACCACCCACAATACCAATCCAACTCAGCCTCTCATTTTCTTATCTCATTAATTGACAAATCATAAGGTACAATATACAATATAAATTTGGTTATTTGCTTATTCAGAAATGCCCTTGACAACAAAAAAGAGAGGAGGTGGGAATGCAAAAGAGACATCCCACTCCTCATTTAGGTGGACGATATCACCCCTCCTATTCTTCTTGCCACCTTTCTATCCATTTTTCTATCTTATGTTGCACAAGCTCTCACTTTTGTTACTGCAGTTGTATTGGGTTCTAAATAGTACTAAAGTTTACTTAATCTCTCTTTAATTCCTTTCTAAAGTTTTGTCTAACAGTCTTTCCTCAGCCATTTTTAATGCTGTTTAATAAGTAAACTCACAAATGCCTACTTAATATAATGCTTATGTCTAAGAAAAAAACTACCATTTATATTAATCAGTCATCTAAAGATGTAATTAACTTCTCTCTGACTCTATCAAACTCCCATAATATACATAAATAAGAAAATATCATGATCATTAATTTTAATAGTATTAAGTGTAACACATATATAATTTCTTTATTTCCTTTTATGACATGCACTGCACATTTTTTTTTGCTAGTACTAGCAAAAATACTAGAAGAATAGCCAATTCTTTAAGATCTGGTTGAGAGGACCTAGGATTCCTTCCTACAAGATGTAACATGAGAAGACTATGATGGCAAAAGAGCAGGAAGAAACGGTGATAGAGATAGACACAAATGAGTATTTTCCCCTATAAGGTAGTGGCAGATTTAATTTGATTTTTTCCCACTTCTATGTATTAGGGTGTTAGAGGAGTCCACCTGCACACATGTAGGCATTTTTTCTCTTAATGTCCTATGATAGGTCCCCTAGCATTACATTAAGCAGCATCTAGGCCATGATTGTCTACCGGCTGGGAGGCTTTGGATGACTAGTTGGAGGTTTCCAACTGGTAAAGATCTCCTTCAAGAAAGCCTCTCAAGTTTCACTCTGTCATCCCTAAATTTGATCCACGAAAGACTCCATTGATTGTAGGGAGGGGAGGAGCACTCTACCTGTGTACAAACAGCATCTGCACATAAAATTTTCTATATTTTTTGAGAAAAGTTTTTGACTGTTTAATATCAAGGTTTCAATAACACCAAATATATCCATTATATCAAACCTCTTGTGCCCATTGTTTCCCATTATAAAGGAAATAATAATTGTTACCTACCCACTTAAGCTCTGAAGTAGAATTTGAAAAAACAAAATGACAGTTTTTATAATAATTGTTATTAGTCAATGTTATGGGAAAGAGCAGGCAATTGTTATTGGTGCTATTTGACAATGTCGTTACTAAATCAGAATTTTGTTTTTAACTGATACAAAAATTTGAATATTAAAAATTATGATTCTGATCAATCTCCTGTCCCTTACGGTGAACCGTGCCCTGTCATGCTTAAATCATAGGCACCTAGTGTATCAGGTACTTGCCCCCACATACAAATAGTGTTGTTTGTGATCACACCACATGCAGAATATGAAAATATATGGAAAGGTACGGTGGCTTCTCTTATACAAGGTTTTTGAAAAATAATATGTTCACCTAAGATTGATTTTGATGAGTACAAAATATTTGAGTATGATACTAATGATTGTGTTCTTGGAGAAGTTAATTTCTTTTATAGGAAGCACAATGAGCTTGAATATTTAAAGAAGCATGGAGAAGCTTAGAAGAACAAATCCTAAAGTTGGAGAAGTATTTAAAGTATTCTGGAAACCTTTATAGTAGAGGAGTTGATCCTAAGTTAACTACAAGTCAACTCTCTCAGGAAGACCGTATGGATTTTTCAGCACTGGTCTCGAGTCAACTCCTACTTATCTTGAGTTAACTCCAAGCCTTCACAAGTTAGCTCCTACTTGATCCGAGTCGACTCGACTACGAATGACAGTCTAATGACTAGTTTTTGTGCAAGCTTCTAATGGGCAAATCTGACTTCCAACAGCTAGTTTGACCTCTCTAACGGCTAGTACACTTTCTCCAACCAAATTTAAGTATATTTAAGACATGAAATCAATTCGGGAAGTGATCTAAGAGTAAAAAACAAAGAGAAAATAAAGGAATGAACGCTTAGAACCTAAAAAGCTATCTTCCAAGAGTGCATTCAATTCTTTGAGAAAAAGAGAGGATTCAAAAGCATTTATTAAATGAGCTATCTTGAGTACATCTACAATAATCTTCAAAAAGGTCTCTTATTGATTGAAGAAAAGAAGTTCAAGCTTCAACGAGCATTTATCATCAACTTCAACCAAGCTTCAATGAGTTTTATTCTTCTTATGCTCTTACTTGTTCTTTCTAATTTTTACTGTATATTTTGTTTCTTTGCAAGTTTCATAGGATAGAAACTTATGGGATAGGCTTGTCCAAGCCCGTAATTGAACATTATATTGACTAAGTCTAGGGGTGACTTGGTTGGAAAGGTTTTGATTGATTTTCTATGCAACAAAATCAACTGAATTGATTGTGAGCCTGCTAAAACAATCGGTTAGATTGATTATGAGCCTGGTTAAAATAATTATATTATAATCAAGAGGATTATAGTAGAATTCTCAAGTAGGGAGACTTGGGGAGTGGATATAGGTGCTGGATTTGGCACCGAACTATTATAAATTGTTGCGTTTATGTTGCTTATTCTAGTCCTTGTATTGTGCATTGATTTATCATTTGTTTTGCTACACATACTTATTGATTCCACCGTATACTTAGTTTACTTTAATTGAGCACATACTTATTTTAAAATTGTAAAAATTTTTGAAAAATTCAATTCATCCCTCCTTTAAGGTTGCTACATCTGGGCAACATAATAGCTGTTATATCATTGTAATGGCTATTACAATGGGTTTTAAAAGCCTCTTGGTTACATTGCATGCATGCATACAGACATATAACAAGTTATTATGAATGATCACTATGAAGTTGTTATCTTGTTAAGTAATGGGAGCAATAGCTGTTATTTCACTATCTCAACACATATGCAATTAAAATACTAATTTTTAATGTTCAAATTTTCATATTTCTTTAAAAATAAAGTTATTCTTTGAATGTGATTACATTGCACAACATTGTTATTTTACCATGCATTTGTCAAATTCCCATTGCAGCAACAACAGTCATGATAACAATATAATTTAACTCCCAGAAAGCCCACCCCAAAGTTGAACTAGGAAAACAAGACTTTTGTTTCCACTAATTGTTTCAAAGGAGATTTGATGTGGGGATACAGATTTTATTGGAACCTTACTCTTCATCAGGTTATTAAAAAAAAAAAAAAAACTTCTCATTGAATTCTTTACAGAATAGTTAAAAAGAAAAAAGAAAGATGTCTGTGATTCTATTCTATTTTTGACAAATAAAAACTTGTTCTTACGTTTCCTTTTCCTTGACAAGGAGTACGTTTTCTTCATTGATGGAGTCTTTCAAGAGCCTTTCATGGGCTAAAGTGAAAGGATAAATTTGAGAGGCTTTACTGATTTGGAATAATCATCTAGAGGTAAATGATAGTGGCTGTAGAGCTGCCTAAAGGGGTGCTACATAGACCTATCAAAACATGCACAGATGTTTTGGTCTACATGCTCATGAAGTTGTAGCATTCGCTGCAGTTTAAGGTATCATTGGACAGATAAATGAGTTAAGAAAATCCAATGGGCCCTAAAATATTTTTTCCAATTCATATCTTGAGGGAACATGAACCCCCGAGTTATTCTAGATCATTTTTGAAGTCAGGGGGGAATAGTCGAGACTATGTCTAAAAGCAATTAAATGTTTGAGTGAAAACGCATTATAAAGAGAAAATAATATGCAATCGTCAAACATAAGAGAATGCAGAGCCATGTGGCAAATTATAAATGGCTGGATGACGATATTTCATGAGAAGTTTGATGACTTAACCAGTTAGTACTCCCATGAGAGCTGTATTACATTTATTTCCTCTATTTCAAGAACTACTCAGAGTCTCTCCCTATTCTCCTTTCTTTTACAAGGAGACGATTGTAGTTAGAGTTCCACAACTTATGAAAAAAGCTACAGGTTCTGCTCCATCAGCTTGGTAGTTCCATGGTTGGTGTGGCACTTGGCATGGCACATCATGATTCAACCACCCATTGTGTATCGCACCAGCCACCCTAAATTGCACCAATTTGATCGTGCATAATTAGCGGGAGGAATTTACAGATGAGTAGTTTCCCATAGAAATACTTGTAACTAACAGGCACAGCACTCTCATCTGGTTGCGTAATACCCCATGCCGAGCAATCTAAACAAAAGAGGTCTCTTTATGACTGGAATTGATTTGTTTAAAAAGGTCTCTTCATGCAAATTCTGGTTTTTGTGATTAAATGATTGCCATGTCTGATCTTCTCAAATCAGATGACCATCAATATGGTATCAAGATCCTTTCTTTTGAAGAATTCATTTCTAAGAGTATCAATAGTACTATGGGTGCCGATGTCTCCAACAGCTTCACCTTAGCCTCAGCAGAAGGAAAAGGTAAAAAAGTTTATGGCAGATTCATTAAAAATTATTTATCATCTGTAATTAGAAAATAAGTCATTCTGCCTCATTCTATGATCAAGTTGGTCAAGTTAGTTCCATCAAATACATAGATCTCGTCAGTTTTTATAGGAAAGATTCAAGCTAAATCATTATCAGATCAGATTTGGGCTAAATCATTAGCCAGATTAAATTGGTGTCTATGGTGCCGAAGAACTCAAATGGCTTAAGGTATGAAACTATATGTGATGGAATGTAGAATGCAACTCTCATATAGCACATAATTACATATAACCAAAGGTTCGTAAGATGAAGAATTGTAATTTTTGTAGTGAACAAATTCTTCTTATATAAAAAGAAGCCGATCTACTGCACTATTTTTTCCTTAAAATGAATCTGACTCTTTATATTTACAAAATATTATGAAGCACCAATCCTTTCTCTGAAATGATTTTAAATTTGGGCAACAATAAATAACACAGAGAGATCAAAGCAGACCTACACAACAAAGATATAAGGTAAACGATTTTACTTGCCAAAAGATGATGCAGATACATGATGTATGACAACACATCAGTGAGCAATAACATAATCTGCAGCAAATTAATTCCCAGCAAAACCTCACCACAACTATTAATTAAAAAGAAAATGAAAACAGAACAATTTCAATCACATTTGCAATAGAGCAAGTTAACTCACCTCTTTGAGGTTGACCCACTCCCATGTTTCATTCTTTGTGTTCATATCGTAAACAAGAGCATGTAAATCCTGATAGTGATTGGAAATAGTAAGGACAACTAATATACCACTACGAAACAGAAACGACTAGGACAAGCACCATACACTCAACAGGGAAACAAACCTCACGAGCATCATAATCTGTTATAACAGCCGTGTAGAAGTTATTATCTTCAGGCCACCTTGTCATGACCTTCCGCCCAATTAGTGAATCATATGCTGCAGCTTCAGTTGTTGCAAGAGCACCAGAAGAATTCCTGTTTGTTACCTGGCCCCTTCCACTTGGACCTGTAGAAGGGTACTGCAAAGATTTGCACAAAAACACAGGAGGATCAAACAAAGAGCAGGTGCATTAGTTTACCAAACTTAAGTATATTTATTCTAATCATTAACATACTGGTTTTGGCTTCTTGCCCTTGGTTCCTGCTATAACTCCCCACTTTGCACCTGATGATGATGGCTGAAGGGAAGCAACTGGTCGTGAGCGCAGAGCTGGGGATGGTGCACCCAATGATTGGGAAGGTATTGAGTGAGATGTTTTTTGTCTCTTCCGAGAAGCTGAAACTGTTGGACTTGGTGCTGGGTCATGAACAGATTGAGCATTATTGTGCAAACTGGACTGAAGCCCACCCGCCTGTCTCCACTCCCTGGGGAAATTTATCAAACAATAATATTAACAATCAGAACCGAAAAAGAAATTCTTCCTTACTTCAAATGATGTACTACAAGAAGGCTTTAAAAAGTGTATGATGTCTCATTCATCAAAGGACCTTATTCTCCGGATGATGTCATCTGCATTGACTCCACTTAACAACTCCCTATGTTCCTCATCAGATACTCTCAACTCTTTCCTCAGTTCAGTAATGAGACTTTCCTTCTCCTGGAGGGATATATTACAAGTTAATATCAGCAAGAAAAACAGAACAAAGAAACAGTAACAAGGTCAATCAACTAGAGTTGATGCATTGGCAAATACCCAAGTAATGGCATCAGATTGAGCCTTAAATGCCCGAAGAACTGAACTGTATGCTTCTTGCTCAAGTCTATGTATTTCACTCTCCATATCATTCTGAGGCCTTGTGTATGGAAAAGCACCAACAGCAGCTCTTCCATTCCCAGTTATATGCCCCCCTCTTGCACTCCTATTGTGATGTGATGGTGGAAGATCATCATCAGTGCCTGCAGCCATGTTTCAAGCAGGACAGAATATATTCAAATAAAGTTTTAGCGGCAAACATAAATAATTTAATTAAAGTTCACACTGTAATGTGCCAGGGATGAAAATATCAAATACTTAAGCCACTTAGGTTGCGTTTGGTGCATTACCAGATGATGGTAATATAGATTACTTGGTAATCTAGATTACCTGCAATCTAGATAGATTATCAGTAATATTCATTACTATGTTTGGTACACGCAAGTAATATTAAAGTAAAATTACTGAAAATCTTGATTGATACGTTTGATATGACAATCAGATTACTGATAATGTAACATCAAATTTTCAAAATATTCTTAAATCAAATTTATTAAAAATCACATCCCACACACAAAATATAAATATATATTATATATTATATATTATAATATATTATTATAATATGATATAATATATGATAATATAAATTTATTATATTATAATATTAATATATTATTATTATTATTATATTATATAATATTATATTATGTTATAATATTATTATAATATTATATTATATTTATAATAGAAATATAAATATTATGTATTATATATTATAATATATACTATATATAATATATTATATTCTATTATGTATTTATATATATATATATAATATATGATAATATATTATTATAGTATAATATAATATTATATTATTATAATATATTCTTCGTATATGATCATATTATTATAATATATTATATTCTAATGTATATTTATATTTATTATATATATTATAATATATAATAATAATATAATATAATATTATGTTATAATATAACATAATATTATATTATATAATATTATATTTATAATATAAATATATATAATATATTATATTCTAATATATATGTATATTTATAATATATATTATACTATATTATTATAATATCATATAATATTATATTATTATAATATATTATTATTAAAATAATAACATTATAATAATAATATGTAATATAATATTATTTATATAACATAATATTATAGTATAACATATTACTATATTATTATTATATTATAGATACTATATTTATATATATATATTATTATAATATTATATTATATTATATTATTCTAATATTACTATAATATATTATAATATGTTATTATTATATTATCATATATATTATTAAATTATAAAATGAAAATATTATTATAATATATTATTATTAAAACAATAATATTATAATAATATAATATAATATAAATATGATATGATATTATGTTATGTTATAATAATAATATAACATAATATAATACTATATTATATAATATTATTATATTATATATATTATATTTATAATAGATATATTATATATTATATATTATAATATATATTATATATAATATATTATATTCTAATATATATTTATATTTATAATATATATTATAATATATTATTATAACATAATATATTATTATAATATATAATATTATATTATTGTAATATTATTATTCTATTATTATATATAATTATATTATAATTATAATATAATATTATATTATAATATAATATTATTATAATATTATAATATTATATTATATTATATTATATTATATTATATATTTTTTGATGAGGACATTTTCGTCCAAACTTATCGTTATCAGATTACCAAATGTTTGGTAATCTGAATAGCCACCCATCCCATGAGGTAATCTGGATTATCTGACAATCTGGATTACCAACCTAAAAGATATACCAAACATGATAATCTGGTGGGGCTCTTTTAAATTACCAGCTGCTGGCTACCAAACACAACCTTAAGGTTATCATGTAATTTGGATTTCAAGATATGTCAAGAATATACATTGCATATGGTTGCAGTTTGCAGGCATTAAGTAGGCAAGCAAATTATTGAAGTCTAACCGGTTATATTGCTATCTGAAGAAGGAACAACAACTAATCTCTAGATGCCAACACATTTTTTTCACATTTTCTTGGACTCATTCAAGCCATTAATGCATGAGACAAATTTACAAACATAGTCCCCAGTTTAGGGTCCACAAATACTGCAGCCTGTTTGAAACTTTAATTTTGATTAAGTTCAAAAAAAATCTTTCTGATTTACAAGAAGTTTCAGTGGAAGAAACTCCACCTCCCACTGAAATTTTTTAAAGTTACTTGGTAACTTACTTATTGTAAACAATCATAGCTTTTCCCAAGTCTGAACTTGTTATTAACATGATTTATCCAAAAATGAACTTTCCCTGACATAAAATAAAGGAACAGCTAGTGTCCAAGAGAATAAAAGTGACCCTTAACACCAAAAGTATCATGCTATCACCATATGAATACGGTTATCCAGCTACAACTAGAATTTAGACCTTGTAGGGTCATGTGACATAAACATGCCTCAAGTCCAGAACAATGTACTACTACATTCCATAGGATACCCACCCAAGCAACAGAAACTAGGAAACCAGAAGAGCAGGCTACTGATTGAAGCAGAAATATTAATATCTTAGTCAGCAAGTTGCAAGCATATAATTGGTTCTTATCTACTAATAGCATTAGCAATAAGAGCAGCTAGGCTAGACAAGATCAATTTTAAATCTCAATTTTCGAGTGTATCTTGTTTTGAGAATTAGAGGGAAAGCAGCAAAGAAGCAAGTTGGCCTTCACAGAGTATGAATTTAAAGAAGTGGTGTTGAGACAGCCTTTATTTCTTTAAAAGATGGAAGACACAAGTAATTACCATTTCCTCTGTCAAGTAATACAATTATATATGAGAAAAATAAAAAATAATCATTCTAAAATTAACATTAGATTGCTGCAACTAACTACTTGTTGCAATTTGTTTACACTCATAGAACCAAATATACCAATTAATGAGGGTCTACTTAGCAACCCTTCTTCGCCAGTCAACCATATTAAATGCTACATCTGATTTCACTTATCATCATGATCCTCTGATACATATTCAACTTCAAGTCCCTCTTCTTATCAGAACTTTCTTGAAACTTTCTAGGACAGGCCCATACTATCTCAATGTAATCTCCTTCTCCATTAATTGGCCCTCAACTAGTATGATGTTAATGCTTCCTCTAAACACCCATCCCCAAGCTTTTTCAATTTTTTTGTCATACAACCACCTAAGCATACTCATTCCTGCCTCACTCATCTTGTGCTATTCTTCTTTATCCAACATCATGAATCATACAACACAGTGAAGGTTATTGCTATTGTATAACTTGTTGCCTTAAGCTATAAAGGCATGTAAAAACGATATGGAACAGATAAAACACCTCTCCAATTCATCGATATGCTACTGATAATATTAGACTGGTCTACATCTGTTCACAGTTTTTGTATAATTGTACCAACAAATCAGATAAGATCAAAGCATGGCATCCTTAAGCAATCAATTATGATTGTAGCGGAGGCCAATTTATTTCTATCTCTGTTTAAATTTGATTTCATATAATCCTTTTATAGTTGTAATTTTTAACATTATCCTAGCCTAGACTTGAGCAAATTCAACGAGACTCGCCCAGCCCAACCCATCAAACCTGGTACTGGCCAAGCTTGAGCAGATGTTTCAAGCCCAACATGTCAGCCTCAGCTTTGTTCAAAACTAGCCTGACCCAACCACACAGACACATTTAGCACACAAAAGAAAAAAAAAAAAAAACACCTTACCAGTTTGACAGCACAAAGAGAAAGAGACTAATTGACTAAGTTGTAGCTAAAATAACTTCTAGGATCCAGATGATCAGGAACTGCATAAGGGATCACCTCTAATGTCATAATGCTTAAAACCTATAAGAGTAAGACTAAAACCAAACCATGACGTAAACAAGGCAATTAAAAGAGATTGCTGACTGCATATGAGTAAGAAAGTTAATGATATTTCTCAAAAGGTGTCCATCTGTAACAAGGATGGGGGGGGGGGGGGGGGGGGAAGAAAAAGAAAATCACAATACAGCAATGAGTAAAATACAGAGTGTTCTTAGTTTTATCAATTAGCATGATATCTAACAGAGCTGACCATGCGGCAAATAATCATAGCTTCTCTCATAACAAGAATTGTCATAGGAGTTGAGATGGCAGACCTGGCATGTCTCATGTCTAGTGGAAGTCTTTGTTAGTGATTTTTAGGCCATCTCATTAAGTTAAAAGTAATCAACATTTTGATAAGCTATAAAAATGATATGGATTGACATTGATACTCTTTTCAAGGTTAATACTTCCTCAGTAATAAATGGCAAAAGATCAAATCCTGATGCTAAATATGTGTGACATTTGGATACAAGAAAACATTCAACATTATATATGAGGAGAAAGAGGAATAGCCACAAGCAAATAGTCCAGCCTAAAAATATTATTTTTATTGAAACAAGCCTCATGGATTCTCAACTTACAACATCACCACATAAGCCTACCCAGTGATTTTGGTAGCTAATGATGATACAACCTCCAAATGTAACACGTCTTCATTTAAGCTATTGATCATATTATAAGACCAATGGAAGAAGATACTAATGACACCCATTTAAAACAATTCTTGAAGCAAAAGTATGTAAAACCAAATTAAACAAATGCTCAAGCTCAGGACCCCTCGTTAAATAAGAAGGTAAATGAAAAATGCGGAGACAGTTATATTCCATGCAACTTCACATAAATCATGGTGCCAGAGATCAGTTTGCACAGATATAGTCAACGGAGATGAACCAGATTCCTAAGCCAAAGATTTCTAAGGATATAATACTGCATCTATGCCTTTCGAGCTTCTAATGCTGACGCCTGCATGCATTCAAAGAAATTGACGTGTTGGTGAATCATTAACACAGTTTTTTAAATATGCCCAGGATAATTCCCAATGTGTAGCCCCCCCGAAAAAGCAACATATCAAATAATTTGAATCACCGAAGATCCACTTGTGTGTTGAACAGCTGGCATCGTCAAATAAGATGACCCTGGTTTTCCCTCACAGCGAACTGAGAATTATGCACGAATCATGGAATTCTTATAGATGCTATTTTTCCAAACTCGGTCAGACAAATATTTGTAAAACCCTAATTCTTCCTGAAGTGGAGGTAACTCGTTCAGAGTGGAGAAAGAAGCAGCTAGATAGCGGACGGAGAAAAAGGAGCCAACTTTCATGTAGAATTAACAAATTTATGAAATCCTGGATCTAATGACTGACAAATAAAACTATAAACCCTAATTTCTCCATCTTTCTTTATTCACGGACTACCCAAGCTAGTCCTCCAATACCTCCCAATTCGTTCTAGGAATATAATGCCAGAATATTTCCACTTATTCCAAACCTAATATCTTTTTAAAACACATTAGAAACGGTTATTACACTGAACAAAGACCAATGCTACTCACCGCTGCTATCAGAAGGATCGTACTCCATGGCCAAACACTTCTAGCTTGGTGAAACCAGGGCCTGAAACCCTCGAAACCACTGTTATCGGTGGAAATAAGAGGAAAAGAAGGATCTTTGGCCTCAACAGGAGCGAACACCCATCTAGAGCGAGAAGATCTACCTCTTTTTGATTCAATTATCCTCGGATCGTAGCAAGAAACTACACAATCCGAGCTTCGGGAATCAGAATTCGGTTGATAATTCGAAGCTGGGAAGAGAAATTATCAAGCTTGTCAAAATTTAGGGGAGGGAGCGTGCGAGCCAATGGAGGGGTGAAGAGAGGGAGGCGCCGTCGGGTTCCAAAGAGCGAGGAGAGACAAGAAGAACAAGCGGACTCCACACCCGTTATATTGCCGAATTTTGACATGTAGAATAGTTATTTGAGTTCCTTCTCTCTATAGGAAGTGGACGCTGGACGGTGGGTCGACGTTTGGGTTTGACTATTTTTGAACCGGAGAAAGCTGGCCATTCTCGGTGCACATAGCACGTGCCCAGAACCAGCTTTGCGGTCGCGACCGAGTCCATGGTGCGTGCTTTGGACCAGGAGATACTAGGTGGTATTATTATTATTATTATTATTATTATTATTGCGATGTTAATCTACCATCCATCCCACCAACTTCTGACTGACACGTTGGATGCCAAAAATCATTCAAAATAACGATCAACAAACCACCGACTGACTAACTCGACAATCGATGATCGACGGTGAATAATACTTGACCGATTATCAGCATGAGAAAAACTTGCCAAAAGATCATTATCTATTGACCCATCAGTAGCCCGCTGATTCATCGATGATCTGATCGATACATTGATGGATGCACTGATACATGACCAACCGACTGTCTATCAGTTCTAAGCCAACAATCGATTGACTTCAAATCTTTTGATCGATCGGTGGTCAGTCGATCGCCAAATCAACCGATCAACCGACCGACCGATCGATGATCGATCGACCCCAAAATCTGTCGGTCAATCGATCAACTGACTAATGACCGATTGGTCCCAAGTTAGCCAACCGACCGATGATCGATCGGTTCCATATCAACCGACCGACCGATAGGAGCTGTCCAAATAACCTATCTAGCTTCCGATCGGTCCTATAAAATTATCTTCGAGAAGAGTGGACAACAACGATTAGTGGATCATTTTAACTACCTACCCACGATCACACTACACCAAAAAATAGGGATCCACATACTCAGCAATTATCACTCCGACACCTATAAAAGGAAGATAATCTAGTCAGTTTGATAGGATACTTTTAGTACTTCTGAGGCAAACTTTGCCATTCGCTCTCACTTTTCTGTTCGACTAGTCCATTCTACTAACTTAAGCATCGGAGGATCCCCGTCAGAGCCAACTTCGATTAGTGCGGACTTGCTCTTGCAGGTTTCTCGGCATTCGATCATAGGCGCAGGTGGATTGGTCGCAACAGATTAGCGCTAGGTAGGGATGAGAAAAATGATCGGTGAAGTTTGTCATCTGTTATAATGGTGAAAATGCGTACTCGCAACTCACTAGCTCCATCGGCCAGTCATCCCAGCGAGAAGCATTTCTCTCTCCACTATCGATAGTGGCGGAATCGAGCTCTTCGCATTTAGCAGTCATGGCAGACGCACAAGTCTAGCAACTGACTGCATTAACGTAGTAGGTTCGGACGCTGATGGAGGATGTTCATAGTCTCCAACAGCAACCACATGTAGTGGCGAAAGATCCAGCAATGCAGGCAGTACCATCTAAACACAGCCATCATGTCTTGAGGCACTCTGCCACCCCCTCATCGGACCGACCATCTCAACGTTCCCGTTGAGCAGAAACTCCATCCCCTCATCGCTCGGGAGATACCACCCATCGATCATGATGCTCCATTTTTTCGTCCTCTCACAGGAGTCAGCATAAGGAGAAACAGCCATGAGATTCGACTACCTTTTCTTCCACTAGTTCTTTGGGAGGATCAATGCCTGGGACCTCCCGCCAATGATGGTTCAACGACTATGAGTGGAAGCTCAAGGAAATTGATCGTCGATTGGCCCGAATCTAGGAGGATGCGAAGGGAGAATCCTTCGATGGTCTCCACATCCATATGGCTCCTCTCTTCTCCTCGCACATCTTGGATGTGTCGATCCTGTCATGGTTCAAGATCCCTCAGATGGAGTCGTATGATGGCTCTACCGATCCAATTGATCATCTCCAAAGCTACAAGACTCTCATGATGATCCAGGGGGTGAACGACGCCCTCATGTACATCGGCTTCCTAGCCATCCTTCAGAAAGCTGCTCGAGCCTAGTACTCCGGGCTTCAGTCAGGAAGCATCGACCTTTTTGAGCAGCTCGAAAACTCTTTCGTGGCTCACTTCAGCACCAACAGAAAAAAGCCACAGACTTTAGATAGTCTCTTCTCCATCAAGCAGAACGAGGGAGAGACTCTCCGGGCCTTCGTGGCATATTTTAATGCCGCTACACTTGAGGTCCGAAATCTCAATGAAGAAGTGGTTGTTTCGATCATGAGGCAGGGTCGGTGGGACTCTCGGCTCACCTACTCGTTAGATAAGAACCCCCCAGACTTATGCCAAACTTTTAGAGCGCATGGATAAATATATTCACGCAGAAGAAGGCGCTTCTAACCGGTGGTAACAAAATAAAAAGGGTCAGAAGAAGAAACAATGGAAGAACTATGCTTCGACCAAACCCAACCGACCCATTCCGAACAAGAAAGTGACGTCTTCCCGACTTAGCCCAATGCTGACCCATCTGAAGAGTCAGTACAATAATTATATTCCTCTCTCTATCCCACGAGCTCAAATTTTGATGGAGATCGAAGGAGAGGAGTACCTTCACCGACCCCCACCGATGAAATGCTCAAGTAAGGATAAAAGAAAGTACTATCGATTCTACCATGACTACGGCCACGATACCGAACAGTGCTTTCAACTGAAGGATGAAATTGAGGCACTCATCCGATAGGAATTTCTTACCAAGTTTTGGCTCAATCGCCCGATCTAGCCACATGCCGATCAACCACTCAAGATTCATCAGAACCGACCAACGACAGGGGTGATCAATATGATTTTTGGATAACCAAGAGCCAGGGGGCAACATCCGAAGAAGAATCGGCTAAGAAGCAACAATTTGATGAATTTATTTTTTTTTCGGATGATGATGTAAGGAGAATTCAAACTCTCCATGATGACGCTATCGTTGTCTCGATGATCATAGCGAACTATGATATAAAAAAGATCATCATTAATAATGGAAGTTCAACTAATGTCTTATTTTACTCGGCTTTCTCTCGAATGAAATGGTCTATAGAACGACTTCGAAGAGTGTCCATTCCTTTGGTCGGATTCATAGGAGATGCTGTTGACATTAAAGGAGACATTGACTTTCCACTGACTGTGGGGATAGAACCTCGATAAAGCACTGTTGTCTTGACTTTCATGATCGTTAGAGTTCCATTGGCATATAATGCCATACTCGAAAGATCGAAACTCAATGCTCTCAAGGCGATAGTGTCGATGTACCATTTGTTAGTCCGATTCCCAACTAAAAATGGAGTCAGAGAGATGCGAGATGACCAACAAATAGCCCGACGTCGTTTCGCAATCACCACCAAGGAGAATAAGTTAGAAGATCCTTTGCTGCTAGAAAAATTTGATCAGCGAAAAGATGAAAAGTGGGGTGAACCAACCGAGCAGTTGGTTTCCATCCCACTACAAGAGGGCGATTCGACTAAAGTCATTCAAATTGGGTCGCAACTTCAGACCATGGAGTGTGAGCAGCTGATTCGGTTGCTAAGAGCCAACACCGACGTATTCACTTGGTCAGCAACTAACATGCCAGGCATACCTCTAGAAATAATCACCCACTGATTGAACATCAATCCAAACGTCAAGCCGATGAAATAAAAGAAATGACCATTCACTCCCGAGCAATAGAAAATCATTGATGAAGAGGTGGATAAACTCCTCACAGTAGACTTCATTAGAGAGGTCCATTATCCAGATTGACTTGTGAATGTCGTCATGGTGAAAAAAGCCAATAAAAAATGGTATATCTGCATCGATTATACCAACCTGAATGAAGCATGTCCGAAGGATAGTTTTTCTCTTCCAAAAATCGATCAACTGATCGACACAACATCGGGACATTGACTTCTAAGGTTTATGAATGCTTTCATAGATTATAATCAGATCTGAATGACATCCGAAGATGAGAAACATACTGCCTTCATCACTGATAAAGGAATTTACCACTATAAAGTCATGTCATTCGGATTTAAAAATGCAGGAGCGACCTACCAACGGTTGGTGAACAAGATATTCAAACCATAAATTGGGCCAAACATGAAAGTGTATGTCGATGATATGCTGGTAAAAAATATTCAAAGTCAAGACCACATTCGAGACTTAGAAGAAGCCTTCGACATACTCCGACGACATCAGATGAAGCTAAATCCAACCAAATATATCTTCAGAGTAATGGCCAGAAAGTTTCTTGATTTTCTTATTTCACATCGAAGAATCAAGATAAATTCAAAAAAAATAAAAGTAATCATCGACATGAAACATCCAACCTCAAAGAAGGAGGTGCAACAGCTCAACGAAAAAATTATCGTGCTCAGTCAGTTCATCTCTAAGTCTATCGAAAGATGTCTTTCTTTCTTCAAGACTTTATGATAGACTAAGAACTTTTTATAGACTGATGAATGCCGACAATCCTTCAAAGAGTTGAAGAAATACTTGATAACCCCTCCGTTGCTTGTGAAGTCGATGGAAGAAGAAATTCTATACTTGTACCTACCCACATCCGACGAAGCTATTAGTTCAATTTTGGTCAAAAAGGATGAAAGTTGGGTACAACACCCTATTTACTATGCAAGCAAAGTACTTCACAATGCCAAAATTTGGTATTTAAAGGCTGAAAAGATGATCTATGCCCTGATCATCTTGATGGAGCAGCTTCAACCCTATTTTCAAGTCCACACAATCCATATTCTCACCGACCAGCCTTTGAAATCGATCATGTATCGATCAGATACATCCGATCGAATAGCGGATGATAAAGCTCAGCGAATTCGACATCCACTATCGCCCTCGCCCGTCGATGAAGGCCTAGGTTCTGACCGATTTCATTGTTGAGTGTACCATCTTGGATGACAAGTCCAATCAAGAAATAACTTGTGAGTCAGCAAAAAATACCTTTGAAATCGATCGTAAGTCAGCTTGGGTGTTACATGTCGATAGAGCGTCAAATGCCCTCGAAAGCGGCACTGGACTCATTCTGGCAAATGCTGATAGAATAGTCATCGAGTACGCATTCTGGTTCCACTTCAAAGCTTCAAATAATCAAGTCGAATACGAAGCTCTTCTTGTAGGCTTGAGAATTGCCAAGGAACTTGGTGTTGATGAGCTGAAGACATTTACCAACTCTCAACTCATCGTAGGACAAATCAAGGTGACTTCGAAGCTCGTGATCCAACGATGGAAAAGTATTTGGAGAAAATAAAGGACCAAACTTCCATCTTCAAATACTTCAACATCTTACACATCACTAAAGCAGAGAATGCCCAGGCCGATGCACTCTCCCAACTCGCTGTCACTACCCCCAACAAGCTTGGCCGAACGTACATCCAGTATCTCGATACGCTAAGTATCGAAAGAGTGTAAGAAATATTGCAGATCAATGATGAGCCAAGCTGGATGGATCCGATCATTAGGTACTTGACCGAAGAAATCCTATCCGACGATTCATCAAAAGCAAAATGCTTTAGGTGGATGGTCTTACAATATGTGATGATGGACGGACGACTCTACAAACGATTCTTCTCCCCCCACTATTGAAGTGCCTAGGATCTACCAATGCCGACTACATGCTTCGAGAAGTCCACTAGGGATTCTATGGAAACCACTTAGGGGCAAGTCCCTCACCTACAAGATCCTTCGGTAATGGTACTATTGGCCAACAATGTAGAAGGATGCAACTGAGTTTGTCTGAAGATACGAACCGTGTCAAAGATACGCCAACATCCAACATCAACCGGTGATACAACTGAGATCGATCACAACTTCATAACCATTTGCACAGTGGAGGATCAACATACTTGGTTCTTTTCCCGCAGCATCCGAACAAAAGAAATTTTTGATCGTTGTCATCGACTATTTTATGAAATGGGTGGAGGCTGAATCTTTAGTGCAGATTATGGAAAGTAAGATGGAGAACTTCATTTGAAAATCCATCATCTACAGATTTGGACTTCCACATACTATCATAATCGACAATGACCGATAGTTCAACAACCAAAACTTTGAAGACTTCTACACGACATCATATCGCATACAAGCTGACATCTATCGGTCATCCACAGTCGAACGGAGAAGCAGAGGTCACTAATCAAATGATTCTTCATGGCCTAAATGAAGGAAACGTGCAAGATTTCTAACTCTATTTTGGAAAACTTTTTCAAAAATCATATATAGTAAAAATTATTATTAATTAAATTAATAATAAGAACTACAGATCTAATCTAAAAAATCCTATATAATCAGGATCTAATGTATCATATATGCATGCATATCTGAAAATAAAACAGCAAGTATAGTAAAACTATTTTACTACTTCTATGTATTCAGAATACGTTATCTTTTTGCAGATAGATGATCTTCACAATCTGATCTTTTTAGTGTAGATTTGATCATCGCAATGAAACCACACATGCATTTGACCTCCATGGATAATCTACACGAGGCCCAGATTTTGATCAACTCCTTCCGAGTGCTAGCTTATAAAAAAAATTTTATTGATTGATGTAGATCAAACTCCTTTGATCTTCTTCATGGGGTCTTTGAATGCTCTGAATCCTGATGAACGCAGAAGATAGAAGAGGAGGCATTCCAACAATCTTGTGAAGTCACGATCCTTGTAACTCACAACAAGAATCCCAAATCCTAAGTATAGATCCTGGGGTATATACTCACCCAAAACCCTTGTGCCTAGAACTATTTTTCTTTTCTAATTTTTCTCATGCAAAGGAGGAACTCATGCATGAGAGAAACCTTTTCTCTCTTTTTTTTCTATTTTCTTCATTTCTTCCTAGTGCATACACCTCAAAAACAAGTTTTATTGATGCGCACACAAGGAGGCATGAGGGATTGGTTTTGATCAAGTGGTTACCCATTGAAATTCAAATTCCATTTGAAATCAATTGGTAACTAGATAAAATCAATCTTTAAGATGCGTGAGAAGGGAGAACGTGCGCCCTTTCCTTGTGTGAAAAATTCTCACAAGAAACCTCCTTCTTGTGGAGAAAAGATGGCACAAATCTAGATAATGTGGCGCATGAGAAGACTAGCCAAACTAATCTCTCAAACTTTATCCAATTAAGACCCAATCCAAAATAATTTGGCTAGGTCCAATTAGATAAGATAAAACCTAACATATTTAGGCTTAATTAGGCTCAGTTAAATGCTAATCAAATCAAAAATTAATTAAGCCAAATCTTTGATCAAATCAGAGATTAAACCTCCTTAACGATTAGATCATCTTATAATCGAATCAGGTCAAATCCAAATGAATCAAATTTAATTAGTCTTGATCCAAAAATAATCACTCAATCAAATTAAGTTAATTAGTGATCAAATTACTAATCAATTTTTTCTTGATCAACCATTAGATCGGATAGAAACCTTTAGTATGTATGTGACCCTGTAGGTTCGAACCTAAGTCGGTAGCACAGAAACTATTTTTCTGAACTAATCGAAGTGACCATCTAGCAATGATACTCGACATCCAGATAGGCCAAATAGTGCAATCGCAAAATTCATAACCTACGTGAATATGGTTACTGCATAATTCATCCCTTTGATCTCTGTGCATGGGATGACTTTAGGGTTTAACTGTCAACCCTAGATAGATACACCCAAATCATGTCTCAAAGTAATTAGTCCTATGATCCTTCATAAGAACTATCCTAGCCAAGGATTTGCTAGATTGAAATACTATTGAACATAGCTCCTGAGTCCAGGAATGGTCAATTCCATCTTGATTCATGCACGGACTCCTCAAGTACTTGACTGTATCCATAAATCTTCCATCACTGAATTAGAAACTCAGATAATCCGACACCAAAGCATAATGAGTTGCTTGAAAGTCACCGTTGTGATCTCAGGTCGAAGGGATACTTATGCCCATATTCTATCAGAGTAATTCTTGATAGCAGAAAAGTTCTAGAGTTGATCACGTTCAATGTAGATATGCCTCTACATCTCACCTGCATGCCATACTAGTATCTCCATACTCCTTAATTAAAAGGATAATCAATCTATATGGTATACAACGATCTATACTTGATAAATATTATCATTCTTGATAACAACGTATCATTCGATCGTGAACTTATTTAAAGAATAAATGATAAATTCTTCTTTGTCGATTCTAAATAGTCTTGAGGACTTCATTACAACAGATAGGAGTTTATTAGAAGATGAAAGATTTATGATGAAAAAACTAGAATAATTTTTATTTAATTAATAATTTATATATAATTATATGAAATAGCTTAATTGTCAACAGACTGATAATTGACTTTGGAATACTATTTTCAATAATTTTCCATTTAGCCTAAAGCCAATCGGTGCAGTATCGTATACCCATCTTCGACTTGAAGTTGTCGAACTCCTTCACCGCAATGGTTTTAGTAAATGGATTGATCAGATTCTTCTTCTCGTCGATCTTCTAAAGATCAACGTCACCTCGATCCATGATCTTTCGGACAAGATGGAAGCGGCGTAGAGTATGCTTCGTCCGTTGGTGTGCTTTGGGTTTCTTCGTCTGAGCAATGGCTCTAGAGATATCGCAGAAGAGCAGAACTAGACCATCTAGGAAGGGTGCTACTCCGAGCTCAGTGATGAACTTCTTCAGCCACATCATTTTTTTGGTAGCATCTGATACAGCAACATACTCTACCTCACACACTGAATCAGCCATGATGTGCTGCTTGAAACTTTTTCAGTAGATAGCTCCATCATTAAGAGTAAACACATATTCCAACATACTTTTACTATCATCATGATCAGACTAGAAACTGGAGTCTATGAATCCCATAAGTTTTAAGTCTGATTCACCATAAACAATCCACTGATCTTTAGTATTTCTCAAATATTTTAGGATGATTTTAACAACCTTCTAATGATTCTCTCTTGGATCAGATTGGTATCTACTTACTATCCCTAATGAGTATGCTACATCTGATCACATACACGTCATGACGTACATAATAGAACTCACTACCGAAGCATATAAAATTCTACTTATATGCTCTCTCTCTCTCTTGAGGTGTTGTCAGACAATCCCTCTTCGAGAGAAAAATTTCATGGTCTATCGATAGATAGCCCTTCTTCAAATTCTTCATGCTGAACCTCTTCAGCATAGTGTCTATACGTGGACTGGGATAATCCAAGCAATCTTTTAGATCTATCTCTATATATCTTCATCCCTAGGATGTAGGAAGCTTCTCTTAGATCCTTCATGGAGAACTATGACCATAGTCAGATCTTTATTTCTTGTAATGCGAGGACATCATTTTCGATTAAGAGAATGTCATCCACATGCAGAATGAGAAATACAATAGCTAGACCATTAGCCCACTTATATATGCAGGGCTCTTCTTCATTCTTAACGAAGCCATACATCTTGATCGTCCTATCAAAATGTATGTTCCAACTTCGAGATGCCTACTTCAGTCCATAAATGGACCTTTGAAGCTTGCACATCTTAGACTCATTTGTGGATGTAAAATCTTTAGGTTGTATCACATACACCTCTTCAGCCAGCTCTCCATTTAGGATAGCTATTTTTACATCTATTTATCAGATTTTATAATCCAGATATGCAGCTATCGTAAGCATGATCCGAATGGACTTGAGCATCATCACAGAAAAAAAATGTCTCATCATAGTCAATATTATGATGTTGATGAAATTCCTTGACAATCAGACAGACTTTATAGGTCTCCATCTTTCCATCTGCACCTTTTTTTCTTTTGAAGATCCACTTACACCATATGAATTTTATCTTTTTGGATGGGTTAATTAATGTCCATACATCATTGACCTTCATAGACTCCATTTTGAATTGCATGATCTCAAGCCATTTTTTAGAGTCGAGTCTCTGCATTACATCCATGTAAGTGATCGGATCCTCGTCGTTCTCATCGAGTTCAACAGGATCACCATCCCGGACCAAGAAATCATAGTATCTATCTGGCTGATGTGGTACTCTATCAAATCATCTTAAAGGTGCAGATTCAGTAAGCTCTGAGTCTGATCAAATTAAATCTAATTCAGGTTCAGCTACTTGTATCAGTTCTTCCATCTATCGAACTTTCTTAAGCTCGATCTTAGAGGCATTAGTCTCTTTACCAAGGAATTCTTTTTTTAAAAAGATTGTGTTAAGATTGATAAATATCTTTTGTTCATCAGTTAGGTAGAAATAATACACTTTGATCTTTTTTGGATATCCTATAAAGCTACACTCGTCAGACCTAGGTCCAAGCTTGTCCATTACTAAATATTTGACATAAGCCAGACACCCCAAAATCTTAAGGTGTGAGAGTACTGGTTTATGCCTTGTCTACATCTTATATAGTATTTTAGAAATAGACTTACTCCAAATTCTATTCAGAATATAATAAGCTGACTTGAGCGCATATCCCCAAAGAAAGATCGATAGACCGGCAAATCCTATCATAGATCGAACCATGTCCAATAGGATCCGATTCCTCCTTTCAAACATACCATTATGTTGTGGTGTTTCAAGAGAAGTCCTTTGGAAGAGAATTTTATTCTCCCCAAGATATATCAGAAATTCACTAAAAAGGTACTCATCCCCTCGGTCAGACCGAAGAGTTTTAATACTCTTCCCAGTTTATTTTTTCTACTTCATTACAGAATAATTTGAACATTTCAAACGACTCTGACTTATGCTTCATTAAATAAACATATCCATACCTCGATAGATCATCTATGAAGGTTATGAAGTAGAAATATCCATATCTAGCACTTATACTCATGGGTCCACATACATCAGTATGTACTAAACCTAGGAGTTCACTAGCATGTTCATCCTTTTCAATAAAAGGTGACTTGGTCATCCTTCCAAGAAGACATAACTCATAGGTTAGTAGTGATTCACAATCACTGACCTCAAGAATTTCATCTTGAGCCAACCTATTTATTCTGTTCTTATTGATGTGATCTAGCCTACAATGCCAAAGATACACATCTAACACATCATCTATTTTAGGACGTTTATCGAAGGTTTGGATTCTATTAATAGGTTATGATAATAGATAAATTTTATTATTTAATTATCCAACATAAACTATAATATCATTCAAAATGATATCATAAAAATTTACTTTTATTAAAAATTGATAACTTTTCTTGGCTAAAAGTCCTACAAAAATTGTATTCAATAAAAAACTTAGACAAAAGTGATAATTACTAAGAATAACACTATAAGAATTGATTACAAGGTTCATAATTTCTAAAGCTAGAACTGAAACTTACTTTTTATCTCCAACGTTCAGAAATCTTTTGGCTTCACCAAATCTTCTACAGACCTGCAAATCCTACATCGAATTACGAATATGATAAAAACTTTTGGTATCTAATACCATGGTAGTAGAATCATAAATCGAGAAGTTGTAAGGTATTATCATATAATTATCTTGCCCAGCAACTACTTGCTTCTTCTTTGGCCTATTCGGATCCAGGATGGCAATGTACTGAGGATAGTTCCTCTTTCAATGCCCTTGCTTCTTACAAAAGAAGCACTTCTGCTGGCTTTGATTGAGCTTGTGCTTCTTGGTCTGACCCTGTGCAGACGTCTCAGCATGCAGCTGCATCTTCTTGCTCTTCTTCTTCTTATTCTTCTTTCCTTTCTTAAAGGATCGATAAGAAGAAGATCCTTCCACTACATTTATGGACCCCTTTTGGAGTTGATAATCCTTCTCAAAGTTCTACAGTAATTTCAATAATCCATGGTAGTTCATTGTAGGCTTTGTCATTTTGAAATGAGTAAGAAAAGGGAGGAAGGACTTGGATAATGAATTTAGGATCGCATCCTTCCCAAGCTACTCATGCAGGGAAAAACTCAGCTTACTCAGGCATACAATCAACTCAATCATGTACAATACATGATCAATGACTGACTCCCCATCCCTCATACGAGCATTAAAAATGGCATAGCTAGTTTTGTGCCTTTCAATATCATCAGATGTGCCAAAGAAGTCATTCAATATTTGAAGCATCTCCTCGGACTGGGCACTTTCATACCTGTGGTTGAACTCATCATTCATCACTGCCAGTATAATGCACTGAATAGTAGTGTGGTCATTGAGCCACTTCTAATAAGTATCTCTTACTATCTTAATAGCATCGGGGCTAGCTCCTCAAGTGTCGGATCAGACAATACGTATAAGATATGTTTATGCTTCAGGATGATCTTCAACTTTTGATACCAGCTATCGAAGTTGGGTCCCATGAATTTGTCATTATCCAATAATGATCGGAGCGATAGGATAGTGATCATTTCTGCACAAAAAAAAAATTATAGACCTAATTAGTATATGAATTATTTACTCTAAAGACTTGGACTTTAGTCTAAAGATTCTTTCACTATTTTGTTCAAATCGATAGCCTCTATCTCTAGTTTGATGAATTACCCCTAATTCCTTAGTGGGTACTAGAATCTCACAAACTATACATGAGCCTAACTTTGGTTGGTCAACTCGTGTGCACCTATGGATAAGTTCATAACCAATTATTTCTTCAAATAACTTCTAGTAGTTTTAATTTTGTCCCAAAAATCTAATCAGTAGATTTTGGCTTTCACTGAAAAGATCCAATTAGGTCCAACCATTAACATGACCATATTTGATGCATTAGACCAACAAATGATCAGGCCCAATTTTGACTGGCTAACCTGACCATCATTAGAAAGACACGACCAAATTATCATATTTTAAATGATAATTTTATTAGTCAATAAGCATCAGGTCTTTGGACCTCCAATGATTATTAAACTAATAGATCCATTATCACTCAACTTAATGGAAGGCTATGACTTAGTTATTACCATAACTTTATCATTTTTAAGGACTTAATAATTTTAAAAAAAAATTATTAATCAATTTTAAGAAGAATTAACTAGCCAATATGGATCCTTCCACTAACTTCACCAAGTCAGATCAATAAGGATCTAATTCAAGCTAGCATTAGGAGCACCTAAATCAGTCAAATTGATTTACCTAATTGATATGGATGAGCCCAAATCACCAAATCGTCTATTCAAAATCTAATTCACCAAGATGGCTAGGTAAGTGAGATCAATGAAAGGGAGACACCATCCGATTTATTAGTTTCAATTTAACCAACTTAGGAATTTTAGGTTCAACCACGTAGCCACGAATTAACTCTATTTGGTCCTCGTTAAAGGCATGGGCTTGACCAACTACAACTATTATAATTTGCTCTAAAGAGTCCTTGACCTAATCTAAATCAACATTTGGTTAGTTCGATCAATTACTCTAACTTAGTCCATTCTTTAACTAACCTTAGGTCTAACCTAATTAATGGACCTAATTCGACTAACCCGATAACCCATAGTTTTATGATCAATATCTTAGGATCTTTAATTCATAATTCTAGACCCTTATTAATCATGCTTAATTCTCAATTAAGTTTAAGGCTGAGAGTTGGGGTTCAGCATTTCAAAAATATTTTTCAAATTTTTTGAAAGATTCTCTACATCTTAGACTGCTTTGCTAAATAGGTCGACTCATTTCAAAAATGGATCAACTTATTTTATAAATAAGCACTAGATATAGGTTTGATTTCATAAAACCAGCCATTTCAGATCTTTAGCCAACTTCTCAATCGAGCTGGCTCAGATCCCATCCGAGCTGGTCCAAACAAAAATCGAGTTGGCTTGATTTTTGAGATAGCCGACTTGGGCAAAAAATCAGAGGTCTAACATTCCCATCGGGCAGGCTCGGATCCCATCCAAGCTGGCCCGTATTGAAGTCGAGCCAGCTCGGTTCCTGACCAAGCCGGTTAAAGCATCAATCCAGAAAGTGTATCATAGCTAGCATGCTGGTTGAGCTGGCTTGATTCCTGAGCGAGCTGACTCGACAGGTGAATAGAACCTTCCTAAGATCTTGTTCATGTTTAATCTAAATCTACGTATTCTAAATAAAAAATATGAAACTATTTAGATCTAATCTAAATATAAAATCCTGATAAAATTTAGATTAAACATGTTTAAACATATCATAAAAATTATTAGATCTAATCTAAAGTTTTTATGATCAGTGTTATAGATTGCAACGTACCAGGACAATCTTTCCACTATAAGGGATAAACCTTATAGTAGGACAATCTATAGTCCGTACAATCATCATTTTTATTTTTTAGATCAGATTATTATTTAGATCTAATCTAAAAATAATCTAAAATATTTATATATAACACATTAAAGAACCTTGCTCTGATACTAATTGAAGAAAACGTGCAGGATTTTTAGCTCTACTTTCAAATTTTTTTTTGAAAATTATATATAGTGAAAACTATTATTAATCAAATTAATAATAAGAGCTATAGATCTAATCTAAAAATAATCAGGATCTAATGTATCATATATGCATGCATATCTGAAAATAAAATGACAAGTGTAGTAAAACTATTTTACTATTTTTACGTATTTAGAACACATTATCTTTTTGTGGATAGATGATCTCTATAATCTGATCTTTTCGATATAGATTTGATCACCGCGATACAGCCACACACGCGTCTGGCCTTCATGGGTAATCCACATGAGGCCCAGATCTCGATCAACTTCTCTCGAGTGCTAGCTCATGAAGAAATCTATTGAAAAATATGTCCTAAAGCCAATCATCTAAGTAGTAGATGATTAAAATTAGTATATAAATTATCTAATAATAATAGTTATTTAGCTGATTCATCATAAAAGTTCTATCTTTCTTAAATGAACTCCTAAATTATAATAAAATTTTTAGAACCATAATCAATCGATAAAAAAAAATTTATCGGATGGTTCTTAAATTGTTCACGATCAAATGATAAGTTATTAACAAAGACGATAACTTATCGAGTATAAGTCACTGTATGCCATATGCATTGGTTGTCCTCATAATCAAGTAGTATGGAGATACTGCTATACCATTCAGATAAGATATAGGAGTACATCTATACTAAATATGATCAATATAGCACTCGACTATCAAGAGTAGCTAGCTAAAATTAATGGATATAAGTATCCTTCCGATCACCATGCACTACAAGAAAAGCCACGATTTTCTATAGATTTTTCCTGTAGATTTTTTTCTTAGGAATTCTCTATAGATTTTTTTGTGGATGTGCTTAAAGATTGAGTTTAGTTGTACTTTTTCTATGGAAATCAAATTTGTAAGCAAAGATGTAGATAATTACCGATAGATTTTCATTTCTTAGGAAAATCCATAGGAAACGTTCCCGCCATACAGCGGTAATAATTTTTATTTTGCTGGATGAAGCAGTACCTGCTATTTTTTTTGGAAATTTTCTATCCGCATGAAAAATCATAGGAAAAATCTGCAGGAAATATTTTCTATAGATTTTTTATGAATATATGCTGTAATTTTACCTGGGGATTTGTTTCTAGGGATTTACCTACAAATTATTTTTTCTAAGGATTTACTTGCAGATATGTTTCCTAGGAAGTTACCTAGAGATTTTTTTCCTAGGGATTTTAATTCCTGAGGATTTACATGCAAATTTTGTAGTAAATTTTTTTGCTATGAAATTAGCTATAGATTTACCTAAAAAGTTTTTTAAATTTATTTTTTCATTATTTTATGCTTTTATGAAATATTTTGAAGAGTTAGTAAAGATTTCACTCTTACACTTGTTTAAACATTATCTTAAACATTATCTTAACAATACTTTTATGCAAAATTTGATATATATTTCTTTTAAAATTTAATATTTTTACAACTAATTAAGAGCTACATGTACATATAGTCAATTCAAAAAAAAAGTTACACATGCATATAATTGTTTGCCAAAAATTTATTTATGCCGTAAAAATATGTATCCTTTTTTCTGATGCAAATATTATAATTTTATCAGCAATGTTATTTTCACAGCAAAAATTGGTGACATGATTTTTGCCGCAAAATATTTATCTTTTTCCAGCACAAAATATTACTTTTCCCGATGACTTTATTTTTCCTACCAAAAAATAAAAAAATACTTTATCTTGTAAAGTTTTTTCCCTTCCCCCATCCTCCTTGTAAATATTTTTTTCTTTTCCCATTTGCCCATGTCCAAGCTTCCCGCCGCTTCCTCTTTCAAAATAATTAGCATCAAAATAAATCATTATCATTATTAATGAAAAAAATTAAAAATACACATCTATCAAATATCAAAAGCCAAAAATAATTTATTTTAAATTTTTATAAATTTTATATTATTTCTATAAAATATCCTTACCATCAAGAAATTAATCAATACAACCATTTAGGCTAAAATAATATATAATTTTTCTATAACAAAATTTAGCATAGCTAATAATTAAAATCCTATATCTAGCCCATACTTGTCTCGAGCCGATGTTAGGATAGTGGAAGTTGATCCTCCCCCTTAACTCAAGTCTTATATATGCGCTACGACTAGTAGTTGTAGGTCCCGCTGTGTGGTCAGTGGGCGGGGGGTCAAGGGGGGTAGTTCCCCCATGCTGGAGGGGCTAGGAGGGTGGAACCCCACCAAAAAAATGATAGAGGATACATGCTATGGACGACTATGATTTTCTTTTATTGTTATATTGGAATGAAAATAAGGTTTGAACAAGGATTGAAGTCCTATTAGGTTAAGATGTAGGTGACTATGTTTGATCTAGACTTAATTCGGACTCGATTTAAATCCAAAATTTTTAAGTTAGAGCTTGGTTATACATAAACTGACCCGACATAAATGACCTACTGGATCAAAAATTTTGATTATGAACCTAATCCGATCTGATCCAATTTTCTATTAGGTTGGGTTTGGATTTGATATTAGGATCTGATCAAGAAATGGGATCGAGTCAAGATTAATCATGACCAAATTTAACCATTAGACTTAAAATCTTTCATCTAAAATTTTTTTTCACCAAAAAATTATTGCATGCACTTGGTTCAAGTGGACCTAGGCAAATTTTCGAGCACATGTATGGTGGAGAACACGCAATTGGGAATTGGTGATACACAAGGGATGGTGCAGTGTGTTAGATCCTATAGACCTATAGTCCAAATTATAGTCAAATTAACCTTCCCACTGTGCGCCTAAGCAAATAAAAAAATTGGCCTGCCTTCTCGCATACCATGAAAGGCTTCGACATCTTCTCATCTTCTTCGGCTCTTCTTCATGTTTAGGGTTTAAGGATAGGCCGATTGGGGCAATAGTAACCAACAAGGTGAGTGGCATCCAAGCGGTGGAGGAGGATAAGAACAGCAGCCGGCGCCCGATCGTGAGTTCCTCTGTTTTCCCTTTTTTTTATTTTTTCCTTTGAGATGGAGATGAGGGATTTGATTTTTCTATCTAGGATGGAGACAAGGGTCAGAGGGGGGAGGCGTGGAGGAAGGTTGTCCTTTTTTTTATTTGATTTTTTTCTTTGAAAGACGATGAGATTTTTGGTTTTTATTTTTGAGACGGAGATAAGAGTCGGAGGGGGGAGGCACGAAGCAGGTAGGATCGTCGGGGGGGGGGGTGCATGGAGGAGTGGGACCGCCGGTGGAGGTGGAGGGCATGCAGGAGGCGGGATGCCAGGAGGGGGTGGAGGGCGCGAAGGAGGCAGGACTGCTGCAAGGCCTCCTTATGTGGGCGAGCATTTAGGTCTCGTGGCAGCTCTTCTTCATCTCCATTCAGATCTTTGAGTAATTTGGATGGCAGTCCTCTTTCTTATTATCGGAGATAAATCTCGCTCCCGCTGAAGTTCAGTTTGATGCTTAGCCTAAGGCAACTGATAATCATGAAAGAGCTTCGATCAAAAATTTTTTCTCCAATGATTGGATCCCAACCGAACTCCTCTAATGGTCGAACCTTAGTCGAACTCCTTCAGCTAGTCGAACTTCTCAGTGGCCGAATCTTAGCCGAACTCCTTCAGCAGCCGAACCCTAGCCGAACTCCTTCAGTGGCTGAACTCCTCCAACGATCAAACTCCCTCCGGACTTCTTTTTCAGTCGGATTTCTTCAGGAGCCGAACTTCCTCTCTTCGGATTTCTCCTTCAATCAGATTTCTCCAAGAGTCGAACTCCTCTCGGACTTCTACTTTAGTCAAATTTCTTCAGGAGCCAAACTTTCTCCGAACTTCTCCTTAAGATGGATTCCTCCAGGAGCCAAACTTCTTCCGAACCTCTCCTTCAGTCGGATTCTTCCAGGAGCTGAACTTCCTCCGAACTTTTTCTTCAGTCGGATTTTCTTCAGGAGCCCAACTTTCTTCGAACTTCTTCTTTAGTCGGATCCCTCTAGGAGCCCAACTCCTTTCAAACTTCTCCTTCAATTGAATTTCTTCAGGAGCCAAACTCCCTTCGGACTTCTCCTTCAATCGAATTCTTTCAGGAGTCAAACTCTTCTTGGATTTCTACTTCAGTCAGATTCCTCCAGGAGCCAAACTTCCTCCGGACTTCTTCTTCAGATGAATTCTTTCAGGAGTTGAACTTCTTTCACATCTCTTCTTCAGATGGATTCCTTCAGGAGTCGAACTCCTTTCGAACCTCTCCTTCAGTTAGATTCCTTCGAAAGTCGAACTTTCTTCAAACTTCTCCTTCAAATGGATTCCTTCAGGAGCTGAACTTCTTCCGAACCTCTCCTTCAGTCAAATTCCTCTAGGAGCCAAACTTTCTCCGAACTTCTCCTTCAATCGGATTCCTCCAGGAGCCCAAATCCCTCTGAACTTCTTCTTTAGTTGGATCCTTCCAGGAGCCCAACTTCTTCCGAACTTCTCCTTCAATCGAATTTCTTAAGGAGCCAAACTCCCTTTGAACTTCTTCTTCAATCAGATTCCTCCAGAAGCCCAACTCTTTTTAAAACTCTTCTTCAGTTGGATTCCTTCAGGAGCCCAACTTCTTTCAAACTTCTTCCTCAGTCGGATTCCTCCAAGAGCCCAACTCCTTTCGGACCTCTCCTTCAGTCAGATTTCTCTAGAAGCCGAACTTCTTTCGAACTTCTTTTTTAATCGAATTCCTTCAAGAGCCGAACTTTCTTTGAATTTCTACTTCAGTCGGATTCCTCCAGGAGTCAAACTCCTTCTAGACTTCTCCTTTAATCGGATTCCTCCAAGAGCCAAACTCTCCTCAGACTTTTACTTCAGTCGAATTTCTTCAAGGGTCGAACTTTCTTTGAACTTCTCCTTCAGATGGATTTCTTTAGGAGCCAAACTCCTTCCGGACCTCTCCTTCAATTGGATTCCTTCAGGAGCCAAACTTTCTCTAAACTTTTCCTTCAATCGAATTCCTTCAGGAGCCCAACTTTCTCCAAACTTCTCCTTCAGTCGGATTCTTTTAGGAGTCCAACTCCTTTTGAACTTCTTCTTTAATCAAATTTCTCTAGGAGTCGAACTTCCTTCAGACTTCTCCTTCAGTCGAATTTCTTCAGGAGTCGAACTCCTTCCAAACTTCTCCTTCAATCAAATTTCTTCAGGAGCCAAACTTCTTTCAAACTTCTCCTTCAGCCAAACTTCTCCACCAGTCAGACTCCTTCTGGATTTCTTCATCAGTCGAGCTTCTCCATCAGTCGAACTCCTTCTAGACTTTTGTATCAGTCGAACTCCATCCGAATTCTTTTAGTGGATTACTTTTAGATTTTAAGTAGCATTCCTCTCGAATGATCTTCTCTAACCATATTCCTCTTAGGAGTCCAAACTTCTCTAAAATTGACATACATCAAAGCTCTTCATCTCTCCATACGGTTTCGAGTGGCTAGCTATCGGATGGCTATGGCTATCACTATCAATCTGCTCTGGGCTCCATCTATAAAAGAGATCCTCTAGATATATTTTCTCTAAGCTTTCTTCTTCTTTTCAAAATTCTACCGACTTCTTTCTTGAGCACTCCATTTTTATTGGCCAGAAGAGCTGACTTGATCGTCTGAGGGTCTCACTGGAGCCACCACCATCGACTCCAGATGAAATTTTATTTTATGGATCACCAATGGGGACCTCTTCTTTCTCAACTTCAACTCGATCCTACGTCGATCAGATTCTATACCAACAAGATTGACGTTAGAAGAAGGGCCTCTATTCTCAAGATTTTTTTATTCTTAAAGGAGTGCTCAGCAGCAATCTCTCTTCTTCTTCTTTAGAGTTCTTCTCGAAAAAAAAAAATGCCTTCTAGGAATGCTTCGATCCAATGATCAATGGCCTCTACAGTCAGATCCCATCTAGACCATCCGCTCCTGCTTTAGCTTTGATAACTCAAGCTCCACCTATAGCCATGGTGGATGTGGAGCAGTTTAACCTGCTGGTCTAGTAGGTCTGTGATCTCATGGAGGTGGTACAGGCCATACATCGATAGAATCCGATACTGATTCGATCGAAGCAGGCTTCTCCATGATCCCATGATTCGATCTGGGGATGGCTGACTTAGGTTAGCCGATCAACAACCTTCGAAAAGGAAAAGCAAAGGATGGAGAACCCTTGCTCGAACCATGACTCGACCTAGGGGGAGCCTTGCACCCGTTCCATCAGAAAATCTTGGAGATCAACGATTGTGAAGATCTTCTAGATCAAAGGCTTCTAAAAATGAGCCGATAAATCAAAGAACTCTATCATACTCCCTCCTCACATGGTAATGATATTTGCACTGACCATCCTTTTGCTTAAAGAATTATGTAGGAACCAATTTTGTCAAACTTTAAGCTTCCATAATTTAAGAGTTATGATGGAACCACCGATCTGATCGACCATCTAGAAGTTTTTCGAATAATAATGCTGCTCCATGGCATGCCAGATGCCATTTTGTATCGGACATTCTCGTCTATCCTCAAGAGAGCCACCAGGAACTGATACTCAGTACTTAAGTCGGATACCATCCTTTTTTTTATCAGATGAGCTATTGATTTGTGGCTCACTTCGTCAGCAGCTGACGTCCGTGCCTAGGTTCAAATTTTTGGATGAATATCAAGTAGATGGAGGATGAATCTATCCGAACTTATGTCATTCGATTTAACGCTGCTGCATTAAAGGTCAGAAATCTGAACCAATTTGTTGTAATGGCCACACTCAAGGGCGGCCTTCAGAAGAATGATTTGCTATTCTTTCTGGAAAAGTATCCCAAAAATTTTATCAATCTGCTAGCTCGAGTTGAAGGATATGTCCAAGCGAAAGAAGCCTTCAAATTGAAAGATGAGAAAGCCGCAGGAGAGCGATAGATGGATGAGTCTAGTAAACCCATGGCTGATGAATGATCGAATGAAGTTTGGCTGCGCTCATGGACTCCTCCCGAGCGCAAGTGAGCACGAACTCCTCCTCGAGCTAGTCGTCAAAAAAGCTCCGATGGAAGGGCATGAAGAAGTTCTTCCCCCATAGGTTTCATAACTATGCCCCCCTTAATGCTCCAAAAATGCAAGTATTGATAAAGATCAAGGAGCAACTACCAAGGCTTGAAAGGATGCGCACCCATCCTGACAAGCATAATCCCAACAAATATTGCCTCTACCATCATGACCACGACCACGATACTGAAAAATGCATTTAGCTCCAAGACGAGATCGAGAAGCTTATTAGGAGAGGCCAATTGGGTCGATTCCTCAGACGCTAGCTTGATGCAAGGAAAGATCGACCGAGAGCACTGCTGCAGCTAGAACCACAAAGAAGGAAGGAATAATCAGAAGATCGATTGCCTCTCGGCATCATCAATACTATATTTAGGAGACTTCGGTGAGAAGAGACCAACAGATCTGAGGGATCAGTGAAGAGACGGAGGACTAAAGAATCCATAACCTTCACTAAGATAGATGCATAGGGGGTACAGTTTTCGCATAATGATGTGGTTGTAATCTCTTTAAATATAGCGGACTATGATATACGTTGCATCCTAATTGATAATGAAAGTTCGACTGACGTCTTGTTTTATGATACTTTCTCCAAAATATCGATATCCAATAGTTAGCTAGGACCAATAAACTTTCTACTAGTAGACTTCACTAGTACTGCAGTACCAGTTGAAGGTGTAATGACTCTAGCTGTGGCCGCAAGACAATATCCAAAATAATCTAGAGCACAGGTAGATTTTCTGGTAGTAAAGGCTTCCTTCGCTTACAATGCAATTCTTGGCCGATCCGATCTAAATGCACTTTGGACGATGGTGTCAACTTATTATTTGAAAATGAAGTTTTTGACAAATTATGAAATTGAAGAGGTTAGAAGAGATTAAGCTCTGGCAAGGCACTGCTACTCAATTGCCCTATAAAAGAAAGAACGGTCTGACCCTTATCCTGTTGATGGACTAGATGTTCGTGATGACCTTATCGAAGAACGGGATGAGCCTATAGAAGATCTTATAGCCATCCCCCTAAATGATGAAAATGTGGAGCATACGGTGCAAATTGGCTCTAATTTGAAAGATGAAGTTCGGGAACAGCTCATCACCTTCTTACGGAGGAATGTCGACATCTTCGCCTGGGTTTCGATGGATATGTCTAAGATTGATGCCAAGGTTATGAAACATCAGCTGGCCGTTGACCCCAAACATCGATCAGTGAAAGAAAGAGTTTGAGGCCATGCGCCAAAAAGGCAGAAGGTAATAGTAGAAGAAGTCGACAAGCTTCTCAATGTCAGATTTATCCAAAAAATCAGCTATCCGACTTGGGTCTCTAACGTGGTCATGATCAAGAAAGCCAACGGTAAGTGAAGGATGTACATTGACTTTAAGAAGCTTAACAAGGCCTGCCCAAAACATAGCTATCCTTTATCTAGAATCGATCAACTAGTGGATGCGACTTCAGGCTATGAGCTCCTCACCTTCATGGATGCCTTCTTTGGCTACAACCAAATTTGGATGGCATCGGATGATGAGAAGAAGACTGCTTTTATTACTAACCATGGTCTTTACTATTACAAGGTCATGCCTTTCGGGCTTAAAAATATAGGCACAACTTATCAGTGCTTGGTCAATAAAATCTTCAAGAGGTAAATTGACCACAATATGGAGGTTTGCATCGATGACATGCTGGTCAAAAGTCGAGAGATTATCAATCATGTCGCCGACCTTGAAGAGGCTTTCGATGCACTCAGAAAATACAAGATGAAGCTGACCCAACCACATGCGCCTATGGAGTAGCCTTAGAAAAATTTTTGAAATTCATGGTCTCGAGATGAGAGATCGAGACCTATCTAGAGAAAATTTAAGCTATCTAGGAGATGACCGCTCCAAAATCTATCAAAAAAGTTCAATGCCTGACTAGAAAGGTGACATCTTTGAGTCATTTTATCTCGAGGTCGGCTGATCGCAGCATGCCCTTCTTCCAAATCCTCAGAAAATCGAAAGATTTTCACTGGACTCAAGAATGCCAAAAGACGTTCGACGAGCTCAAAAACTACCTCGGCTCGCCCTCCTACTAGCCAAATCCAAATTTGGAGAGGAGCTATTTCTCTACCTCATGGTCTTCCCTACAGTGCTAGCAGCAGTCCTGGTCAAAAGAGAGGTAAAAGTACAACGATCAGTTTACTATATAAATCGGATCCTAAGGGATGCCAAAACTAGGTATACAAAGTTAGAAAAATTGACTTATGCTCTTTTGATTGCAGTAAGAAGACTTCGACCTTACTTTCAGGAACATGCTATAACACTTCTCACTGACCAACCGATCAAAGCAATCCTTCATCAAATGGATGCTTTTGAAAGAGTTGCAAAATGGACCATTGAATTAACAGAGTTCGACATCAACTACCGACCTCGGCCAGTAATTAAGGCTTAAGCACTGACCAACTTCATAGTTGAATGCACCATTCCAGATAAAGTCGAGCTTAAACAGAGCGAGACCGACATCCCGTGGTTACAACTAAGCCTTCCTGAAGAAAGTGCCAACCTTTTTGAAGGTTTTTGGGCCCTGTACATGGATGGTTCATCCAACTTTGTTAGAGCAGGTATGGGATTAGTCTTAATCAACCCCAAGAGAATCATCGTTGAGTACGCACTACGCTTCAAATTTTCTGTAATTAATAATGGGGTCGAATATGAAGTGCTGATCGTCGGATTAAAAATAGCAGGAGAGTTAAAAGTAGATCAGCTTCAAGTCTACAGTGATTTTCAATTGATGGTCGGCTAAGTTAGTAGCAGGTATAAAGCACGGAAGGAAAGTATGATGAAATACCTCAAGAGAGTTAAGGATTTGACTTCGGCCTTTGGTAGTTTTGGCATTCGATAGATTTTGAGGGTAGAAAATATAAGAGTCGACCTCCTCTCTAAATTGGCCATTTTAGCCTCAGCCGAACTATCCAAAGAAGTATTTTTTAAAACTCTAAAATACCCAAGCTCAGAGAAATCATAGTTCATTATGTAGATGGAGCTCGAGCTGAGCTGGATCGATCCGTTAGTTGTCTATCTCAAAAAGAGAGTTCTTCCTCATGATCCAAAAGAAGCTCGAAAACTCAAAAATCAAGCCTCTCGGTATATTTTGTATGAGGATAAATTGTATAAGAGGTCATATTCGCTATTGCTACTGAGATGCCTCCGACCTTTAGAAGTCACTTCGCATTATAGAAAGTGTATGAGAGAATTTGTGGAAGTCATGTAGGAGCGAGGTCCCTATCATAAAAACTACTTCGGCAAGGATACTATTGGCCGACCTTATACCACGATTCTATGAAATATGCCAAGAAATATGACTGCTGTCAAAAAAATGCAAACATATAAAGACAGTCAGCCTCCGAGCATACTCCATTGAGCGCACCTTGGTCATTTGCGCAGTGGAGAATGGATATACTTAGCCCTTTTCCAACGGCATTCGAATAATGAAAGTTCCTTCTGATCGCAATCGACTACTTCACCAAATGGATCGAAATCAAACCACTAGCAAAAATTACCAAGACTAAGGTACAGAACTTCGTCTGAAAGTCAATCATCTGCTAGTTTGATTTGCTCCGAACCCTCATAACAGATAATGGATGATAGTTCGCTTGGACGAGGTTCGCTGAGTTCTACGAAGATCTAAACATCTTTCATCACTTCACATTGGTAGCTCACCAATAAGTAAATGGGGAAGCTGAAGTGATCAATCAAACTCTACTGTAAGGCATCAAGACAAGACTCGACAGGATAAAGGGGGCTTGGGCGGACGAACTCTACCACATCCTTTGGGCATACCAAACTACTCAAAGGTTACCGACCGAGAAAACATAATTTGTCTTGGCTTTTTGAATGAAGGCAGTCATCCCAATCGAGCTTAAGCTCCCATCAGCATGGATCGTGGCCTTCGATGAGCAACGTAGCTCACTGAACCTCAGAGTCAACCTTGATTTTCTAAAAGAAAAAAGAGAGAATGCCCGAATTCGGATGGCGGTCTACAGATGAAGGGTGGCCCGATACTATAACTCCAGAGTCAGAGGTAAAACGTTCAGAGTGGGAGACTTAGTACTTCAGTGAGCCGCCATCTCTTAGCCTCAAAGTTAAAGGAAGCTTGCCCCAAATTGAAAAGGCCCGTATGGAGTAGAGAAGATCGTCCGGTCCGAAATTTATTGTCTGAAGGAGCTCAGAGGAACAATGCTCCCACGATCTTGGAATTCAAAAAATCTGAGAATGTACTACTAATAATTTTTCTTCAATAAAACTCCTCCATTTCAATATTATAGTTTCTTGGTGCAAAAACTATATGATGACAGAAAAGAAGCAATCAATAGTGGCCATGTTAGGAATAGGAGGAGAACCTCATCCTAACATGAGCAAAGTCGAAGGCCTCATTCATTTTAAATGAGATGAGAAAAGAGGCTCTGATAACGGTCCTTATGCGCTCCTATAGTTCATTAGAAACAGAAGAAGAACCTCATCCTAACATGAGTAAAGTCGAAGGCCTCGTTCATTTTAGACGAGATGAGGGGAGAGGCCCTGACAACGGTCCTTATGCATCCCTACAGTCTGTTAGAAATAGAAGGAGAACTTTATCCTAATGTGAGCAAAGTCGAAGGTCTCGATCATTTTAGACAAAATGAGGAGAGAGGCCCTGACAATGGCCCTTATGTGCTCCTACAGCCCATTAGAAATAGGAGGAGAATCTGATCCTAACATGAGCAAAGTTGAAGGCCTCGTTTATTTTAGACGAGATGAGGGAAGAGACTCTGACAATGGCCCTTATGCGTCCCTACAGCCCATTAGAAATAGGAGGAGAACCTCATCCTAACGTGAGCAAAGTCGAAGGCCATATTCATTTTAGATGAGATGAGGAGAGAGGTCTTGACAATGGCCCTTATGCGCCCCTACAGCCTATTAGGAATAGGAGGAGAACCTCATCCTAACATGAGCAAAGTCGAAGACCTCGTTTATTTTTGACGAGATGAGAGGAGAGACCCCAACAATGACTCTAATGTGCCCTACAGCCTATTAGCAATAGAAGGAGAACCTCATCCTAACATGAGCAAAAGTTGAAACCTCATATACCAAAGTCATGAAGAAGAAAGAAGCTCGGTAGAGAATCGTTACACGTATTTTTCCACAATAACCTGACTACGTCAAATGCGATTGGTAGAATCTTATCTTGGTTTACAAGAGAGATCCTAGTCCAACATCCACAAGAAGTCTGGCATCCATAATGAGCTTGGCATCCACAATAAGCAACAAGCGTGGGAACCCGGGATAAGAGACAAGATCTTCTTCAATCTCGACAGGAGATAAGATCTCCTCTGAGCTTCAATCTGAATGGATGCAGAGCTCAGAAAAGGACTTCGATAATCATCTTTTTTGTACTTTCTTCTTTTAAATTTCGAACTTAGAAGTAGGGAGACTATTATTGGGGATAAACTCTGCTCTTGTCGAAGTCCAATCTGATGCTTAGCCTAAGGCAATTGGTAATCATGAAAGAGTTTCGATTAAAAATTCTTCCTCCAGCGGTCGGACCCCAACCAAACTCCTCCAGCTATTGAACCTTAGCTGAACTCCTTTAGCCAGCCAAACTCCTCAGCGGCCAAACCTTAGCCAAACTCCTTCAACAACCGAACCCCAGCCAAACTCCTCCAACATCCGAACCTAGCCGAACTCCTTCAGCAGTCGAACCTTAGTCGAACTCCTTCAGCAGCTAAACTCCTCCAGCGGCCAAACTCCCTTTGGACTTTTCCTTCAGTCGGATTCCTTTAGGAGCCCAACTTTCTTCGGACTTCTCCTTCAATCGAATTTCTCCAGAAGTCGAACTCCCTCTGGACTTCTACTTCAGTCGAATTTCTTCAGGAGCCAAACTCCCTTCGAACTTCTTCTTCAGATGGATTCCTCCAGGAGTCGAACTCCTTCCGAACCTCTCCTTCAGTCGAATTTCTTCAGGAGCCGAACTTCGTTCGGACTTCTTCAAATGGATTCCTCTAGGAGTCAAACTTCTTTTAGATCTCTCCTTCAGTCGGATTCCTTCAGGAGCCAAACTTCTTCCGAACTTCTCCTTCAGTCGGATTCCTTCAGGAGCCCAACTTTCTTCGAACTTCTTCTTTAGTCGGATCCCTCCAGGAGTTCAACTCCTTTCGGACTTCTTCTTCAATTGGATTCCTCAAAGAGCCAAACTTCCTTCAGACTTCTTCTTCAATCAAATTTCTCTAGGAGCCAAACTTTCTCCAGACTTCTCCTTCAGTTGGATTCCTTCAGGAGCCAAACTCCTTCCAGACCTCTTCTTCAGTCGAATTTCTTCAGGAGCCCAACTCCTTTTGGATTTCTTCCTCAGTCAGATTCCTTCAAGAGCTGAACTTCTTCTGAACTTCTTCTTTAGTCGAATTTCTTTGGGAGCCAAATTTTTTCTAAATTTCTACTTCAGTCAGATTCCTTTAGGAGCCGAAGTCCTTCTGAAATTCTCCTTCAATCGGATTTCTCCAGAAATCAAACTCTCTCCGAATTTTTACTTCAGTTGAATTTCTTCAGGAGCCAAACTTTCTTCGAACTTTTTCTTTAGATAGATTTCTCAAGGAGCCGAACTTCTTTCGAACCTCTCCTTCAATCGGATTTCTTTAGGAGTTGAACTTTCTCTAGATATTTTCTTCAGTCGGATTCCTTCAGGAGCCCAACTCCCTCCAGACTTTCCTTCAGTTGGATTTCTTCAGGAGCCCAACTCCTTTCGGACTTCTTCTTCAATTGAATTCTTCTAAGAATCAAACTTTCATCGAACTTCTCCTTCAGTTGAATTCCTGCAAGAGCCAAACTCCTTCAGACCTCTCTTTCAATCGAACTTCTCCATCAGTCGGACTCCTTCTAAACTTCTCCATCAGTTAAGCTTCTTCACTAGTTGGACTCCTTCTAGACTTCTCTATCAGTCGAACTTCATCCAAATTTCTTCAGCGGATTACTTTCAAATTTTAAGTAGCATTCCTTTCGAATGATCCTCTCTATCCGTATTCTTCTTAGGAGTCCAAACTTCTCTGAAATTGACATACATCAAAGCTCTTCATCCCTCTATGCAGCTCCGAGAGGCCAGCTATCAGATGGTTATGACTGTCACTATCAGTCTGCTCTGGACTCTATCTATAAAAGAGATCCTTCAGATATATTTTTTCTAAGTGCTCTTCTTCTTCCCAAAATTTTGCTGACTTCTTTCCTGAGCACTCCATTCCTATTGGCTAGAATAGCTGACTTGATCGTCAGAGGATCTTGTTGGAGCTACTACCACTGACTTTGGATGAAACTTTATTTTGCAGATCATCGGTGGAGACCTCTTCTTCCTCAACTCTAGCTCGATCCGGTGTCGATCAGATTCTGCACCAACACTTATCAATAGAAGTACCATATTTTGTGAATGAGATACCATTTTTTTTTAGAGCTTGTAGTGATTTCATGGGTTACAATCTATAGGCACGTTCCCTGGCATTGTTCTTCCGCTATTTTTTTCAGTGTTATTATTCTTTTCTTGTTTGTATTGTGGTGCTTTTGCTGGATTGCTCCATCAAGTTTTTGACATGACATCAATCCACTTCCCAGTCTTGTATTATATATATTAATATATAAATGGGTACTGTATGTATTGTGGGTTACAGAATTGAGGTGCTCATTTTGGTGGGTTACAATTATTTTGCTTTGGTGGATAAGAAACAAACACAAGATATTAGTTGTTTGTATTTAGTAAGAAAAAATTGTTGTGCATCTGTTGTTGTTAGTATCTAGTAATTTTTATAAATCTATTCTATTTAGGTATATGTTTAAATATTATAGATTCTCTGCCTCTCCAATCCCTTGGGTTCTTTTTGTAATGTTTATACTTGACTTACAACCATTTATTATATGATATATTTTGTTTGAGTTCTTTGTTTTACGATATATTTATTAAAAATTCCAGACTTTGAAAAGCTGTTAAAAGCTTTAACAAATGATTTGGTATATGTTCATATTTCACTAACTAATATATAAATAAGTGTACCTTTTTTCTGTGAATTGCATTGATATGAAGATTTTCTTTCCTTTTTTTTTGTGCAGACCCAAATTAAGTCATCCAGAGGTTGGCAAACTTGCAATAGGTGGTTTTTCTTTTTATTACTAGGAGCTTGCAATAGGATTCATTTGTTTGTTGTATAGAAATGAAAATCCTTGGACATCAGACATGGATGTATAACCGACTTCTTCTAGGCCGAAGGGAGTATACAGATGAATTTTTAAATGGCTTAGAAGAGTTCATTAACTTTACTTGTCAACAACCGAAATATATAATTGAGGGAGTTACTAGGTGTCCTTGTAAGTTGTGTAAAAATGAGAAACACTAGCCCCAGATTTGGTGAATGTTCACATTCTTCAAAAAGGATTTCCACCGAGGTATTGGTATTGGACATCACATGGAGAAGAAGCACCTCGGATTAATTTGGATGATGATATGCATTCAGCTGCTATAAGTAGTCATCAAGAGTGTGATTTTGACATGCATTTAGGCGAATCAAGTGGATTTCCAATGGAGACTTTTGAGACAGATTCAAGTGGTTCAAGCAACATTCCATGTAGTAACTATGAACATGTGAATAGATATTAAGGGATGGTGTGCAATGCTGTTGGTGTAGAATTTGGATAGTAGTTTGAACAAAATGTAAAGGAGCCTCCAAATATGAATGCTGCAAGGTTTTATGAGTTATTAAATTTAGCTCAACAACCGTTATGGCTAGGTTATGAAAATCATTCTGAGTTGTCTACTGCTCTTAGAATATTGAGTCTCAAATGTGACTACAATATGGCCCATGGCTATTTTGATGCAATGGCACAATTTATCAAGGAGGCAAGTCATCCTGAAAACAAAATTCCTATTAATTATTATAGGGCAAAGAAACTAGTATCTGAACTTGGTCTGACTAGTGAAAAGATTGATTGTTGCATTAAGGGATGTATGCTATATTACAAGGATGACAGGAACTTGAAGGAGTGTAAGTTTTGTCATGAACCTCGCTATAAAACACGTAAAGCTCGCACGCGAAAGTGTATAGAGGTTTCTCGTAAGATAATTCATTATTTGCCCCTCACCCTAGACTGCAACAATTATATGCTTCTAAGAGCTCCACGAAGCACATGAGGTGGCACCATGAAAATCATAGGGAAGATGGTGTGTTATGCCACCCTTCAGATGGAGAAGCACGGAAGCATTTTGACTAGACACATCTTGACTTTGCTGCAGAACCTCAAAATGTTAGACTTGGCTTATGTGCTGATGGATTTACACCTTATAGCCAATCAGCTAAACCATACTCTTGCTGGCCAATAATTATTACTCCCTATAATCTCCCTCTTGAGTTGTGTATGACTCCCCCTTACATGTTCTTAATCTTGATCATTCCAGGTCCAGATAATCCAAAAAGTAGAATTGATGTGTACTTACAACCATTAATAGATGAGTTACAGCAATTATGGAATGGTGGTGTAACAACATATGATGTCTCAAAAAAGTAGAATTTTGTTATGAGAGCAGCATTGATGTGGACAATTAATGATTTTTCAGTGTATGGCATGTTATCGGGATGGAGTACGGCTGGAAAATTAGCATGCCCAATATGCATGGAACGATCTAAAGCTTTCACATTGAAAAATGGTAAGAAAAATTCTTGGTTTGATTGCCACCGTCAATTCTTAGATTTTGATCATGCTTTTAGAAGAAACAAAGATGCTTTCTACAAAAATAGACTAGAGAAATCCAGCCCTCCTCCCAGGTTAATAGGAGACCAAGTATGGGAAAGAGTTTGTGACTTTCCTAAAATAACTAAAATAGGGCAGCAAGCATGTTTTTTAGGATATGGGGTGTCTCATAATTGGACAAAAAGAAGCATATTTTGGGATTTGCCATATTAGAAAATTAATCTAATATGGCATAATCTTGATGTCATGCATATTGAAAAAAATATATTTGACAATATGTTTCATACTGTTATGGACAACAAAGAGAAAACCAAGGACAAAAAGGAAGCCAGAATGAACTTGCCAGAGTATTGTCGGCGAAATGATTTGCAATTGGAACCTTTGCCAAATGGGAAATGGAAAAAACCTAAAGCTAGGTTTGCTTTGACCATGGACCAAAAGAAAGATGTTTGTAATTGGGTGGAGGAGTTGAAGATGCCTGATGGATATGCTTCCAATTTAGCTAGATGTGTGCATAAGAAAGATGTGAAGCTATTTGGGATGAAAGTCATGACTGCCATATTTTTATGGAATGTTTTCTTCCAATTGCCTTTGGTGTACTTCCAGACCCAATATGGAAGCCTATAACTAAACTAAGTCAATTCTTTAGAGACTTATGCGCAATGGTGTTACGGGAGGATCATTTATTACAAATGGAATAAAATATTCCTATCATCTTGTGCAAACTAGAGCAAATTTTCCCATATTGACTCTATGGAGCACCTACCAATTCATTTGTCATATGAAGCTAGAATAGGTGGCCCGGTTCAATATCGATGGATGTCTCCATTTGAAAGGTAATAACCCAAATTTGTCTCCATGTCAAGTTTAGCATTTATCAATTACATAATTAATTCATTTATAATTTTATTATAGGTTCCTCAATAAGATAAAAAAAATAGTGAAAATAAACGATACAATGAAGGATCCATATGTCAAGCTTATTTGGCTCAAGAGACATTCTACTTCTGTTCTCATTATTTTGAGCCATATGTCCAATGTAGAAGAACTATAGTTGGTCGTAACGATGATGGGGTTGAAAATTATAAAATTCAACCAACTCTATCGATCTTCAATCCTCCTAGCCGTACTGCTGGCAAGTGTAAAGATCGATGGCTAGATGATAGAGAAATGCATGCTACCCAATTACATATTCTGTTAAATTATGATGAAGTGAAACCATATCTTGAGTAAGTAGTAGACCTTATATATATATATATATATATATATATATGATCAGTGCTTATAGAATAATTGGATTTAGCTTGAAACTAATATGCTAGTGTCTTATGGTGCAGCATATATGTGCAACATTTGAAAGCAGTGTATGGTAATCTTAGTGATGATGTAATTGATAAATAAATTGAAGTAGACTTTCGATGGTGGTTTCAAAAATATGTAAGTATTAACATAATAACAACTCAGAAAAAGTAATTACTTAGACATTATATCTTATAATTTTTTTTCATTTACAGGTTCAAAGTAACCCACAATACGTACAAAATTCCTATTTGCATGACTTGGCATTAGGACCATTGAGATTAGCAAAGTCATGGCCAATTTATTTTGTAAATGGGTATACATTTCATACTTCTACATGAGGTGAGGATAGAAAAATATATAATAGTGGGGTGTGTGTCTGTGGCATAGGGCAAGATGAAACTTCAACTAATTATTATGGTGTTCTTAAAGAGATTCTTGAGGTAGAGTGGCCAAGGCTGCCAATTAAGAGGTTAATTTTGTTTAGCTGTGATTGATATGATGCCTCGAAGCACGGGATGAGAGTGCATAAGCAATATGGGATTGTCGAGATAAAAAAATAAAAATTATAATAAGTTTGATCCTTTTATATTTTCTAAAACAGCAACTCAAGTATACTATGCATCTTATCCTGGAAAGCAAAAGGATAAAGTTGATTGGTTGGTAGTTATCAAGACAAAACCAAGAGGGACCGTGGACAACACACATACTTTGGAAGTTCCTTATCAAGAAGAGCAGTCACATATCAATACAAGAATTGAGGATGATCCAATTGATCATTTACGAGATGATGAAGTTGATGGTGAAGAGGTAGAGATGATTTGGGTAGAAGAAAATGATTTCATTGAAATTGAGGAAGATTTCATTAATGACAATGATGATGATGAGAAGGAGACAGCTACTAATGAAGAAGAAGCAGAGTTATTCAATAGTGATGATTCAAAAAATTATCATAATATTGAGGAAGATGAAGATGAAGGTGAATGATATTTGGCTAACTTTTTTCATGATTGTATTAAATGCTTTGTTATTTTTTCATTGTTTTATATCTACTACTAGCTTTATATTTCATTACAACTTATCATTTTATCACAAGTAGTTATTATTCTGCATGTGAATGAGTCTTTTAAGTTATTATTTCTTATTCTGTATGTAGTTCAATTGTTCTATTTTTTCTACTAATATAGCTAATGATATATGAATGGTTTGTGTTGCTTTTTTTTTTATTATAAATGTCTAATTCTGGCCCTTCTAAAAAATTGATGGCTAATAAAAGGATAAGTGGGAAAAAGAAGCGGCCACTCTCTTCTGAGCTAGTGATTCAAAGCACACCACATTTCAGTCACTCACATCCCAGACATCCACAACCATCACAAAATACTCCATTACACCATTCTCCTACATCAGAAACTCATGTTCTCCAAATTATTCCATCACATGCTCTCTTATCTCAAACTATCCGATCTCAAACTACCATATTTAATCTTTCCATACCTCAGCCTCCACCTGAACCTACTCAACCTCAACCCATTCCTTCACCTTCTGTCACAATTTTCTTGCATCATACTCCATCTATCCCCCCTATTATGGTCCCTCCTAGGCAATCATCTCCATTTGCTAATCAAACATTGAGTATTTCATCTAGTCAAGTTGGTGGAGATGATCAAGATAATCGAATTCAGATAGAGCCTGATGGAGATGGGTGAGTAATGCATGTGTTCACATATGATATTTTACTGTTTATGTTAAAATGAAGCAAATATTCTTAACTTTGTTTTATTGGAAATAGATTCGATGAAGACCATCATAAAATGGTTATTGATGCCATTGCTTCATGCATAAAAAGTAAGTTTGAGGAGGCAAAGCCATCATGGAAAAAGTTTTCTCAAACTACTCGAGATTTTTGATTTGAAGAATTCAAGGTAATGACGTATAAAACTTTAAATTGATTGATAAATATGCATATATTTTTTTGGTTATTTCTTTGTAATGTAATGTGTCTAACTTATTTTTCATGTGTTTATCACCATTTTCAAAAATAATTGCAAAAAAAATTTAGATGGCTGCCTTACCACACTGACATGATTAGAACAAATTTTGAAAAAAAAGGTTCATCTAAAATAACTCAATTATTTCAAGAGCTTAGAAAGAACTTGGATCACAAGCCAGATTGGATAGGAGATACCGTATGGAGAGAAATGAAGGCTAACCGGTAGTCCCCAGAATTTCTAGCTAAGGCAGTACAAAATAAGAAGAATCGAGATTCTTGTGCGGGTGCCTCCCTCCACACTAGTGGATCCATACCTCATTGTATACATTAGAAGAAAATGGTATTGTTGTTTATTTTCTTTTCTTTTTTTTCACTTTACCATTATATTATATCAACCCTTAGTAATATATTTCTATCTTTAATCAATTATAGAAGGCTCAGAGTGGGACGGCTCCTTCACTTTCAGAATTTTATTTTCACACTCATCAGAGAAAGAAGGATTAGAGTTGGGTGGGTGCAAAAACTGAAAGTGAAGAAAAATCCTGATTTTCCGGATCAGATTCGTTCAGATCTGATCGAATCAAGAGATATATTTTAAAAATTTTTTTCTTTGATCCAAATCAGATCTGAAATATTTTAAATCTGATTCTTATTATTCTAATAATTAAAATAAAATCTAGATAAATTAAATTAAATTTAATTTATCTTGATGTAGGATAATTCTATTATCCGTTTATGATCCTGTAAGCAGCGGAAGGTTCTGAATCTAGCCACGTAAGTGTCTGACCTCTATCGGTATCCATTCGAACTAGATTTGGAGATCCTCTTCTTCTCTATCATATATCCAAAATTAGATCTGAATCTAATTTGGAGGATCTTCAAAACACCTTTCGAAGATCAGCAATTGTCCTTTGCAGCAGCATAGCCTTCTAGCTTTCTCTCGTCTAGATCGCACCAACTGAAATCCCAAACTTCTTTGGGCATGGAGAAGAGAGGGAGAAGATGAGCTTGGCATGGAGGAGGAAGAGAGAGGCAGCCTTGGGGCATGGGAATTGTATTTTTTCTTTGAGTTGAGCGCAGGATCTTATTTATAGACTATGCGTGATCCAACTCCTCTTCTTCCCAACCAATCACAACTCTTTGTGAAATTAGATCTAAATCTGATTGGTGGAAATAGAGTCCCTTGGATTCATCCTTAGATAGCGTCTAAGACCAGTCAATGTTGGTTCTTAGGAGGAGTCTAATCGAAATCCAAAAAGGAGATGGAGTTCCTATCCAATAGAGACTCTCGGGCGCCTCCTGCTTGGGCGCACGCCAAGGGTGGCGTGCCCCCTCCTCCTTGCCAGGTTCTGGCAGGGGACAAGCCCCCACCAGCTCTCCAATAGGTGCATGACATGTGGATCAAGAAGTCAAAGTGTCAATGGTCAACATTTGACCAGTCAAAGGTCAGACTTTTGACCAAAGTCAAAGGACGAGAAATGGCAGGTGACCAAAAATGGCAGGTAATTGTCTTATAAAATAAGACAACCCTTTTCTGACTTGGACAACCTCCAGTCAGACCATAGTGAAGGCCTCTGATTGAGCACAAACTTCTTTGGCTCAGTCAGGACAACTTATTTATGATAGTAAAAGAAGAACGTTAGGTTCAATCGAGTGCTAGCACGATTTTCTTGAACCTAATTGAATCTCATTCAGATCAATTGAACTAGATCAGTTCAATTGATGATCACCAGATTCAAACCCTTGTTTGTGTGACCCAGTTAGGTTCAGTTCTGTATGGTAATGGGATATGTCATGATCTCTATCATCGACATCATCGAAACTCCTTTCGATGGATCAGAACTCTTCTGATTCGAACAGCTAGAATGATCGATCATCTAAATCATTCTAATTGCTCCCAAAATCCACCAGTGACACCTAGCAGTATATGGTGGCAACCCATCAGAGCTGAATGCGAACCTCTTGGTGCAGCTACCTGTGTGATTAAGTTCTTCTATCTTGAGCCCCGATCAGATTAGGGTTAAGGTGAACTCGTCAAACCCTAGTTTCTGTCATATGATGTAATCATTCGATTCAAGTCCGATGTGAAAACCTAAATAGAAACTCTTTCTATTATTTCACTCTGCCATGGCCATGGGACTTCTGGACTTGATTCTCATGATCATCATAGGGCTGCTCCTCTACCACCGAGGTAGATAGATTCCATCTTGATGCAATCCAGTTCCTACAATGAACATGCTATAGCCAACATACACCTCAGGGTTCCGATATGGCTAGGAGACCGAGTAATGGTGTAGTCAAACTATAACACCCTCAAGGTGAACTATGCCGATGCACCTCAGGTCAAAGAACCAGACACACTACTGCAGCATCGAGTCAGTCATTGACGAGAAGGTAGACTTCCTAATGACTACTCGAGGTGGTCACGCTCAGTGCCCTCGTTCTCTAACGAGTACCTGTACTCTCGCTCCGGTGTCTCCACACCGTAGACTCAAGACTCATCTACTAAAGAGAAGCGATTGTACACCAACCTTCCGGATCAATCACCATCCTCGTGATGATCCTATGGTCGGGAGCATTTTATGAGTTAATAATGATTATTCATGTCTTAAATTTTCAACTCTTGAAAATATGAATTATCATTACCATTAACTCAAAGGATGTATCACAGACACTAAATACACATATGTGATAGAAAATAACCCATTTTATTGATTATAGTCAAAATTATAATTTTGCCCCTAGAAGTGTATTACAAGTGTCAGCCAATTCTGGCTTCTAGGGCACATATATCTAACAATCTCCCACTTGTCCTAAAGCCAATTGGCTACAAGTCTAAGTCCCATCTTCTCAAGGTGGGCTTCGATCTTCTGCTGGCCCAACGGCTTTGTAAGTGGGTCTGCCACATTATCTGCGGAGTTGACTCTCTTGACCTCGACGTAACCCTTCTCGAGGTAATCGCGGATGAGGTGGTATCGCCGCTCAATGTGCTTGGATTTCTGGTGAGACCTCGGCTCCTTAGCAAGGGCTATGGCGCCATTGTTGTCGCAGTATAGAGGAATGGCATCTGATGGCATTACTCCAATTTCTGCAGCAAACTTCTTGTACCAGAATGCTTCCTTCGCAGCCTCTGATGCAGCGATATATTCTGCTTCCATGGTGGAATCTGCTATCATGGTTTGCTTGGAAACTCTTCCAGCTGACAGCACCACCATTGCACACAAACAGACTTTCAGATGTCGACTTTCGATCATCTATATCGGACATGAAATCCGAGTCTGTGTATCCCTGGACTTGGAGTTCTCCGTTACCAAAGACCAACATCATATCCTTAGTTCTTCTCAAGTACTTAAGGATACATTTCACAGAAGTCCAGTGTTCTTCACCTGGATTTGACTGATATCTGCTTGTGACACTCACAGCATGGGCTATATCAGGTCGTGTACATAGCATGGCATACATGAGGCTCCCTATTGCAGAAGCATAAGGGATCTTGCTCATGCATTCTATTTCCTCAGGTGTGCTAGGGCACATCTTCTTGGAAAGATGAATACCATGTCTGAAGGGTATTAATCCCCTCTTAGAGTTTTCCATACTAAACCTCTTTAGTACTTTCTCTATGTACATCTTCTGTGAAAGTCCTAGCATCCTATTCGGTCTATCCCTATAGACCTTAATTCCTAGAATAAAGGATGCTTCACCTAGGTCTTTCATGGAGAATTCCTTGGACAACCATATTTTGACTGATCGTCAACATGGGAATATCATTCCCAATAAGGAGGATGTCATCCACGTACAATACGAGGAAGACAACAGCGCTCCCACTGACCCTTTTTGAAAGACACATGGTTCCTCTTCATTTTTGATGAAACCAAATATTTTGATCACATCATTGAAATGAGTGTTCCAGCTCCGAGATGCTTGCTTAAGTCCATATATGGACCTTTGCAGCTTGCAAACCTTGTGATCAGTATCACTGGATGTGAAACCTAGCGGCTGTTCCATATAGATATCTTCCTCAAGATATCCATTTAAGAATGCCATTTTCACGTCCATTTGCCATATTTCATAATCGAAATAGGCTGCAACGGCAAGCAATGTGCGGATGGATTTTAGCATAGCCACTGGGGAAAAGGTATCCTGATAGTCAATGCCTTCGCATTGACTATAACCTTTTGCCACTAGTCTAGCCTTGAATGTCTCCACATTTCCATCTGCACCAATCTTTCTCTTGAAGATCCATTTACACCCAATAGGTACTATACCTTCTGGTGGATCTACCAAGGTCCAGACTTGGTTTGAGTGCATCGAGTCAATTTCTGACTGCATTGCCTCTAGCCATTTCTCGGAGTCGATATCTGATATCGCCTCGTTGTAGGTTTTGGGATCATCACCATGAGCACCATTACCTACGAGGAACATTTTCTCTACTTTCTCTGAAATAATACCTAAGTATCTTTCAGGGGGACGGGAAACTCTTTTCGATCTACGAGGTGGAGGAGGTAGTGTTCTTATTGGCTCAACCTGATTTGGTTCCAATTGGTCCTTAGCTCGTTGTACTTGTGAGACTTTCTCATCAAGCTTAATCTGCTTTCCAATGCCGCTATCTTGAATAAACTATTTTTCAAGAAAGATGGCATGTCGACTCACAATCACATTGTGGTCTTCTGGAATGTAGAAATAGTATCCTAATGACTCTTTAGGATATCCTATGAATCGAGCTCTGAAGGACCTAAACTCTAACTTGTCCGCTTGTTGTCTTTTGACATGAGCCGGACAACCCCAAATTCTGAGATGACTCAGACTTGGTTTCTTACCGTGCCATATCTCATACGGTGTGGTAGGAACGGTTTTAGAGGGAACCCTATTCAGTAGATAAATTGAAGTTAACAATGAGTGTCCCCAAAGAAAATCAGGGAGGTCTGTGAAGCTCATCATGGATCGAACCATATCCAATAGAGTCCGATTTCTCCATTCTGAAACCCCGTTGAGTTGAGGTGTTCCTGGTGGAGTCCATTGAGAGACTATGCCATTTTTCTTGAGATAGTCTAGGAATTTCTGGCTAAGGTATTCACCTCCTCGATCTGATCGAAGAACCTTAATGGGTTTTTCAGTTTGTTTTTCTACTTCATGTCTGAATTCTTTGAACTTTTCAAAAGCTTCAGACTTGTGTCTCATAAGATACACATACCCATACCTAGACAGATCATCGGTAAAGGTAATGAAGTAGACAAAATTGCCTCTAGCCGGCACATCAAATGGGCCGCACACATCAGTATGTACTAGGGCAAGGAGATCTGTGGCCCTCTCCCCATGTCCAACAAAAGGGAGTTTAGTCATTTTGCCTTGAAGACAAGATTCACAAGTTGGATATGACTCGAAAGTCAATGGACTCAATAGCCCATTTTTCTCCAATTTGTTGATCCTATCTTCTGCTATATGACCTAATCTCAGGTGCCATAGATATCTATCATTTGGACTATCCCTAGGTCGTTTGGCATTCACGTTTTGCTCGATAGTTAGAACAGGTACATCAATATGTAGCTGATAAAGACCATTAATAAGGAAAACCATTTGCAATTTTATTTCTTTCATAAAGAATGTTACAATGGTCCTTAAAGAAGGTAATCACATAGCCTTCTTAGTGCTAAGCATGAAACAGAAATCAAATTCCTGCTAGCTGCAGGCACATAATAACAGTCTTTCAAAACTAAGTCTAAACCAGATGGTAATCGAAGAGGGTATGTTCCCACGGCTACTGCAGCAACTCTTGCTCCATTACCGATGCGTAGGATCATGTCTCCATCCCTCAGCCTCCTGCTATCCTCAAGACCCTGCATGGAAGTGCACAGATGAGCACTAGAACCAGAGTCAAGCACCCAACTGGATGCAGAAGAAACCGTAAGGTTAGACTCAATAACGAGCATACCTCCAGAAGGACCTTCCTTCTTGTTCTTCAGGGTGGCCAGGTAAGTAGGGCAGTTCCGCTTCCAATGGCCGTCGCTGTTGCAATGGAAATACTTTCCTTTGACATCGGCCTTTCTTCTTCGGCTCTGCCTTCTTCTTCTTTGCTCCTTCCACCTTTCTGCTTTTTCACAGACTTCTTTTTCTTTCCATAAGACTTTCTTTTGGAAGAAGTCCATTCCATAGCAAGAACTGAGCCTTTAGAACCTTTCATAGAAAGCTCAGCGGTAACCAGCATATTCATTAATTCGGCCAAGGAATTTTGAAGTTTATGCATGTGGTAATTCATGATGAATTGCCCATATGCATCAGTCAAGGATTGCAGAATAATATCGTTCTGCAGATCCAAGTCTAACTTCACACCGAGCTTCTCAAGCTCTTCCATGTCCTTGATCATTCATCAGACAGTGATCTTGGACTGACTGCCCATCACGCATCTTAGCCTTAAAAAGTCATTTCGTGACTTGATATTTGGCTGCGCGACTCTGTTCACCAAACATCTCCTATAGGTGAGCCAACATTTGGCGAGCAGTCCCGATATCTTCATGTTGGCGCTGGAGCTCATCAGACATCGAGCCCAACATGTAATATCTGGCCTTATTATCTTCGTCTATCCATTTTTTCAGAGATGCTCTCTGTTCAAGTGGATGGACGGGCTGGTAAGGTGGGAGGGTCCTGGTCCAATACATGGGTTAACTTCTCGAAACCCAAAATAATTTTGTAGTTCCTGAGCCAATCTTTATAATTGGGTCCGGTCAGTCTATGTGTGTCCAGGATACGTGCTAATGGGTTGGACGCAGACATTTTTCTGTAGAGAGTCAAAGATTCTAGTTAGATACTGTAATTATGACTTGACCAATTTATTTAAGATTTTATTTTTAAACAAATTAGCTCCCACTATTTTCTCGGATCCCTACACTCCCTCTGTAGAGATGCAAAAATCTCCATGATTAATGATTTCTAGTGGGTGGTGCGGTCTCACCAACTGACTCATCACCTCACCTAACAGTTATTGGTGATGGGTTAGCCAATGAGTGAACAACTCTTGTTCAATGATTCTCTAATCATGGTGCACCCAAACTTGGTCTCTAATTCATGAATCTCACCGTATCCGAAATATTGATCCACTCCTTAGTTAAGTCAGACCCACCATTTGCATAGACTGGGATTCCTAATTGAGTCTCTCACCGTATCCAAAATATTGAGCCCAACTCATCCTCCAGCCCATAGCATCCAATGCCTAATAGACATGGTTGCATCTTTTCGGTGCAACTGAGCCACTGTATCCAGCCGAGAACAATCAACCCCGGGAAGGGCCCGCACATCTACAATGGTGGAAGACCTCAGACTTAATCTTTTCTTAGGGAGAATTGATTCAGGTCTCATTAAACTAGACTTGTCATAGTCATAACAATTATGACTAACCTAGTGGCATGGGTTAGCTCGGATTATTGACCACCTCAGATCAGAACTGTGTCAACAGATATGGCCAGGTAAGTGAGACCGGTGGAAGGAATATGCCATTAACTCGTACAAGAATGCATTCAGGTCGAGTAGCTTCCAATTAAAAATCAGTCGGTCGTATGTGCCAAACTTACCTTAGACACCAAATTGTTGAGCAGAACCAATTGGGTTAGCCTACAATCCAGACTCTAACCTCTGAGCCTAATTAGGTCTTGCTTGATCGTGACTCGATCTTGACCCAGACTTAATCCTATTAGGCTGGTCAATTTAAGCATTGTTGATCCCATCTAACCAACTCTTGATTCGGTTTGATCAACCGCTTAGACCTAATTGAGCTACCCAAGCCCGAACCCAGTATTATGAATATGTCTTAGATCTAAAATTCTCAATTTTAGACCTAATTAATATTTCATAATCTTAATTTTTAATTAAGTAGGGTTCATAAACAAAATATGCACAATAAATCCTAGGGTTTCAGGATCTAGGGTTTTGCAGAAAGTAAGTTTTGGATTTCTGATTAAGGACGAACACGCAGCACCCCTACACATCATAAGAACACCCCATCGAATGGGAAGGAGAGGGCCTTTAAACCCTTCTTCATTCTTATGACCGGACGGCCAAGAGGAACGCCTTAATCAGGAACATGCAATACTACAAAATAGTTTTAGATCTATATCATATATCTCATATACAAATTAGATCTAATCATGGCATATTTTGCATACATCTCATGTATCGAATCATGCATATTTTTAGATCTAAATTATCTCATAATAATCTAAAAAATTAGATTTAAATTGATCTTAATCAAAATAAATTCTAATCTAGATAATTATGTAGAACTATTCTACAACTAGTCTAGACATGCATCAATCATATCTCATATGATGTTTAAAATTAAATAATTTTTATTTACTATTTTTTAGATGTTATTATAATAATTATAATATCAAAAAATAGTAAATAAATAGATCTAAAATATGATTTAATCAAATTAAATTAAAAACATGCAAGACTATTCTATAGAACTATTCTATTTTAGAACTAGTCATGCATATTTTCTAATCTTAGATCCAAATCATTTAATTTTAATTTTTTCTGATTTTCAGATCTGATCACATCTCATGTGACATCTAAAATCACTTATTTTTTAATTAAAATAAATTTAAAATTAGATCTAAATACTTTTAGAACCTTGGCTCTGATACCAGTTGAAGGAAAATCCTGATTTTTCGGACCAGGTTCGTTCAGATCTGATCAGATCAAGAGATATATTTTAAAAAATTTTTTCTTTGATCTAAATCAGATCTGAGATATTTTAGATCTAATTTTTATTATTTTAATAATTAAAATAAAATTAGATAAATTAAATCAAATTTAATTTACCTTGATGTGGGTAATCCTATTACCCGTTGATGATCCTGTAAGCAGCGGAAGGTTCTGGATCTAGCCACGCAAGTGCCTGGCCTCTATCGGTATCCACTCAGGCTGGATCTAGAGATCCTCTTCTTCTCTATCACATCTCCAAAAATTAGATCTGGATCTGATCTGGAGGATCTTCAAAACTCCTTTTGAAGATCAGCAGTTGTCCTTTGCAGCAGCGCAGCCTTCTAGCTTTCTGTCGCCTTTCTCTCATCTGGATCGCACCAAGCAAAATCCAAAACTTCTTTTGGACATGGAGAGGAGAGGGAGAAGATGAGCTTGGCATGGAGGAGGAAGAGAGAGGCAGCCTTGGGGCATGGGAATTGTGTTTTTTTCTTTGAGTTGGGCGCAGGGTCTTATTTATAGACTATGCGTGATCCAACTCCTCTTCTTCCCAACCAATCATAACTCTTTGTGAAATCAGATCTAAATCTGATTGGTAGAAATAGAGTCCCCTTGGATTCCTCCTTAGAGGGTGCCTAAGACCAGTCAAAGTTGGTTCTTAGGAGAACTCTAATTGGAAATCCAAAAAGGAGATGGAGTCCCTATCCAACAGGGACTCCTGGGCGCCTCCCTAGGGTGGCGTGCACCCTCCTCCTTGCCAGGTTCTGGTAGGAGGACAAGCCCCCACCAGCTCTCCAATAGGTGCATGACATGTGGACAGAAGTCAAAGTGTCAATGGTCAACATTTGACCAGTCAAAGGTCAACTTTTGACCAAAGTCAAAGGACAAGAAATGGCAGGTGACCAAAAATGGCAGGTATTGTCTTACAAAATAAGACAACCTTTTCTGACTTGGACAAGCTCCAGTCAGACCAAGTGAAGGCCTCTGATCGAGCACAAACTCCTTTGGCTCAGTCAGGACAACTATTTATGATAGTAAAAGAAGAACGTTAGGTTCAATCGAGTGCTAGCACGATTTTCTTGAACCTAATTGAATCTCATTCAGATCAATTGAACTGGATCAGTTCAATTGATGATCACCAGATTCAAACCCTTATTTGTGTGACCCAGTTAGGTTCAGTTCTGTATGGTAATGGGATATGTCATGATCTCTATCATCGACATCATCGAAACTCCTTTCGATGGATCAGAACTCTTCTGATTCGAACAGCTAGAATGATCGATCATCTAAATCATTCTAATTGCTCCCAAAATCCACCAGTGACACCTAGCAGTATATGGTGGCAACCCATCAGAGCTGAATGCGAACCTCTTGGTGCAGCTACCTGTGTGATTAAGTTCTTCTATCTTGAGCCCCGATCAGATTAGGGTTAAGGTGAACTCGTCAAACCCTAGTCTCTGTCATATGATGTAATCATTCGATTCAAGTCCAATGTGAAAATCTAAATAGAAACTCTTTCTATTATTTCACTCTACCATGGCCATGGGCTTCTGGACTTGATTCTCATGATCATCATAGGGCTGCTCCTCTACCACCGAGGTAGATAGATTCCATCTTGATGCAATCCAGTTCCTACAATGAACATGCTATAGCCAACATACACCTCAGGATTCCATATGGCTAGGAGATCGAGTAATGGTGTAGTCAAACTATAACACCCTCAAGGTGAACTGCCGATGCACCTCAGGTCAAAGAACCAGACACACCACTGCAGCATCGAGTCAGTCATTGACGAGAAGGTAGACTTCCTAATGACTACTCGAGGTGGTCACGCTCAGTGCCCTCATTCTCTAACGAGTACCTATACTCTCCCTCTGGTGTCTCCACACCGTAGACTCAAGACTCATCTACTAAAGAGAAGTGATTGCACACCAACCTTCCAGATCAATCACCATCCTTGTGATGATCCTATAGTCGGGAGCATTTTATGAGTTAATAATGATTATTCATGTCTTAAATTTTCAACTTTTGAAAATATGAATTATCATTATCATTAACTCAAAGGATGTATCACAGACACTAAATACACATATGTGATAGAAAATAACCCATTTTATTGATTATAGTCAAAATTATAATTTTGCCCCTAAAAGTGTATTATAAGTGTCAACCAATTCTAGCTTCTAGGACACATATATCTAACAGAAAGTGCTTACGTAAGTTTTTAAATTTTATCAAGTTTCAGTCTCTATTGATATTAATATTGTTGAATGCATATTATGAACTACTGTATAAAATTTAAACTGGTTGTGGTGCTTCTAAAAGAAAAGAAAAAAAAATGATGATTTGGCTATGCTTAGATTCATTTTACTTCATGTTTGTTCGAGTACTTGAGAAATAGTAGTTATCATCTCGTCTAATAGTGCGTAACCCCAGTAGGACTTTGGGTAGATAATCGGCTTACTAATTGATATATGTTATTTTCTATCATTGCATGTTTAATGTGATTTAAACTTGATATTGGTTATTTTCTATCATTTCACTTTAGACTCTTGATGTTTAATACTATCAATTAGCTTGCTTGTAATCAGTTTAACTTATGATATTATTGTTCTTTTTATTTCCTTACTGAAGTTTTGATTTGTTTGATTTCAATGCAGCAAATTTTTGAAAACAAAAAGTCAGAGTTAGCTAGTCAAATTGAGGGTGGAGAAACTACTGATAGTAGTGAGCAAACACAGCCTATTCCATGTGATTGGAATATCTGGGTGCATATATTTGGGAGAAAGAAGAAGAGGAGAGTTTTTGGACTTGGTTCTATAGGTAGGAGTTTAAAATAGTCCTCTTCCAAGCAATCATCAACCAATATGCTCGAGGATTATGTTGAGATAAAGAGCCAAGTTCATGCCTTAACTGCATCATTACAACAAGAGCAACGTGAGAAAGAGGAAATCAAAACTCATTTGGCTGAGACAAACAAGAAATTAGAATATTTGATGGAACATCTAGGAGTTCAGACAAGATCTTCTTCTTATGCATCAACTACATCTTGACATGTAGAAGATGACGATGACGATGATGATGACGATGATGATACTGATGATGCTTAGTATATGATGATGATGATTATGACCACAAGTAGCACATTTTGAACAAATGTAAATTATAACTTATGGACTACTTACATTATGAATTTTATGTTATCTATGTTTGTAAATTACAACTTGTGAACTGCTTAGTTAATAAATTTTTAGCATATTTTGAATGTATGTGATCGAGACTTTTTTATATTTATCAATTTTATATTGATTAAAGCATTTTTAAATTTTATTATACATATTAAATGTCATTTCTAGGAGCAATTCAAAAGTCAAAATATTGTTAATTATAATTGGATATCAAAAAAATTTTATGGGAATTTTTCTGCAGCATTTTGTTAGCTGCGGATTTTCATGAAAAATTTCCTATGCAACTCAAGCAACTTAAAAAAAAATTCCTATGGAATTTTCTATGACTAAAATTTCTTAGAGATTTTCCTGCAAACACTATCATGGATTTTCTACAAAATATTTTTCTATGAATTTAGCTGCAGATTTTGCAAGTAATTTTTAAAAAAAATATCATTTTCTTGTGAATTTGTTCTATGGATTTTTCTATAGAAGCTTTCAATCTTGCAATGCCCAATTCTTGCGGATTTTTCTATGATTTGCAGTTGTTATGGATTTTCTTGCATATATTTTCTATAGATTTTTTGGTGAAAAATTTTCCTACACAATTTTCTATAGATATTTTTCATGGATTTTTTTGTGAATTATTTTTCTACATAAATTTCTTAAGAATTTTTTGGTGAATTATGTTCCTACAGATTTTCTTACAAAAATTTGTTGGAGATTTTTTCATGACTTCTTTCCTGCAATATTTCATGCGGAGCTTTCTTAGGGATTTTTCTATGACTTATTTGCTACGAATTTTGCTAGAACTTTATCTAGGAATTTTGCCGAAAAAAAAGTCATAAAAAGTTTCTTACAGATTTTTTCGCAGATAAATCCTTAAAAAAAATTATTTTTAGCTCTCTTCCCTATAAAAAACTATCTATGGAATTTATCCATTACTGACAAAAAAATTATAGGAAATTTTTTGTGGATTTCTAAAATCTATAGGAAATATTATCTATGAGCGTATTTCCTGTGAATTTTTTTGGGTAGAAAAATTCACAAAAAATATCATTTTCTATGGATTTTTAGCTAAAATCTATAAAAAAATATGCAGAAAATAAGAACTTTTCTTGTAGTGATGGTGACCTGCAAGCAACTCACGTACTTTGATGTTAGACTATCTGTATTTCTAATATAGGTTCGAAAGATTTTTAAGTAAAGTCAAGTACTTGTAAAGTCGGTGTGTAAGTCAAGATGGGATTGACCACTCCTAATTAACTTCAGAAAGAGAATGACTTGCTGTAATTTAATTTAGCAAAATATTGGCCGGGGTAATCCTCGTGAGATATCATGAAATTTATAAAATTTTGAGACACAATAGAGATGACTTGTATGAGTATTTGATAATATATTTGAAGTCGTCTTGAGCATTACTGATCAAAAAGATGAATAATATGATAACCATGGGCCAGAGTTCTAAGAATGTTGCTTTGCATACATTCGATCTATCCGAACGTCGGAAACTATTGTTAGATGGTAACTTCGATTGATATAAAAATTAATTTTTATGCTATCGACTTAGGTTCGAACCTATGGGATCATACATATTAGAACTTATAATCTGATCAGATGGTTAATCGATGATTGAGAATTATTCTAAGGTCAATCCATCAATACGATTAGTGTTTGACCTAATACAAGTATTGCAGGAGGATCGATTAGCAATTAGATTGCTAAATGGCTCAATTCGATTGAGTAATCAGATTGAGATCAAGTATAATTAAATTAGATTCAATTAGAATTAGTTTAGACTTAATTAGATTAAGTCTAGTTGATTTATTGGATAAGCCAATTGCAAGAAAGAACAATTCATTATTTGACTAAAACTTGGATGCACCTAATTGATTTAGGATTTAAATTAGATTTAAATCTTGATTTAATCTAATTCAATTGAGCTTCTAGTTGGACTAAGATCATCCTTAATTAGATTGCATTTAATCTAGTTTAAATATAATTTAAATCAGATCCAAATCTATTTTAACCTAATCAAACAAGAGGAGTCCTAGTTGGACTGGGACTCTCTCTCTTTCTCTTATGCCTAAGAAAGCTCATGCCCCATAATTATATTTCTAATTTTTATGTGAGAATTCCCATGCCTAAGAGGCCTTCCATGCCCCATATATCTGGTTGTTTTGGAGTTTGTTATGATTTGGTCAAAACTAGAAGAAAGTTAGGATTTGTTTCCTACTTGGAAGAGCCCCCTTTGACCTAAACTCTTTCCCCTCTTATGCGCCCACTTTTCCCATGCCATAATTTTTGTCTGCCCTCTTTTTCTCCCTTGTGTGCATGGAATATTTGGTTCTCACGTCCAAAATTATTGGAGAGGCATCCAAGAGTTAGACGCTCCCTAAAACTTCTTACTAGTTGTCTTATTTGACTAGGTCTTGACCTAGTCAAAGATATATAAGGAGGTGCCACTTTTTGTGGAGCTTTGGCATGTAGAATCCTAGGAATTTTTCGTGGCAGAAGCTAGAGAAAAGTGAGAAGGGGCATGGAGGTTTTGAGGTGCCAAGTCTCTTGGAAGAGATCCCTTCTTTTGGATATTAAACGTTGATGTCTCGATGAAGACAAGGTAAGAGAAGATTGTCTTCTCTTATAATTTTTTTTTATGTTTCTCTCTTTGTATTTCTTATGTGATTTTTATATGATAAAGATATGAGAGAGAAAAAGTGAGATGGCTTACGGATCCGTGCTTTAAGGTGTTGAAGCATAGTGATTATCTTTGGACATGATCTGATCATGTCCTGATGAGAGAAGGAGAAGAGAAGAAAGATCTTCTCTTAGAATTTCTTGAAGAATCCTTCTTCTCCAATTTCTTGTGAAAATTTTATATGATAAAAATTAAAAATATTAGATCTAAAAATTTAGAAAAAATTTTAGAGGAGAAGGTCTCCTCTTGTCCTAACATAGAGATGTTTTCAGGACATCAATCATTGTTATCTTGAAAGAAAAGATGTGTTTTCTCTTAAGATGTTTTTTCTTTGTTTTATTTTTTATTTTTTGGGAGATCCAAGGGTTGGATATCTTTCTTATTCCTCCTCATATTCTTCATCTCTTAGAGTATCCAAGAGGTCCGAAGAATATGTATTTGATTAACCATCAGAAGGGATCTATGAGAAGCTAGCATTTTGAGTGGATCTTCGTTTGATGAACCTTCGATCTGTGTTGTAGGTTCGTGTAGATCATCTGTGGAGGTCAGATGCATGTACGGCTCTAAAAGCAACAACAAAAATCAATCGTGAAGTTCTCAACCCATGCAAAGATAAGAGATCTGATCTCTTGGTGACCTAGATATGATCTAGGATTTGATCTAGAATTATTTTAGACTTAGGTATTGATTTGATCAATATCAATTATGATTAATTTATTTTTAGATTAATATTTGCATCATGATATATTATAGATCCTTGATATAGGATTTTATAATTTGATTACATGCTTTTATAGATTAAATAGTTTAATTTGCATCTTCCACTGTGTATTATTTCAAAAATATTTTAAAATTCAAGCATGAAATCCTACATATTTTTCAATAGTGGTATCAGAGCTAGGTTCTTTTATAACATATCCATGTATGCTTAAGAATAAATCTAAAAATTAAAATTAATTAAAGATCGCACATACTGCCATAAGGTTGTTCTGTTGTATGGTTAATCTCTTACAATGAAAAGATTGTTCTAGTATGTGCTGATCTGAATTTGAATCATAAAAAGTTAAATTAGATCTAAAAAAATTATGATTTAATTTTTTGATTTGAATATAAAATTAAATAGATATTAGATCTATTTTAGATTATTTAGATTAAATTTAAATAATATCATAATTACACATACTGTCATAAGATTGTCCTATTGTAAGGTTTATCCCTTACAGTGGAAAGGTTGTCCTAGTTTGTGCTATCTGAGAAATCTAAATCATAAATATATTAGATGAGATCTAAAGTAATTTATAATTTATTTTTAAATTTTAAATTTAATAATTAATTAGTTTATGATCTGATTTTGTTCATTTAGATAAGATTTATATGATATGTTTTATGTTTAGATCTAGATCCTATTGTTGCATATGTTGATATGTATCTTTTATTTTGAATCTAGAATGTATATGATATATTTATTTTATAGAATTTAAATTATGAACTTACTTTCTGTAAAACTTTAGATTCAAAACTCTAGGACATGATCAAAATATTAAAATAAATTAGATCTAAAATCATAAATTGAATTTGATTCAAAGTAAAGTATTTACAATTTAAAAATATTTCAAATAACAAAATCAAAAATTAGTTCTGAGATTCCATAAATCTAAATTAATAAGTCTTAAATTTAATCGAGAATTAAGTGATTGTTTAGGATCTAGGTTTATGATTTAAAGATCCTAAGATAATTTCATAAAATATGGGTTAAAGGGTTATGGGTTAGCTTGATTAGGTTATTAACTGGGTTAGACTTAGGGTTAGATTAAATATAGACTAAGTTAAGAAATTGATTAAATCTAATTAATAGTTAATTAGGATTAGATCATTTTTTAAAATCAATTTAATAGTTGTAATTGATCAAAGTCCATACATCTAACAAATGGACCTGATCGTGGTTCAGTGGTCGAGCCCGAGTCTTTAGGCAGACCAAATCAAAATTGGTAAATCAATTGATGTCTAAGATAAGTCTAGCATTCTAGATCGATGGTTTTTAATTGGCAGTCCACTTATCTGATCATTTCTGATGGCATCTAAGGTAAGCTTTAACAAACCCTCCCACTAATCTTATTTACCTAGCCAATATGGTTAATCAGCTTTTGATTAGGTTTCTCATTGATTCGTGCTAACCCATGTCACATAAAAAATTAGTGAGACTGATCTAGGTACCCATGGACTAAAATTGATCCTAGTCCTTATTGATGACTTGAGAAGTCAGTGGGAGAACTTGACTTGATGAAGTCGGTGGGAGCAAATTGGTCCATATCCTTTCTATCCTTAAATCACTAATAATTTAAATTTTCTAAAATTATTAGATTCTTAAAATGATAAAGTTATGAAGATAACTGAGTCATAGCCTCCCAATAAGGTATTTGATAATGGATCCATTAACTCAATAATCATTGGAGGCCCATATGCCTGGTGCTTATTAACTAATGAAATTATCATTCATCATATGACGACTTAGATGTGTCTTTCTAATGATGGTTAGGTTGACCAACCATAGTTAGACTTAATCATTCATTGGTTAGATGCACCAAGTATAGTCATGTTAATGGTTGAACCTAATCAGATCCTTACAGTGGAGGCTCTAGCCTACTGATTAGTTTTCTGAGATAAAATTAAATTACTAAAAATTATTTAGAAAAATAATTGATTATGAACCTATCCTTAGATATACATGGGTTGACCAACCATAGTTGGGCTTATGTGCAGTCTACGTGGATTCTAGTACCTACTAAAAAATTAAAATAATTCTTTAAATTGAAGGTAGAAGCTACCAATTTAAATAAAATAGTAAAAAAACCTTTAGAGTAAAGTCTAAGTCTCTAGGCTTAATATAATTCATACACTTAGGTCATTATTCTCTTTTCTCAAAATAAGGCTAAACCCTAATTGCTCCTATCACTGTTAGACAGTGATGACTTATGGGATCCAACTTCGATAATTAGTATTAAAAGTTGAATTTGGTTTGGTAGTATGAATGGATTCGTACGGGAGCCTTTTAGCCCAGTAAAAATAATTAGTCCAAAATTGATTCAAATCAGGCATAGTACTTCTACTATTAGAAGCAGGGTCATAGGAAGAAGAATTATCTTACTTGGTAACATAATGATCTAGACTCGATAAACATTATCGTTCTTGGTAACAACGTATCATTCGATCGCAAACTTATTTAAGAACTAAATGATAAATTCTTCTTTATCAATTCTAAATAGCCCTGAGGACTTCATCATAATAGATAGAAATTTATTAGAAGATGAAATATTTATGATGAAAAAATTAGAATAATTTTTATTTAATTAATAATTCATATACAATTATATGAAATAGCTTAATCATCAATAGACTGATGATTGGCTTTGGGACACTATTTCTAATACTAAAGACCCGACTCAACGAGGCCAAGGGCTTTTGGATAGAAGAACTATCTTCGATGTTATGGGCCTACCGAACAACCCACGAATCCTGATGGGTGAATCATCCTTTAATCTTGCTTATGGAATAGAGACAGTGATACCTGTCAAAGTCAGACTACCGTTAATGATGGTTAAAAAATATGATGAGTCAAGTAACTCGGATCACCAAAGGACAGATTTAGATCTGCTTTCCGAAGTTCGATAATAAGCTCAACTTAGAATGGCCGCTTATCGATAGCGAGTTGCTAGATACTATAATAGAAGGGTCAGACCGAAGAAAATTTATCCGAAAGACTTAGTCTTGAGAAAGGCTGAAGTATTCAAATTGTTAGACCAAGAAAAGCTCTCTCCAAATTGAGAAGGATCCTATCTAGTAATGGATACCCTTCGACCTAGAGCGTATCAACTTGAAACGCTTGATGGAGTTGAAATTCTTCGAACATGAAATGCTGACAATCTTAAAGTGTACTATCAATGAAATCAACTTTATGTATTTTTGATGAATATAAAGAATAAATTTTTACAAAGTTTTCTTCAAAGAAAATTGAAATATTCTCTCCACGAACAAGGATTGGTGAATCAATGTATCAGTCGATTGAAAACCAAATAAACTAACCAGATGAGAACTAGCACAATTTCAAAAGCAATAGAAGAAAAATGGATCGATCAACAGTCGGTTAAATATTACAGCCGACCAACTATCAGTACACTACAGTCGGTAGGACTCAATAGTTGATCGATATATGCCAAACGTCAATTGGGATTCATTTGACTTTCGATTGGCATATTTCGAACGATCAGAGTGGTTAATCGAGAATAAGTCGACCTCCCATAATAGAACAATCGACCAACTGGCTAGCAAGTAATGCCAACGCATAACTTTTTTATGAAATAACAAAAGAAGAAAAGCATCAATCTACTGGTTGTGAACTAGTTGGTTTGCCCCAACTAGTAAAGAATGCGATTTATACCAATTCGGCTATGACCAAATCGGAGGATGGTTGGCTTGCACCCGATCATCATGATCAAATATCATTTGATAAAAAATCAACTAAAAGTTAGTTAGAAATCAACATAAGGTTGGCTTATCCCTAACCTATGAATATTTGGACAAATGACTAAGTCTTGGCTGGTTAAAAACTGACCTTAAGTCGGTTGAAAAACTAGCCAATGATTAGTTAAATAAAATCAACTAATAACTGGTTAATGATCGATTAATTAAACATTTTTATAAATAAAGTATTTCTTTCATTATTGTAAAGGGAAGGTTACAAAATGGACCATCGATCCTTACAAAATTTGAACTATTAGTTTCAAAAGAAAATAAGATACAAGTTTACTCGACGACCGATTATTCCGAAGGATGATCGGGAGTAGCTTCAACTTCAGTCGTCAACACAGCGTCCATCGACAGAATGGCATTCGTCAGAACAATTCCTTGGCTCTCTGATGGGACTTCAGCAGTCAACTGAGGAGCCAAACCCAATGGTGCGGAGGGATTTGATATACCTTCGGCCAAAGCTATGGGAGCTACAGGAGCAGCCAACTCAGTTGGAGCAAAAATGGCAATAGGAACACCATCATCCATCGGATCGCTGGATGGTCCATTATCGCCTCCCTCTTTCTCTTCTTCAGCATCCAAGATAACGATGCTATTGAGATCAAGGTCAGAAAAGAGCTGCTGAATGGCATCCCGACCATTACCAAACTCAATCCAATAGGAAGCTTCACTTTCTTGGAGGATCAAAATCTTCAAGTTAGGAGAGGCCTTGAATTCTTCAATACCTAGCTCTTTTGCTCGATCAAGATCCCGACACAGAACCTGAATCTCCTCCTTGGCTGAAGATGCCTCCCCATCGATGGTCTGCCATTTTTGACAACATTCCTCTACCTCCTTGGTCTAGTTGTTGCGATCCTTCTTCAACTTATCCACTGCATATTTTTTCTTCTTGATGCGGCTCTGCTATGCTTTCATCTCCTCCTAAGCTGACTTAAGATCAGATCGAACTGACTCAAGTTCAAATTTTACTGACCCAAGTTTAACCCTGAGGTGGGAGACTTCATCAGATAGGTTCTTCTCTCAAACGACAGCATCTTTCTCCAACTCCTCCTGATAGTGAATTATCGAATCTCGTTTGGTGTTTGCACCAAACATTGCATCGAACCACGCACGTCGAAAGCTAACCATTCTGTTATAAGTTGACTCAAGTTCGGCCATATCATGAGCCCACTATTTAAAAAAAATAAACCAAGTTAATCTCAAGAAGAAGAAAAAGAAGAATAAGCAAATCATCCACTCACCTTGATAAAGGTTGGGTAGAATGTCCCGAACAATTCGGACAAAGGTCGATTCCTCCTTGATGCCTGATCAGTTGGAAGAAGAATAGCGTGGACCAAGTTCCTCGCTAGTTGAGGATCGAAAAAGATCGACCCACCATCTAGGATCCGAATGTCAACTCGTTCGGAGTTCGTATATTCGTAGCTAGAAGCATTGCTCCCAGTTGGTGCATAAGAAGCTGGCGCCTCCTCCTTCCCTCGAATTGACAATTGTTCGGAAGTTGCCGACATCCACTTGGGCATGGATGGAGTTAATGAATGCCCTTGATGAATTGGAGTCAATCATGAAGCAGGTGCAGGAACAGTCGACTGAGTGCCCTGTGTAGGAGCCACCATTGGAGCATCGATTATAACAATGTCTTCCTCTAACCAAGTGATGGCCGGAGGGGCTTCAATGGATGTAGCTACCATCGGAGTAGAGAGAGCGATGACAGGTACTGCACCGATGATTTTAGAAGGTGCTATCGATGGAACATCAATGAGACTAGGGGAAACCGAAGGACTTGCTACCCGACCTTTTCTTCGATGCACGCGACGAGCCGACATCGGGTGTCACCCTCTTTCGGATGGCAAATCGACAAACTTCATCTTCAAAAAGTCCAATAGGAAGATGCATCCCTATAAAGCCAAACAACATATTCAGGTTAATGTCGAAAATCAATCAAAAGAAAGAAAATCCAAAACTATAGACACTACATATACCTATAAATGATGCCGGACCGAGTTCGGCATCATACCAAGCCACTTCAATGATCAATTTCTTTTGTGGGGAACTTTCATATCCTTTAGCTTAAGGAAGTCCTCCTAATTGGCTGGATCCATCTGACTATTCTCGTTCAAAATGATATTCAGCTCTCCCCATACCGAAGGAAAATTCCAAGAAGTCAGGGATGAAACCAAAAAGAATTGGATCTTCTAATCATGGATGAACGATGGAAGATCGGTGATAAAAGAAAGCCCTCTCCTTGGGATAAAGTACCACCATCCATCGACTTTCAGATGGGATCGAAGAGCAAAAAAGGATCTAAACAAAGAAAGCCAAGGGACCGTCTGGATTAACCGACACAACAAAGTAAAAGTAATCAGTAGCCAAAAAAATTTGGTGCTAACTAGGTCGAACAAATCCTATAATAATCAAAAAATATTCCAAAGAAACTCCAGAATAGGAAACCTAAGGTTCTCAAGGTAAAAGGCAATAAAGTTTGATGGAGGTGAAATCACCCAACCATCGGGGCTGGGAGCCAGCAACCAAAAATCATTCGAGATTTGATATTGATCTTAAAGCCACTCCACAATTGATGTTGTCAGTGTGGATGCATCGTGTGAGCTTAGGTGTGGTGCTCTCAACCTTGAAAGCAGGTGAAAAGAGAGTAAGGAGCGAATGGATCAACCATTGAAGATTTTCAACAAATACTTCAAAAGAGCTGGCTCGGTTTTTGTTAGAGCCAGCCCAAGCAAAAGACGAGCCAGCCTAAATGCTAAGAGAGCTGGCTCGAGCAAAAATTCAGAAAGCGTATCAGGCTGATATGCTGGAAGAGCTGCCTCGATTCCTATCAGAGCCAGTCTAAGTAGAAATCAAGTCGGCTCGAATCCTAAGAGAGTCGACTCGAGTAGCAGAACAAAGAGTGATGATTGAAACTCTCGTAGGAGACATCACCATCGAGTCGACTCGATTGCTAATCGAGTCGGCTCAAGCTATGAACAGAACAGAACGTGATTTTTATTCTAGCTTGGGATTGGGTTTAATCCTAGAAACTTAGGGCCTTGGTTTGTAAGGTCCTAAGAGGGCTAACCTATGAATTAGATTGAGATTTGTCCAATGGATGTGTGCATGAGAGATATGGATGTACATGGGCTTGGAGAGTGCATCATATTAGGTTAGCTAGAAATATTTTTTAGGTTGGATCTTATTTGATTAGGTATATATATACTCTATACTGAGTTTTGTAAACTAAGCACGGAATCAATACAAGCCTTTTCTTTCTGAAATCTTTCTTTCTCTCTCGTTCTCTCCCTTTTCTCTATGTCTTAGGATTTGCTAGGGTTTCAACAAAATGACTATCCCTTTTCTTGGACCGTTGTTGCTATTTCTGCAATCATCAAGTAGTAAAGATTATTTTCAATAGATTTGTATCAGAGCAACCATCTGAAATAATAATTGGTATCAGAGCCTTGGTGTTAGATCTGATGGAGAGAAGGTCAAAGTTTTATCTGATATTGTGGTAAGGTGCTAAATAGATTTTTTTGAATATTGTTTATTCTCTTTTATGTTTGGTTATTGGAATCTAGTTAGGATGTCATCGAGTACCATCAAGATTGACTTTGAAAAGTTCAATGGCAAGGATAACTTCAGTCTTTGGTAGGAAAGGATGAAAGATCTACTGGTGTAGAATAGGATCTATAAGATCTTGACTCATGAAAGATTGAAAAAGATTTTTGTTGAAGAATGGAAGAAACTTGAAGAGATGCCTTCAGTATGATTCGTATGTGCCTCGCTGATGAGATTTTGCTAGAGATTAATATAAAAACTACATCGAAGGAGCTTTGGCAGAAATTGAAGAACATATATATGGACAAGAACATGATAAAACAAGCTGTGGTTAAAGAAGCAACTATACAATTTGCGGATGTCCGAAGGAGGAGATCTAGTTTTCCACATTCAGAAGTTCAATCAAGTTTGCTTGGATGTTATGAGCCTTGATGTGAAGATTGATGAGGAGAATAGAGCTCTCCTGTTGTTATGTTCACTATCAGCAGCGTATGATAGTCTCATTACTACTTTGATGTATGAAAAGGAGACATTAAACTTCGAAAAAGTGGTTGAAGTTCTCAGATCCAATGAGTAGCGGTAGAGGCTAGTTAGAGAAAATCCTAATTTAGAGGTGCTTTCAGTAAATGAGAGGCAAGGAAGGCCTAAGAAGAGGACTTAAGATAAATTTAAGGGTAGATCAAAATCTCAAGAAAATAAAAAAACTTGAAAATGCTACAAATGTCATCAATCTGATCATATTAGAAGAAACTATCCACTTTTGAAGAATGAAAAGAGGAAGGATGCTTCTAAGGGTGGATCGACTAGTAGGAGTGGTGCTCTATCATCTGAAGATAGTGGAGAAGATGTACTAATAATATCAGATGAAGTAATAGAGTTGGACAACCATCGGATACTGGATTTAATGTGTTTTCACCATTACACTGCATATCGGGAGTGGTTCTCATCTTATGAAAGATCCAATGGAAGAAGTATAAGTCTTGAAGATGATCATCCATGTAAAATTGCTAGTATTGGTACAGTTAGAGTAAGAATGTATGATGGAGTCATACAAACACTCATCAATGTGAAGCATATACCAAAATTAAAGAACCTGATATCCCTGGATTACTTGGAAGGATAGGGATATGCTTTCAGTTGTTAGCCAGGCAGTGGGTGTTTGAGGATTTTCAAGGATGTATTGGTGGTGATGAAAGAAAGAAGGCTGAGCAACAACTTATATAGGATGGAGGACTCAGTGGTTATAGATAGTGTGGAGGTATCTATAGCAGCATAGAAGGAGTAGCTAGCCTACAAGCTATGGCATTATCAAATGGATCACTTGAGTAATAGGGGACTCATAGAGTTGAGTAGGAGAAGTCTGATTCCAGCATTCAGAAAGAAAGAAGATGACCTATGTGAGTTCTGTATCTATGGCAAACAGCATAGAGTTACATTTGCCAGTAGTACCAAGTGGAGTAAAGCTATTTTGGAGCTTGTTCACTTAGATATATGGGGATCGGCACCTGTTACATCTCGAGGTGGAGTGAGATATTTTATCACCTTCATAGATGATTTTTTTAGGAAGGTATGGATCTATCTGATGAGAGAAAAATTACATATTTTTATTTGATTTAAAATCTGGAGAGCTGAGGTGGAGAAGGAGACAGGACAGTCAATGAAGTATTTGAGGCCTGATAATGAAGGAGAATACATCAGCCTAGCATTCAAGAGATATTATGAGGAAAATGGAATAAAACATCATTACATAGTAAAGATGATCTCTTAGAAGAATGGTATCGTGGAGAGGATGAATGAACACTGATAGAGAAGGTCAGAAGCTTGAGGCTGCAGGCATCACTGCCCAAATTATTTTAGGATGATGCTCTTATTTATGCATGTTTTTTTATTAACAGATCTTCCCATAGCAAACTGAATGGAGGACTTTCAAAGATTGACTAGAGTAGGAAGAAGGTGGAGCTTGGCTATCTAAAGGTGTTCGGCTATCCTGCATATGCTTTGATAGAAGAAGCCGACAGAAGCAAGTTGTATCCAAAGTCATAGAAGATCATATTTATCAAATTTTCACGAGGTGTGAAGGATTTCTTACTGTGGAATTTACATTTTTAAAGATGTATCATTAATCAAAATATGATATTTGATGAAAAAAGCATCATCTTGAAGTCAGAAAGTGCAGATGGAGTTGTGAAGACAACACAGGACAACACAAAAAAGTTCTCGGATACAGGTAATTTGCCCTCAATATTAACCTTGGATTGTATTCAATTTGATGTGGAGTTAGGCAGACATGGTGATACACCTATGAAGAACCAGCATGAAGAGCGATCTATCTTAGAAGAAGTACAAAGGCATCCATAGGCAGCAGACTTATAGGATACCACAAGGAGAGTAGCACTGCACAAGCCAAAGCACACTATTTGCAAACTGATGCGATATGGCATTGATGAGATTATTTTTTATGCTCTCATTATTGCCAATGAAGATCCAGAGAGTTTTGAGAAGGCCATGGAGAGTCCGAATTGGGAATCATGGATGCAATCCATGATGAAGGAGATGGAGACTCTCAAGAAAAATCGGATATGGCAACAGGTGAATCTACCAGATGATGCTCGATCCATTGGCTCCAAATGGATTTTCATCAGAAAAAAGGCACCTTCAGAGCAAGATGGAGTGCGGTACAAGGCTAGGCTGATAGTCAAAGGATACTTACAGAGAGAAGGGATTGATTACTCAGAAGTCTTCTCTCTAGTTGTCAGACATACATCCATCAGGGTGATGTTAAGCATCGTTGCTGCTCATGATTTAGAACTGGAGCAAATGGATGTTAAGATAACATTTCTCCATGAGAATTTGGAGGAGAACATATACATGGAGCAGCCACAGGGCTTCTGAAAGCCTGGGTTAGAGAGAGAAGTTTGTTTACTGAAGAAATCGCTGTATGGATTGAAGTAGTCTCCTAGATAGTGGTACAAGCGGTTTGACATTATGTAAGAAATATTAGACTTTTTAGGTGCGATCATGACCCGTGTGTATATATGAGGTCTTTGGAAGATGGATCTTGGTTATACTTACTTTTGTATGTAGATAACATGCTGATAGCATGCAAGAGTAAGGAAGTTGTGCAAGAGTCAAAAGGAGCTTTGTCTCGGGAGTTTGAGATGAAGGACTTAGGGCCTACAAAGAAGATCCTTGGTATGAAAATCGTCAGAGATAGAACCAAAAGACTGCTGCATCTATCTTAAGAAGGATATATCAAGAAGGTTTTGGAGAGATTTGGAATGAAGAAGGCCAAACCAGCTGAGTTGCCACTAGTCGGGCATGTCAGACTCTCTAAGATCATGTCACCACAGACTGAGATGAAAATTTAAGAGATAAAAAAGATTCTATATGCTTCTGATGTGGAAAGTATTATGTACTCTATGATATATTGTAGGCTAGATTTAGTCCATGTAGTGAGTCAAGTGAGCAGGTTTATGGCTCAGCTTGGAAAGAAGCACTAGAGAGCACTAAAGGGTATCTTTAGATACTTGGCAGATTCAGTTGGAATCGGCATCTGCTATAGTCAGCGAGAAGGTGCTAAGAAATATTCTAACATGTTTAAGGAAGCTCAAGAGCTAATAGAAAAATTTATGGATGCAGATTTTGGTGGAGATGTGGATACTCAGTATTCAACTATAGGTTTTATATTCAGCTTGTATGGAGATTCAGTCTCATGAAGATCTTGGTTGCAGTCAATTATGGCCTTGTCTACTACTAAAGCAGAGTACATTGGCATCATGGAGGCAGCGAAGGAGGCTTTATGATTGAAGAGTTTAGCGCTGAAGATGGGATTCTCATAGGATGCAGTCAGAATGTATTATGATAGCCAGAGTATTTTGTTGCTTGCATAGAACTCTGTGTATCATGTAAGGACCAAGTATAGTGATATCAGATACCACAGGATCAGAGAGCTAGTGGAGAATGGTAAAGTGAAATTAGTGAAGGTTCACATCAAGAAGAATCCAATTGATGTGTTCATAAAGGTACTTTTACGAAATAGCTTTTATAATTGCATCGTATTGATGGGGTTGATGGATAGAGCTGAGTTTATAAGAACTTGAAAGCACTAAGATGAAGATTGTGAGCTTAGGTGTGATGCTCTTAAGCTTTGGAAGCAGATGGAAAGAGAGTAAGAAATGAATAGAATCAACCATAGAAGAGCTTCAGCAAATGCTTCAGAAGAGCTGGCTCAGTTTCTATTAGAGCCAGCCCGAGCAGAAGATGAGCCAGTCCGAATTTTGAAAGAGCTGGCTCGAGCAGAAGTTTAGAAAGCATATCAGACTGATACATTGGAAGAGCTGGCTTGGTTCCTATCAGAGCCAGTCCGAGTAAAAATTGAGCCGGCTAGAATCTTGAGAGAGCCGACTCGAGCAGCAGAACAGAGAGTGATGGTTCAGGCTCTCACAGGAGACATCACCATCAAGCTAATCTGATTGCTGACTGAGCTGGCTTGAGCTATGAATAGAATAGAACGTGATTTCTATTCTAGCCTGGGATTGGGTTTAATCCTAGGAACTTAGGGCCTTGATTTGTAAGTGTTAGGATATCACCATGACATCACCTAACTCTGATACCACTATTAGGATAGATCCATCAATTACAGAACATGGATCACCTGCCCAAGATCACCTATAGGAGATATAGCACCACCTATTGCTATGAAAAGATAGAAAAAGATAAATAAACATAACCATATACGTGGTTCGGCCCAAGTGCCTACATCCACGAGATATGCAATGCTTCACTACTGAGAAAGAATAATAGAGGAGATACAATCTCAACTCACCAATCCTCTCTCTCAATTCATAAGCACTCATCCATACAATACTCTCAAAGTAATTCCAAGAAGATCCTCCTCACAGATCTATCGATCTAGGATCCTTGACATTCCTGAACATGCTATGATCCTCTCAACCTCTACATCAAGCCCCAGCTTTTGTTCCTAAGTAACCTTGTCGTTCTAGGATACTCCTGGCTTTCTTGATACTCCTGGCACTCCTTGAGACCCCTAGCTCTTCTTGAGACCTGACGTTTGGTCTTCCTAAGAAGCTCCTAGCACTCTATGCTAAAATACTCTTCTCGGCTGCTGCACCATCGAGCCTCTCTCAACCTCCGATGCCTTCAGGAAGATGCTATTGTAGCACTCCAGCGCTTCCTGTCTTGTCTCTATACCGTCTGAGAGATTTTCATAAGACTCTCCGACTCCTTAGATCGTCAATCCTTCTTATAAGTCCTAATCAATCCAATAGCCATCCGATCAGCTCCCGCATGCTCTCCTGGCCACTAAATAGCACAACGCTCCATAGATCTCATGACTAGATCTGGTCCATGAGTCAGGGACTGTAGATCCTATGAAAAAGCTTCTGCATGTATACCCGTGCATGCTATTCATCTATGCTATTCGCGTCCATCGAGCCGGCTCGATCCACAGTCGGATCAGCTCGACTGCATCTCACCCGAGCATAACTTTTTGTCCGCTTAAAAGAGCTGGCTTGGATCTACCTCGAGCTGACTCGATCTCATCCCGAGCCGACTTGGCTGTGTATCCGAGCCAGCTTGATTGTATGTTGATTGATCCTTTTTTTGTAGCTTCTGAATGTTGTTCTTGGCTTATTATGGATCGAATCTTGAGGTGCTAGATTCCAACATTCTCTACCTCGACTTGATATTTGGCTCCACCTCAAATCTGAGAGCTTCCTGTATGATACCATCCCCATATCTTGGGGCTACCTCCTGTTGCTCATGGATTAGAAAACAAGAAAGTTGAGCCAGGCTGCTCGATCCCAAACTAAGTCTCATGCCCGATCCATCTCCACCTGAAGCTCCACCTCTCACTGAGCTCCATCTGGCTTCTTCTTGTACATGAGAGTATCTACCTGAATTATGCCCTTCTTCTAATTTGATCACCATCGCAGCAATCCCTGATACAACCTGACTCCTCCTGGCTCTGATACCACTATTAGGATATCACCATCGCATCACCTAGCTCTGATACCACTATTAGGATATCACCATGGCATTACCTAGCTTTGATACCACTATTAGGATAGATTCATCAACTGCGAAAAATAGATCACCTGCTTAAGATCACCTATAGGAGATATGGCACCACCTGTTACTATGAAAAGATAGAAAAAGACAAACAAATACAATCATATACATGGTTCAACCCAAATGCCTATATCCATAGGATATGCAATGCTTCACTATCGAGAAAGAATAATAAAGGAGATACAATCTCAACTCACCAACCCTCTCTCTCAATCCAGAAGTACTCATCCATACAATGCTTTTAAAGTAATCCCAAGAAGATTCTCCTTATAGATCTATCGATCCAGGATCCTTGACATCTCCGAACATTCGGTGATCCTCTCAGCCTCTACATCAAGCCCTAGTTTTTGTCCCTAGGCAACCTTACTATTCCAGGATACTTTCAACTTTCTTGATGCTCCTGGCGCTCCTTGAGACCCCTGGCTCTTCTTGAGACCTGGTGCTTAGTCTCCTTGAGAAGTCCCTGGCACTCTATGCCGAGATACTCTCCTCAGCTGCTGCACTATCAAGCCTCTCTCAGCCCTCCGTGCCTTCAGGAAGGTGCTACTATAGAACTCTAGTGCTTCTTGCCTTGTCTCTATGCCATCTGGGAGGTTTTCACAAGACTCTCTGACTCCTTAGGTCGTCAAGCCTTCTTATAAGCCCTAATCAATCTAATGGCCATTCGATCAGCTCCCATATGCTCTCCTGGCTGCTAGATAGCACAACAGCTCCATAGACCCCATGACTAGATCTGGTCCATGAGTCAGGGGCTGTAGACCTCATGAAAAGGCTTCTTCATGCATGCTCGTGTGTGCTGTTCATCCATGCTGTTCGCATCCATTGAGCCGACTTAGTCCACTGTCGGGTCGGCTCGACTGCATCTTATCTAAGCATAGCTTTCTATCCGCTTGAGCGAGCTGGCTCAGATCTGCCTTGAGCTGGCTCGATCTCATCCCAAGTTGGCTTGGTAGCGTATCCAAGTCAGTCGGACTGTATATTGGCTGATTCTTTTCTCATGACTTCTGAATATCATTCTTGGCTTATTATGGACTGAATCTCGAGGCGTCAGATTTTAATAGTAACGTCCTAAGGGGGCTAACCTATGAATTGGATTGGCATTTGTCCAATGGGTGTGTGCATGGAAGACATGGATGTACATGGGCTCGAAGAGTGCATCACATTAGGTTAGCTAGGAGAGTTTTTTAAGTTGGATCTTATTTGACCAAGTATATATGTACTCTGTACTAAATTTTGTAAACTAAGAACAGAATCAATATAAGCCTTTTCTCCCTGAAATCTTTCTTTCTTTCTCATTCTCTTCATTTTCTCTACATCTTAGGATTTGGTAGGATTTCAACAAAATGACTACCTCTTTTCTCGAATCCTTATTGTTGTTTTTGCAATCATCGAGTAGCAAAGATTGTTTCTAATAGATTGGTATCAGAGCAGCTATCTGAAATAATACTTCAGCTGCCGGACCCAGTGACGAACCATTATGGGAACCGGTCATATATATGACTCCACAAAATACAAGAAAGAGACAAAAGGTGTCAGAAGAAAGGTTTGAACCTCGAACCTAAAAGCTAAAAGGTGAGAGAATAAACAAACTTCACAAAGACTGCTTCTACTGAAAGTGATAGAAAAAAAACCTTCAGGGGGGTCCAGTATTTATAGGACCCACCAATAGTCGTGATGCACGAAGACTACACTAGATGCTGACACATATTGGTCGAAGGCCAACGAATATCAAATTCCTCGAGCTCTACGATCGTGCATCTATTGATGATGACTGTTGCGATCCTCAAAGCATCAAACGATGACTTTATCGAAGGTCATGAAAATCGTTAATGGCTGGCGGTAGAACAAAGTTCGAAATAATGCCACGTGTCAACTTTCTAAATTCGGTGTGAAGTATGAAATCATTATACTGAACTTGAAAGTGGGGGGCAACTGTTGGAGGATATCAATCTGTCGCCCGATTCACCAACTTCTGATTGACTGACCGTCGGATGCTGATGGTCATTTGGGATAGTGATCGATAATAGATGATCCACAAACCACCGACTGACTAACTTGATGATCGACAATCGATGATGAATAACGCCCGACTGATTATCAGCATGAGGAAAACTTGCCAAAAGATCATCATCTACCGATCCATTAGCGGCCTGCCGATTCATCAATGGTCCAATCGATACATTGATGGATGCACCAATATATGACCAATCGACTATCAATCGATTTCAAGCCGATAGTCGATCGATTGACCAGTTGATTTGGCAAATGATTGATCGATCGATCGACCAATCGATCGATCGATCGATCGACCAATCGATCGATCGATCGATCGATCAATCGATGATCGATCAGTTCCAAGTCAGTCGATTGATCGATGATCAATCGATCCCATATCAGTCGATCATCGATGGGAGCTCTTCAAACAACCTATCCGACTCTCGATCGGTCCAATAAAACTGCCTCCTATAATAGTAGGCAATAATGATTAGTGGATGATTTTAACTATCTATCCATGATCACACTATATCAAAAAAAGAGGAACCCATATACTCAGCGGTTATCACTCCGATACCTATAAAAAAAAGATAATCCGATCAGTTTGGTAGGACACTTTTAGTACTCCTGAGGCAAACTTTGCCATTTGCTCTCATTTTTCTATTCAACCAGTCCACTCTACTAACTTAAGCATTGAAGGGTCCCCGCTGGAGCCAGCTCTAGTCAGTGCGGACTTGCTCTTGCAGGTTTTTCAGCATTCGATCATAGGTGCAGGTGGATTGACTGCAAGAATAATTATATTATTATTATAAGCAGATGATCACATCACTCTAATATAAGCACAACTCATAAAGTCAGAGAATAAAATATCCTATAGGGCTCATGGGCACATCTCACCCTATTATCGAGTTCAATTTTGGGTATTCTCGACAACATAAGATGCAATCTAATCCATCACATTGTTCGTCTCTCAAAATACATGCCAAACAGACATATGAAGGAATCACGAAGGTGAGTCCAAATATCATGGAAGAGAGAATGGGCCTTTAGCTACTTCATGTCATCCCTGATCTAGCCGATAATGATGGCAGAATCTTTTTCTATGAGAATCCTCTCCATCCACAGCTTCTGTCTGGCACAGATAATGTCCATCAAGGCAACTTGAAGCTCAACTCTCAGGATGGAAGGCTTAAAAAGATATAAGCCCTCCACCGCTAATAATTTGATGTTCGGGCTTAAGATGATAAAGTCAGTACTATTCCTATCATTCTTGACACTACCATTAAAATTAACATTGACAAACCTCGAAGGAGGGGACTCTTAGGAAATGAAAATAATCCTTTGGGTTGCTATAAGAGTAGCATAGAAGTCTCAGAAATCGAGGGTGTTAAGGCACGGGCTCACAGTAGGGGGCAAATTGATCCGACCTGAGTATCTGTCCTGATTCGATCCAAATGGAGTGGGTTTTACCCAATCTGACTAAAATTTAGGGTGAGTATGTATTTTATAAGAAATACTTGAAGCAGGTTTTGGTCGGATATGGTTAATGATATACCCGGCCCTGACCCAACCCGATCCGATATATATATATATATAGGTAATCCATTTAACATCTCATCCATATTCCTCTCGGCTCTCTGCTCTCACCACCGCTCCTCTTTCTTCCTAAGTCCCCACTACCACCATTAGTCCGCCACCATCGATTCCTGCCACCCTTTCTCCACCCTCTATGACATCCTCCACCAAGCCCCCACGACCGACAATCAACGACCCCGCAATCCTGAGGCCTTTTCTCTTCCCCAATCACCATCGTTGGTTCACTGCTCTCCTTTCTCCATCCTCTCTCACCTCCACCATATCCGAGGCCTCCCCCCCATCCCTAGTGGCGACAGCTTGGTAACTAGGATTTCGACAAAATCCTAGCCATCGTTTAAGCTCCCTATTTAGTCACTCCAAGCCTCCCACCCTGACTGAGACTTCTGAGCACCAAAAAAATAGAGGAAACATCAGGAAAAAAACATAGAAAAAATCAATCAAAATGAAGAAAAGATGGAAAAAAAATAAAAGGTAAGACCTTTTCCCACATAGATTGATCCTTTTTTTTTATCCTTTTTCCTTCTTTTTCTTTTCATTTCATTCTCTTGTTCGGAGATCTATAGGGAAGGAGAGCACTTATGGGAGATCGGAGGGATTCTTTAGATTCTCATTGGCATTTTTTCTCATGGATATAGGATCTTATAAGAGTTGTGGCACAGTGAGTTGGCCCCTTGAGGTTTTGAGAGCTTAATCTTGGTGGAAGCATGATATTTTGTAGGGTTTGGGGATGAGGCTATGGGTGGTGGTGGGGCAACTGTGGAGATGGAGAATGGAGAATGGGGAAATGAGAGCCCGATTCAAGTATGTCCGACCTAACCTAATCTATCCTTCAAGCTCAATCCAACCCGACCCGACCCAAGACGAGTATGGGATAGATATAAATATGATATTTTTTTGGTGGGGCGGGTATGGGTATCGATCGATTCGATCCATATCCGATCCTTTGCCACCCCTAGCTACCAATGTCAAAATAGCTATACTCCACGCCAAGAAAATGGCTTTCTCTAGCATCCGATGTGTAGGTACCACCTCGGCTTTGAAGATCGTGCTATTTTTGGATAGCTAGATCCAATGACAATATATACCATTCTACCCCCATAGGTACAAGTCGACCCCTCAGCCATACTTCGTTGGATTGCATCCAAAAGAGGGTCTAGCCAAGGGCCGCTGCTCACCTCCCAAGGCTGATCACCCGTCCTCCTCCAAATGAGCCTCGCTCTCAAATAATACAGGAGGGCATGTCTATCGACTCATCCTCCAATCCACAGATTGATAAGAAATTGAAAGCTCCATGCGCCTGTCTCTAAGTAATATATGCATTAAAAGCTAGTCCCAAGCAACCTTCTAGAGAAAGAGCCTCATCCTGGGATGAGTAGCCACTTTCCAGATCCAAGTAGCCTCGATCCTTCTATATAGCACAGGCCTACACATCTTGGACAAGTTCCTCATGGGAATCTTAGGGCAACATAAACGGCCCTACACCCTCAAATCCTAGCTTCGATGGATAAGAATTGAAATGGTGAGAATCCTATCGATAAGGGGACCACCAAAAAGATATATGACATTTTGTACTCTCCAGCCCCTACCATCGATAGTGAACAAGTAACAGACATACAGATGGTCATCCACCTCTATGCTAATGTAGGTTGGCCAATGGGAGAGAAGCAAGCTTGAAATTCAGGCATCTTGACTCATATCAACTGAAGCTCCATCTTCAATCAACCATCTGACATGGACTAGCACTGTTGGGATGCGAGCATAAATCTTCTTTTAGATGAAGGCGCAGTCGTGAACAGCTAGATCTGAGACCCCTGATTCCATGCCCCATACCGAGCCCTCATCATCCTACTCCATAAGTAATTAGGCTGGATAAGAAATCTAGCTGCATGCCTAGTAATCATAGCCTCCCTTCTGACTACTAGAGACTGAATCCCAAGGCCCCCATTCCTCACAGACTAGCAGACCACCTCTTGGGATAATAGGTAGAGCCCACGACCATCATGCCTTAAGCCTAACAAGAAGTTCTAGAATAGCTACTCTAATCTTCTAAGATAATAACTCAATATAACCATATTCATCAAGAGTTAGACCGCAATGGAGCTCAAGATTGATCTCACGAGGGTCATCCTACCCATCATGGAAAGGGTTAGCTTTCTAGTTCTTGAGGCGATCCTAAACTTACTGCTCCATGGGACTGCAATTGGCCCTTTGAAGTTACCGTCCCATGATAGGAATCCTGAAATAGATCAGGGCCCTATCTACTCCTAGATCTCTGGTCTATCTCGAATCGCTTGCTTCACTTGGACCTTCATCTTGGGGTTGAAGATGACCATAGATTTCTACAAATTCACTAGCTAGCTAGAAGTCTGACAATAGGCCTCAACAATGGATGCATAGCATCTTGCATTCCAGATTGAGGCCCAGCTAATAAGAAGGTAGTCATCTACAATAAGAAGGTGCGAAAGCAGCGGAGCCTCAAGGATGGGCCAGCAGGGCTCCAACTCCAACCCTTGAGCCACCACCTTTAATGTCCGGGAAAGAGCATTAGTATACAAAATAAATAGGTAAGGAGAAAGAGGGTAATCTTGATGAAGCCCAACCATCGAATGAAAGGATTTCATCGAGGCACCATTGATTAGAATGACAAAACTCCGGATCTCCACACAATCCATGATCTAACCGATCCACCTATACTAGAAGTCGAGCTTCTATAGCATCTAGTGTAGAAAGCGCCAACTCATCCAGTCAGAAGCCTGCTCCTAACCATGTCCAACTTGATCACCATTTAGCTTTGGCGAAGGGGTGCTTGCCACAAATCATGCATGAACTCCTGGGAGAGCAAGATATTATTGGTGATACAACGGTCGTTAACAAAAGCACATTACTCTGGACTAGTCAGACAAGGCATAATCGACTTTAACCGCCTGACCAAGATCTTGGCACACACTTTGTAGAGAGTGATACTGATTAGCCTTAAGTGCCTCGAGGTATATGCATCAGGTTGCTTCAAGATGAGGACGGTCAACATCTTCTTCCACTTCTTTGGAAGGCCTCTAGAATCAAAGATCATCTGCACCACCTCCCCCCAACAATAGGCTAATATCAATGGAAGAATAAGGGTGGAACCCATCCAACCTCGGGGCCTTATCCTCCCCAAGAGATTAGAGGGTCCTACGCACGTGCTCAATAGACACCGAATGAGTTGGAACCCCATTCTCCTAATGGAGATACGGGTCATGGGCTGGGTCCCTTGGAAGAGGGTCTCCACCCAAAGACGTTGTCCATCATGATTTGAAGATCAAGAGATCTGCCCCTAATCTCCTCACTATCATCCACCACTCCACCATCGCTCTTCCTTAACTGCCTGATGTGATTAGTAGACCTCTAATTCATAGTAGACTGATGAAAGAACCTGATATTTCATTCATCCTTCTTGATCTACTATACCCTTGACTTTTGCCTCCACAGTGTCTCATTATATCTTGGTAAAAAATGGTGCACCAAGAGCTTGTAATGAAGCTTCCTCAAGTCAGACTCCTGGAGACCCCCTTTCTGATCCTCTCTCATCTGCAACTCTGCAATATCTGTCTTCACCTCCTCAATCCACCTGAAGATATTACCAACCTTAAGACAGTTTCATCGAAGGAGTTTGCATCTGGCTAGCTCCAGCCTCTGGGTCATCTGATATCTCGCATCCCCACTAATCGATTTTCTTTGCACCTTCCTAATCAGATCCCACGATCTCAAACCTGAATGGAGCCTTGGACATGCATGGGCCATCAGTGGTGATGAAAATTAGTAAGTGGTCTGATGTGATCCTCAGGAGGTGCTGAACCTAGTGCCCTAAGAATTGCTGGAGCCAATCAGCAGTAGCTAGCACCCAATCAATCCTCTTCCAAATCCTAGCTATCTCCTATTAATTATTACACCAGATAAATTTAGGTCCAAAGTAGCCAAGATTAATCAAACCCATATTGCCAATGAACTCCATGAGCTCTTTAGAATCAATATTATCCACAAACTACCTACTGTCATCTTCTCGTAGGACCCCATAATATAGTTGATGTCTTGGTGATAAGGAAAGGTAAGTCTTACGATACCATCTTGAAGATTTTAGACCAAAGCATCCTCCGTGCCTTGTACTTGGTGCTTGTGTACACTCTGGACAAAAGCCAAGGTCCTTTGGTTTGCTTCAAGATGGCTAAAGCCACCTGCTGCTCGCATCTGTGAAAGGCATCCATCCTAACCGAGTCCTATCTCCATATCATCAAGATACCGCCTGATAGACCCATAGATTCCAATGCATAGATGCTCCACCACTAGAATCCTCTGTCTAGCACGAGCAAGACTCGCCTCTGAAAGTCAAGTCTCAAGCAAGATACAAACATCAAGGCAATGATGCTAGACCATTCTGTCAAATGTTGATCAGAACGATGGCTTCCCCATCCCTCCAGTATTCTAGATTAGCAGCCTCATCGTGACAACTAATGAAGAAGAAAATCTGCACCAGTAATCCCCCCTCGACCTAAAAATGTCTCAATCCCAGCTACCATTAAGTCCATCAATGACAGACTCTCTCTCTCCCCTTGAATGGCCTATCTTAGTTAGATAAGTGCATGCTTGTGGTTCCTGTCCTGATCTTCTACTAATGCATCCATATGCATCAGGTCCTCTCTCTTGAGAGCTATAGGGTCACACTCCATCAAAGGCTCCAGCCCCTACTCAGAATACCCCTCCTCAGCTGATCCTCCATCTGAACCAGTGCCTTCCTCTCCTCCCCCGAGGTCCTGGTTAAGAAGATGAAGATCCCAGGGCCTCCAATGCCAGCTACTGACTTTGCTCAGCCCTCCAGGAGGGCCAGGGCCTTGTCTTTGGCTCTATTCTTCTTCACATACACTTTTTTGGACCCACCAAGCCCTAAATCCCATCCATTAGGCCTCATAGATGTCTGATTCACATCAAACTCAGGGGGCCGGGTGTGCTTGAGATAGCCTGAGCTTGACCCCAACAACCCTGCCAGCTCACCTCTAAATAGGTTGTCGCCCATGTCCTGGCCTAGTGCCAGTAGGCTAGACCGCATCCCAGCTCAAGCTCGAGATACACCCCGTGCCAATCTTAACATCCCCATCACCCAATCTGGCCATTGATTCGAGCCTAGGTCGGATGGGTGATCATCACCGTTGAGCAATTTTGGCAAGCTTGATCTAACCATTGGATCTAGCTGCCAAGTCATCCAATCTGAGCCCATCTGAAGAGACTCCAATCCGAGTCGACTTGCCTTTGGCTTTAACTCAAAGGGTCGAGTCGACTCGGCCTCCTTCTTCCATAAACTAGTTGATGCCTCCAGCCCAGGCTACCACTGATGGACGGCCACCAGCCATGACCCCAAGTGTAGTCCTTCGACTGCCACTCCCATCTCCTTCTTTTTGGTCTGGCCAACATTCTCTTAGCGCAATTTGACCACCGAGTTTCCTCTCCCTTTGGCCAACCACACCTCCTCTAGAAGATGGAATCGACTACATCAGAGGCAAATGCTATCGAGGTTCTTGTACATGAACCTCTTTCAGAAGGAGCCCTCCATACCCTTGATTAGCACCCCTGGTCTCAACAGTCGGGAGAGATTGATCTTCAAGCATGCCTGAGCAAATCCAAGCCTTCTCCACTCCACTATGCACTCGTCCACCGAGGAAAGCTCCCAAACTAGGCAGAGGACTCCTCAGTGAAGGAAAAATCTAGAGTTTGCAAGATCTATTTCAAAACTTTTTCAAAAATAAAGACAACAAAAACTATAAATTAATCATATTAATCTATAAAATAATACAAAAATTTCTAGATCTAGTATCTAATGGCATAATTCATGCATGCATATAAATCTAAAAATTAAATATTAAATAAAATAAGGATGTTGATCATATCAACATCAAATTAAAACTAGATCTAATCTAGTAGGAGAAAGGGATTGTATCTCTTTTATCTTTTATAAGTCAAGATCTTCACTTGCTGATCTAAGATCAAGGTTGTCGCTTCGAGCTAGCATTGTGTTGATCCTTCTTTGATAGTTGATGGCGAAGCTCCTTCTTTGAATAACTTAGACTATCCAAGGGCCAAAAAGAAGATGGGAGGATCTGAGAGAGGTCCTCGTCCTCATCTTTTTCTATCAAAAAGAAGTGGAAGAAGATCTAATAATAAAGTCCTAGAGGAGATCCTTCTTCTTTATTTCTTTCTCTCATCTAGATACAATAATTTGTATCTTTACAAAATCACATGCCCAAGACCCCTTTGCCCCCAAGGTTCCCATGCTTATACCCTCTCTCTTAGATCTATTCTCCGTAGAAAAATTAGACCCTAACTCCTCTTAAATAGAGAGATATGAGAGAGTCTTTGTCTAGATCAAATACTTAAATAGGAATGTCCAAATTAGATAAGGATTGAGGCGCCCAACTCTTGGGCACCTCCTCCCTATTTTGTGGCGTGGACTCTCTGGAAGTGGTGCACAATTCTTCCTCTTTCTTCTATGAAAAAATTAGAAAAAAATTAGATATATTGGTGCTACAAGAGGATAAGAAAAGTTATATTGTCAAACTCTATCCAATAGAGTCCTAGGTCAAAACAACTTATTTGTTTTGACCTAGTCCACAAGTAATTTCCTTAATCATAGAGGGTCTAGGGGCACACGAATACTCTCTGGACATGAGTGGTTCCATGCAAAAAATCAAGGGAAGGGACATGGGAGGCTAGGTGGTGCAAGGAGAGAGAGTCCCAGTCAAATTGGGACTCTATGTTTTGACTTGGTTCAACTAATTTTTGAATCCAATTAAATCAAAACTTATGCAATCCAATTAAGAATGATCTTAGTCTAACTAAGAGCTAGATTAAATCAAATATAAATCTAATTTAATTTTTAATTAAACTAAAAATTAGATGCACTCAAGTTCTAATTGAATAGAAATTTTTTCTTTCTTACAATTGACTTATCAAATAAACCAATTAGACTTGATCTAATCAAGCCTAAACTAAATCTTATTAAATTTTATTCAATTAGATTTGATCTTAGCCCTTAAACTCAATCAGATTGAGCCAATTAGCAATACGATTGCTAATCAATTCTCCTAAAATACTTATACTAGGTCAAACATCAATCGTATTGATTGTTTGATCCTATAATGATTCTTAATCGTTGATCAACTATCTGATCAGATCGAGACCTCTAATGTGTGTAACCCTCAAGGTTTGAACCTAAGACGGTAGTATAGAAATAAATTTCTGTATCTATCAAAGTAACCATCTAGCAATGATATTCGATGGTCAAATAGATCGAATGTATAAAGCAACACTCTTAAAATCCATGTGGATATGATTTTTGCATAATTCATCCTTTTGACCATAAATGCTCATAGGATGACTCAGAGTTTAACTTTCAACCCTGAATAGGTCATCTATATTATATTTCAAAATATCAAATTCATCATATCGATTATCCTGGCTAAGATTTTGCTAAATTAAAATATAGCGATGCATTATCTCCAAATTCTTAGAGTGGTCCATCCCATCTTGATCATTCACTAACTTCATAAGTACTTGACTGTACCTAAAAATCTTTCATCACTAAATTAAAAATTCGGATAGTCTGGTACTAAAATATAATGAGTTACTTGTAAATCACCGTGGTGATCTCAGATCTAAGAAACACTTATATCCATATCCTATCAGAGTAATTCTTGATAGTAGAATGCTCTGAAGTTGATCATGTTCCATAATGATGTACCTCTACATCTCACTTGTATGCCATGCTAGTATTTCCACACTCCTTGGTTAAGAGGACAACCAATCTATATGGTACACAATGACCTATACTCGATAAATGTTATCGTCCTAGATAACACTGTATTATTTGATCGTAAATATTTTGAGGACTAATTGATAAATATTGTCGTTCTAGTTATCGAATTTAAATAGTCCTAAGAACTTCATCACAATAAAGAAGTTCATTAGAAGATGTAGACTTATGATGAAAAATATTAAAATAAATTTTTATTTATTAATAAATTATTTATATTTATAAAATAGCACAATCATCAATAGACCGATGATTAACTTTGGGATACATTTTTCAACACTTGAATCATCTCCTCTCCCCTGAACTCCATCGAGAGCTATAGCAATCAGACCTAAATCAAGACTGATCTGATGTTCCCCTTTGATGAAAAGAAATCAAACCGCCAAGGCTCCACCGTCAACACCTGCCCAGTGACCACCCATGACTAGTAGAGAATTAGATCTCTCTCCTTGGCCTCGTTGAATTGGAAATGAAAGAAACCTTTCTCCAGCCTATAACCTACCACCTCCTCTTTCAGTTCAGCCTACAGTCGAAACTCCCTAGCCACCGTCCGCCACCACTCTCTGACCAAGGCTCCTCACCACCACAACAGAGGTCGCTCAACTCTTCGATTCCTTACTCAGATCTTCCTTCAAGAGCTCGACCACTTTTGTGAATCATCTGATGAGCTCCTCTACCCCCTCCGATAATGGCTCTGACGAGATCCACAGATGCATCCTTGCACCGCCCTCCTCTAGCTCGATTCCAGCTTGTCCCCCACCTTCAAGGCCCTAAGGTGCTTCCTAGGGTTGCTCACCACCACTCCGGTGCTATTGCTTGCTATGGCTAGGCAGATTGCCGACGATCAAATAAGAAGTGGTCTGCAATGACAATCTCAAAGCACATAATGGGAGATTCGTAATGGTTACGAAGGTTGCTCTTAGAAGATACTTCTAATCTTGCACCAGAGACTTCAGTGCAAAACAATTTTGTTCTCCAGTTGGAAAACTTCTAAGGCTTATTTCCAGATAGGGGTTTGGATTGTATCTTTCATGCTAGAGAATGATTATTTTTTTTTCTCCATGACAGCAATCATTGTCGGATCATGCATTACATATCTTTCAAAGCACCACATGGTTATATGCTGCGGATGAAATAAAAAGATTATAGCACTTTAAAAGCTATGTAATACTCAATTAAATGGTTGGTACCATGAAAAAAAAAATCAATTATGTTTCCATATGAAAGATACAATCCGAATCCTCTAGAATGAATCGAATTAGTGGCATCTATAGCGCCGCCGGATGATATATGCTTCTTAAAATAATAAATAAAATAGAAATAAATAAAACAATCGAAAATGCAAGCTCAACATCCCAAAGCAGGTTTCATCAAAAAAAAAAAAAAATCCAATAATATGAAAAATTATTAGATAGACCAAGTTTAATGAACTGGTCTAAATCCTAGAGCACATATATGGAGGATAATAAGATGAAAACTCATCCTTGTTTTGATTTTGATTGGTTTAAATAGAAGAAGGGTAATGTGGCGACTGATTATGTTGGACGGGTCCATGCATCTCGTCCATATGATACTTTCTCCTGCAATAGACTATTCATATTTGTGGTACTCTGAACAATTTTACTTAATCCTCCCAACTTTATGATGCAGGGTTTCCACTAGAATATAGAGCCAGGTTGGAGTCTACGAATTTTACTTGAAAATTAGGGCTAATTTCTATTTATTTTCAAGCAAAATCTTGAATAATAAAACCAATACAAGACTCAAACCTCAGCCTTATTTAGAAATGGAGGGTAATAGCAAATGATCTAACGCAAATGTCATGCTTAAGCCACTGATGACTATGGGTAGAAATGGGTCTGGATATATTTAAACCATTTTTAGAAATAGATAGGTTTAGGACCTGTTTTGATGCTAGAATGGTTAATCCAAAAATATCATTTTTCAATATAAGAAAGGATTGAAGTAATCAGTTACAGTGAAGATTGGGAATCAATAGATCTTGATTCCGTTTTCTGGATTTTGTATGTATTAGAATAAAAAATGACTTTTTGTTGATATCAATCATCTTAATATTAAGAGTAATAAAGCTGGCAATCTCTTGCAATCTATATAAACTTAAGACTTATTTAGTTCATCGGAATTATAGGAGGAAGTGTGATTCTTGGGACAGAGAAAAATTCTTTTTATTTTTTTGAAATTTTCAAAAAAAAGGGATTGAAAAAAGATTTTTTATGGAAATATATTTTTTATATTTTATATGAAAGAAAATTTATGAAGGAAATGAGTTTTCTAAATTTTTATGAGGTGGAAATTTATGATTTTTTTTAAAAATATTTTTTTAATATTATTTATTTATATTATATTAAAAACTTAAGTACTATTATGGCAATCAGGTGGTACTCATTATCATGCACACTTTGAGGTTCTTTCACTTGCTTCCTTGGAAGACCAGTTATAACCTTTGGACGATCACCCACCGATTGTTGGATCATCCGCTACTTGCTTTAAGAGCTGTACGGTAAGGTCAACATGAGTTCAAAGTGCTTTGAGCGGGTGATACAAAGGTGTATTCCGTGTGAAGGATACAATGAGGAATTTTTGAATAAATAAATAAAGCTAATAAAAAAAAATCATTTCAATATTTTGAATCGAAAAATTTTATAATAATTTTAATAATAATGCTTAACTATCTCAATATATTATTATTAAAATAGTTGTAGGATTTTTTAGTTCAAAATATTGATGTGACATCTTTTCAATAAAGATGTATGTATTTTTTTAGAAATTAATAGGGATGATAATTTTATCCGATCTATCGGATATCCGATCTAATCCGATTCGAATGGAATGGATTTTACTTGATCTGATTGAAATTTAGGACGAAGATGAATTCTACAAAAAATATTTGAAATAGATTTGGATCGGCTACGAACAATGATATGCATCGATTCAAATCTGATCGATAATTTCAATACATATTTTTTATTTAAAATTATGATAATTTTATATTATTTATATGTACTGGATCTGATTCGATTTAATTAATTTTTCTTATATATCTGATTTGATCCGATCCGCATCTCTATTCGATCCGACTCGATCCAAGATAAATATGGAATGGATATGAATATGAGTTTTTACTTATGAAATAGGTATGGATATAGATCAATTTGATCCATATTCAATCTATTATCATCTTTAGGAATTAATCTAAGTAATTAGACTAAATTTCTATGTAATACCATGTGATTCTTATGAATCGTGCATAAACCACCACTAAAGGAAGGACTCCCCCCACTAGCAGGCAACCTAATGTTTGCCGTATTTTCCTATTTAGTCTTGTAATACCGTCGTCGGGTCCTCCATAGCCCTCGTGCGATACTTTCTGGTGCTCAGCTCCGTGAGCTTTGATCTCCTGGTTGTTATCAACAGAAGATTAGAAAAAGAAAAAAAGAAAGACTCACCAGATGGACGGTCCACATAATCCAATCATCCACGATTTCCCAAAATAAAATCACGCGGTCCCGCCCCTGTTTCACGCGAGAGACACTAGAAAAGAGAGCCGACATGCTCCGTTTCTCGTTTCTCCCCTCCCCGGCCGCCCTCCCCAAGAGTCTCCTCGCCTCCCTCCCCACTCTCCTCCTCGCCTCCTCCTCAAATCTAATCCTCACCTCTGCTCCGGCCCTCCGCCGGAGATCCCATTCGCCGCAGCCCGTACGCCGGAGCCATCAGATTTCCCCGGCTGATAGGCGGAGAAGGCCTCTCCGTCGCCTGAGTCGTATCGCTTTAGGCGCTGGAGAAGGGTTTACTGGCGTTGCTCCTATGGCATCTCCGGAAGAGGCGCGGCATCCGGTGTCGGAATTTTCTGCGGAGGCTAGTGGAGACGCGAGCATGGGCGAGGCAGGGGTTCCTCTGAAGCTTGAGGAGTTGAATTGGGATCACTCGTTTGTTAGGGAGCTACCGGGTGATCCAAGAACTGACGCGATTCCTCGAGAGGTAATTCCAAACTCTTCTTGAAATTCTTGGAAGAAGTATCAGTTACGCGATACAATCTTCCGTAAAGTTTATTTATTGGTAGAATTCGGTCAAATTTATCTAATCGCGAAATATTTTCGATGATTTAGGGCACAATTAGAAAAGGTACAGATCTATCTGTTATTATAATCATATCATTCTTTATTCTTTCCCATGTTCACTATGGTAGTATCCTTAGAGATGAAAAGGGGCATTTGACGGAGTTATCTCAAGAAAGATGTTGTAATCATCAGGATCACTGAAAAACCGTGCTTTAAAAACACAGCGTGGGGTCATAAATTAGTGCGTTGGAATTGTCATTATTGATGCGACTTTGTTTCATCCAATCCTCAAAGCATGTTCAACCTAACACTCATTTTGGATAGCGATATTTGAAATGATGAGAAGAGAGTCGAGATTTCTTATTTCGTTAGCAAAAGATAAGGAGGATGAGAGAGGAGAGGGTTCTTTCCTTTCACTGTTTGGATGCATAATGGAAGAGAGGATGGAAAAGTAGGAAAATTAGAGGAAAAAAAAGAGAAAGAAACAGAAGAGAAAGTGAATCTTGCACCTTTGTTTGGGTGCCCAGGAGATAAAAAGAGGAAAAGTTCATTACTTGTCCAAAAAAAGAAATAAAAAATTTCTCTGTATACAATGTGGAACTCGTGGTCCATCGCCAACATACCACTACTTCATATTCCTGAAGTACCTCTAGACTGTTATGGGACTTGTTTTTCCTTCAACCCATCCTGAATCACCCTTCTCAAAGATATGACTTTGCAAAAATCATCTCTCTCTTTCCATATCCCTTTCAGACATAAAATGGGCGTGATAGTAAATCTATTCTCGCCTTTTCTATTCCCTTCTCTCCCTTTCTTTTTCTTTCTCTTTTCTCCAAACCTCTCAAAACCAAATTCAGAAAGAAAAGAGAGATATGCCTTAGATATATTCTTAAGACTATCTTTCAAAGTGTAGCAAGGGACTGACATTTATAGTTGTTGTTGTTGATAACTCATAGAATTTCTTTATAATGGTGAACATAATCATCATCATGATTTAGCCTGGAATATCAAGCTTTTAAGGATCACACTTGATCTTGGCTCATGGTTCTCCAATGTGCTCTTCTTACTGTTGATTGACCACTTGCGATGTATCCAACCAAATTTGGTCACTCCTTTCAAGTTTCACCTTTACTGGCACAAGTAAATCTTTCTTTCACTATTTAAATGACCTATGGCGCATATAGACGTAAGCATGATAATATGATTCTTTAGATATATTTTACACCTATCAGCTAGATTTGAATAAAGAACAAAGATCCACATGAAATTAGTAGAGGCTACTTGGGTATGCACAAAGATCAGCAATTAGGGCTTCATTTATGACATATTCTATCATATCTTAGCTTTCTTGTTTCTTTCTTCTGCTTGGATATATTGTTGTACCCTTCTTTTCCTCCTTTTCCTGGCCTTTGTCAACTTAGCATGTAGCTACAATTTCCTCATGTGCTTATATTTTTGTTGCCAATTTTTCAAATTAATTCAACTTTCATTGTTGTGACTTGAAGCTTGGCACTCGGCAACTGCATGATCTAATGCCTATCGTTTGAGAGTGTAGTTTAGTTTTCTTTATCATGTAAAGTTGTTCGCTTATTGTCTTTTGTTGCATGAGAACATGTGTTTATCTCAGTCACATCATAACAGTCCTTTTTCCTGTCATCTTATTTCTTTTTGGTGAAAGCTCTTATAATTCAAATTGGATGTCCTTCGCATGGCTAAATGCTGATAGTTAAGGCTGCTAGCATGGCTTAAAGTATGAAATTCATACCAAGATCAACTCATTCCTGTTGCAACAAGCTTGATTGAGCCTAATTTCGACCCATGCTGGATATGAGCCTTCTTTGAGTGGTTCCTTACCCTTGAACAAAGTTGAACTTGAGTTAGAACTGAAATAAAGCCTGAATTAAACTTGATTCAGAGTTGGCTCAAGCTCAATGGAAGGCCTTTTAGCTTGGAGGTGGATACAGGCAGAGAGAGCCAGGAGGTTGAGGGCACTCAATGCTAATAAACAAAGAGCAGCAGGGCTCAGGTGTGCCAATTGAGGAGCAATGACTTTGACGAAAAAGGGAAGGGAAACTCAACATGGATAAAGAAGTTGCATGCCTTGGGATAAGAGAGGAAGGGGGAGCATGGCATTGGAGGAGGAATGGTCCTTATTGTGGTAAAGAAACAAGGATCTTGGTGCTAGTGGTGGGCCAAAAAGGGTTGTTGCAGCTGGCAGAGGAGCAGCGATTAGCTCGAAGGTGGAGAGAGGTGGAGCAAGGTGATGGAAGATGGAGGGATTTGATATCAATGAGCTTAGTATCTGTAAGATCAGTTAGCCTATAGGGTCAATTGCTTATGCTTCTTGATTTTGGCCATTATATTTGTCTCGATAACATATAGGTTGTATTTTATAACGTATAATACATAACATTTGACTTTTTTTTTTTTTTTGAGCCTAATCAAGCTTAGCTGGATTATTCTGAGGGTTGCTGAAGCTTGTTGGAAATTAGTTTTTTGAGCCTAAAACCTAGAGTCAAGCTTGGTTCATTTACAATTGATCCAAGTTTCATCTTATTTATAATTGAGCTGTACTTGATCCGGACATGAGCTGTTTATGAGTGGCTCGAACTAATTCTCATCCTTTTAGATGATGCTCCAGAGTCTATGTTTTCACACCAAGAAGCCCACAGTTTTTCACCTGCTCAGGGAGCATTTCATGTTCAGTTGAGTCATGGTGAAGCAACCATAGGCAACAAAAGCATCAGTGTCGTTTTCACAAATCCTAAGTAGTGAAATGAATGTCATCTTAATATTCTGGCTTAAGTGAATTGCTATTTTTAATGATATCTTGACTCTTCAACAGATGAAATAAATATTAGACTTCACAAACTGCTTGAAACAGTTTGTGAACTTCAAATATTTAGCCAGCTTGTGTCACAGTATGAGGTTTTCTTTCCAACGCACACAAGGAAGAAGAGTTCTAGGTTGCAACAAGATTGTGATTTTCTAAAACTCGCAGATGAAGCTACAATTGATTTTGCTTTCAGGTGCTACATGCTTGTTACACAAAAGTTTCTCCATCTGCTGAAGTAGAGAAGCCGGAGCTTGTAGTGTGGTCTGAGTCAGTTGCCAAGTTGCTTGATGTGGATCCCAGAGAGTAAGTGGCTCTGAACCTCATAACTGTTTACCCTTTTGGTTGTCTAATAAAATTCACATTGTGCTACCGAATCAATCATGCTGCCAGTCAAATTACTGGAGTTCATTTATAATCGAGATTTCTTTCTGTGAACAATGAGTTTTTTAGTTTGATCTGGTGATAATGTTACTGAAAGCTCATGCAATCTCTATCATTGTAATAGTGTTTATGGCATTACTTCGTCTCCCAATATAATAGAGTACTCTGGGCATATTGTTAATCAAATGACATGATATCTATTATTCTTATTCCCATTCCCTGGATACAGCTTAGTGCTTCGGCATGCTTTGCAGGATTAAGAAGCCATTGAGGACTCGAAGTGGATGATCTGTTTCCATTACCATCGTATCACCTTCTATTGCTTTCTTCATAAATGCCTCTCTTGCCAATGTTCTCCCAGAAAATGGCTGTTTGTAAATTGATTTGAAGTTTCCTGCATCTGTTACACCTTTTATGATATATATAAACATAGGCTCAGATGTACCTTTGGTGGAACCTCCCTATGTAGAGTTCTGCTCCATAACTGACCTCAGCCTGATGGGATGAGGCTGAGGTCACTTTTTAAATATCAAAAGCATTAAGTCATTTCAGTACTTGGTTAAACAATCTTTTCTTTGTCTTTATGGTACATAAGTTTTAGTGGGGTCAGAGTTCCTTAGTCCATGATGGATTTATGTTGTATGTTTCATAATTTTGTATTAGTTTTTGGATATATTGGTGACTTGTCTAAACTTGGTTCTCTAATATTGTAACATGTGAGCCTTAGTGGGGAATATCTGACAGACAGTACAATGAAGTCAATTGTGCCAAATGAGTGGGGACAGGATATGAGTTTCATTTTTCATCTAGCATCACAAATTCACCTTGCCATATTGCCTTCCATGCTTGATATTTTATATCTTTGGTTATCATGGAAGTTCATTGATTCTGTTGGCTGGATCCATGCTGGATTCATCATAAGTTTAGTTCTTTTTTCAGAGATCATGTGCAATTAGCAGGAAGGATGGCATGAACATATGATCACATTTATTTGATTTTTTCAGATTTGAAAGGCCAGATTTCCCACTTTTTTTCTCTGGAGCACTGTCTTTGGTGGGAGGGTAAGTTCATGCAATGAGTTTCACCTTTGATGTTGTGCGTGAAAGTTTCAATATTTTTTATATCATCTGCAGGTTGCCATATGCACAATGTTATGGTGGACATCAGTTTGGTGTATGGGCTGGTCAGCTGGGCGATGGTCGCGCCATAACTTTAGGAGAGCTGCTAAATTCCCGAGGTGAAAGATGGGAATTGCAGCTCAAGGGTGCTGGCAAGACTCCATATAGTCGATTTGCTGATGGTCTTGCAGTCCTGCGTAGCAGCATCCGGGAATTCTTGTGCAGTGAAGCAATGAATGGACTGGGAATTCCTACCACCCGAGCACTTTGTCTTGTCACAACCGGCAAAAATGTCATTAGGGACATGTTTTACGAGTATGCTCTCTGATTTGATAACTTATGAATTCTTTGCAGGGAGCTGCTTTACATAATGTCTGTGTTTACATGTGCCTGTCTTGAGCTTTTATATAATGTCTATGTTTACATGTGTCTGCCTGTCTATGTTTTCTATTTTTGTTTAAATTTGATCTTTTATTCAATTTTATGAAATCAAGTCATTTCTTTTTTTATTTTCGATTTGAACTTAATGTAATTCTTCAAATCCTTTCCCTTGAAGCATGCAGTGCACAACCCTGTTTGCAAGCATTTTAAATAATTAAGTAGGTTTAGAATGAATATGGAGTCCAATTAAAGGACTTGAAAACATCCTAGACTTCCAGAGGGCCCACAATTTAAAGTAACTTCAGCATTGCAATTAAAATATTTTATGGTTGCTTGATGACATGAGGCCATTGAACCAATCATTATAAAAAGACCCACTGCCCTACAAGTGATTAATACAAATTAATATTGTTTATTATTTGGTTTCTTTTTGATGGCTAGGATTTACTTTGTTCTAGTTAAGATTTAATTGGGTCATGTACTATCTAAAATCCTCAAATAACAAGGCCTAGAATATTAGAGTTGGTTATTGATGGAATAGTAAATGAAATCTTCTCCTCATCCAAGAAAAGTCCATTAGTGTGTCTGCTGTCTGGCTCAGTGCTGTGATTGCTTTAAGGCTTTGTTCAAGAAGTTGGCGTGACAGTTTCATATTAAATGCTAGAACAAAACTGAGTTGATAGTTGCTGAAGTTTTGGTTATTTTTTTGCTTTAGTGTCACTGATAACAAGCTGCAGCTATTCAGTTCTTGTAATAGCAGTTGAAGGCCATCTTTGATTTGGTTGACAAGCATGTCCATGTTGCAATATCTGACAAGTGTTTATGGTGGATCTGTGAACAACACAAGGATGCCTAATTGCCTATATGATATTTAGATGGACTGCATACTGCTTTTGTGCATGTGCATATTCACTTAAGTAGATATATACCTGCCCCATGTGTCAGCTGCGTTCTTGCCAACCAATCATAGAAAGAGATGATATCTTTGTTTTATTGAAAGATTTTTGCATCAAGTATAATGCTACCTCTTTTTATTTATCCCACATAACTTTCCCTATCCCAATCTCAATAGCCCATGATTAATTCTTAAATAGAAATCACTACCAAGCTGTCCATGCACTAGACTATATGGTGGATCCAAGTGTCCACCTACTTGCCCTACCCTCTTAATTCTCTCTGTTGCATAGTTGTTTGGGATATGGGATGCTTGAATTCTGATTACTACCAGATATTGTGCTATTAAAAAATAAATTTCAAATATTGCTATCGCTCATTTTTTGATATAGAAGGAAATCTTTATAATTTTAAAGGGGCCATGGAATCATGTTTCAAATGCACTTGTTTTTACATGATAAGGAATGTCTGAAGTCTAGCACAGTTCTTTGCAATTTAAATTTCAAAACAGAGTGATCTTGTTGAATAAATATGTTCATGCTTCTCTGGTTTCACTCCTTGTACAGCGGCAATCCGAAAGAGGAACCAGGTGCAATTGTCTGCCGTGTTGCACAATCCTTCCTGCGTTTTGGCTCGTATCAGATTCATGCATTGAGGGGCAAAGAGGACCTTGACATTGTTCGTATTTTGGCAGACTACACAATACGACATCATTTCCCGCATCTTGAAAATATGAGCAAGAGTGAAGGCTTGTCATTTGAGACTGGTCAGGGAGACTTGTCACATATTGATTTGACATCTAACAAGTATGCAGGTAAGATTCTTTATATGTACATTTGTTTTTGGTTGCCATGTTTCAATATCCTCCATTGATGTGAAGGAATTTTTGGAGGAAATGCAATCCATATTTTTTCCTGTGGTTTTACCAGCTTGGTCAGTTGAGGTCGCTGAGCGTACTGCTTCCTTGATTGCAAGTTGGCAAGGGGTTGGCTTCACCCATGGTGTGCTGAACACTGACAACATGAGCATCTTAGGCCTAACTATTGATTACGGACCTTTTGGCTTCTTGGATACATTTGATCCCAGTTATACTCCAAATACCACCGACCTTCCAGGAAGAAGGTATTGTTTTGCAAACCAACCGGACATTGGCTTGTGGAATATTGCACAGTTTACCACAACTTTGTCCACTGCCAACCTGATCAGCAAAGAAGAGGCAAACTATGCTATGGAAAGGTATTGTTGCTTCTTCTGTTTGACCATGGATTCAATGGGGTTGATTTTATTACTATTGATGCTTTTTTTTCACTGTTACAGATATGGAACCAGATTCATGGATGAGTATCAATCTATCATGACCAGAAAACTTGGTTTAGTTAAGTACAATAGACAGTTAATCAGCAAGCTGCTCAGCAACATGGCTACTGATAAAGTTGACTACACAAATTTCTTCCGGTTACTTTCAAATATCAAAGCAGACTCTAACATTTCGGATAACGAGCTGCTTGTTCCTCTTAAGGCTGTGTTGCTAGACATTGGCAAGGAAAGAAAGGAAGCATGGATCAATTGGTTGAAGACCTATATTCAGGAGGTATTTTGTCATGATTTGAAACTACCTTTCCTTCCCACAACTTCGATGGTCTTTTATTAGAAGTTATGGTTTTCCCCTCCACTTAGTGTGGTTTTGCATTTATTACAGTCACCCTACTTGATGCGCACTGTCCACCATTTGGTTCCTCTTTTTGTTCAAAAAATGCTTAGAAGTATTGTAATGATGAAATATAGAGAAATTCAGACTTCAAAGACAATTCTTAAGCATGAAGGATGATATTGCAGGTATTTTTGAGAGGAACCTGTAAGTTGAATCTATAGAGGATAAACTGATGGACAGCTGATTGAGATGGATGTTAAACCATAACCATAGCTTAACTTCTGATCCTTTTCTCATTTATTTCGGATAAGCTTTATGAAATCCTTCATATTTATAGCCATTTTAATACTATTTGCAGCTTCTCCAGGTCTTTTTGAGGTCTGCACAACTGGTACCATGACTTGTACTTATGATATTGTACCATACGAACACACATTACATAACAAGGTACTAATCAGGTACTGGGTTCACCATTGTAGGATTTGGCCCATATTTTGAGAGAGAGGAAGGTAGGTTTCCTACTGGTGGCTGGCCAATACATGCACAAGGTGGTGTGAGACGTAGTGGAGGAGAAGGCCGATGTCCTATTAGCTGTGGAGGTGGACAAGGATGGTGAGGAGGTGCCAAGCTCGTCTGATCTAGGGTGGTTGATTGGAGGAGCTCTGGCAGTAGAGGGTGAAGAGCCTCCAAGGACAGATATGGAGAGACTGAGGGAGCGAGAGCGAGCGAACAAGAGAAGAGAGATAAGTGGGTCAAATGAGGGTTTGGTGAGGGTCAGTGGTCTTATGTAAGGGGATGTTTGGCCCTGAACCGGCATGTGCCAATTAGAATTGAACTAGATCGGTAACTCTGCTCAATTCGGAATGGATTTACACCTATTCTGAACAAATATTATGAACCATCTGGTTCCACAGTAGTTAGGTTGGATATGCCCTGAATTGGGTGGTTCGGGATGGTTCGGCGAACCTTGTTTCCATCCATATTGCTCTAGATCTTCCTCTTCTCTCACTAGATGCCCTAAACAATGATTAAACCACCCCTTTTTAATGGTGACCCCTCAATTCTTCATGGCACATGCCCATGCCTTCTTACTTGATTTGCCATCACTTCACCCTTAGTTTTTGCAACTCCTATAGCTTCTACGGTATATTACCCTTTTTTCATTCTACTCTTTCTACATTTGCCACACATCCCTCTTAAAATCCCAATGTTGTTACTTTCGACTTCTGGGATGCTCTTTATAACATTCTGAACCATGCAACACCATATGCCTTGTTGACTTATGATACACAAAAACATAGAAAAGAAAAAAAGAAATAAAGGGATAGAGATAGAGAATGTCTGGGATTCATGAGCATGTGCATTGAAACAATAGGACCTATTAAGGACTGGGTCCTTGGATCTGTAAACTTATCAAAGTGGGGGAAAAGCCTAAGGAAACCTGGATGAAGTTTGTTAAAAATATATGAATTTCTTAATTTTGCATTCGCAGACATTGTCACACTTGATAGAAACGAATGATGAAAATCATTGCTATATAAATAAGAAGAAATCCTGTGACTGAACGTTGGAATTTGATGCACTCTGATATTCTAATGGAAGCCTTAACTTGGACTATACCATCTCAGGGTGTAAATGGGTTAAGTTTGGTTCAGATCCTAGTAAAATCTGTAGTAAGATAATTGAGTTAGCATGCAGTTTCAGATCTTCCTGGCAGATTTGACTGGGATTAGGATCCATGATGGAACATTCAATAACTCAATTGAATATATTAATTTTTTATTTTTATTTGTTCTTGTAGCCAAAACAACTTTATAATGATGAAACTTATAGTTCAGTCCAGCTGATTGGCTGACTAAATGACATCAGCTATGGCGTGACAGTTTTCATCAGGAGTTGTTAAGCTTGTGTTGTTAGGATGCTCAAAGAGTCTCTTATTTGAGAAACAAGGGGGGTTTCCCTTACTCTGCAACCAATGTAAAAAGAAACTTCTGGGTCAATAACTCGATTGAACATATTTGTAATTTTGTTTCTTTTCATTGTGGTTCTAAATGGTTTTACATAATAGGAACCAGCTATCATGGCCTGTTACTTTTTTAAAATTTTTTTTAAAAGGAGAGCCCAACACTATAATAATAAAATCTAATCTTTATGTCAATAGTTTAAATCTAACCCAAAAGATGATATGCTAATAGAGTAGCATATAAAATGTGAATTGAAGTACATACATTAATTTATCATCATGCATGAAATTTCTGTCAATACCTAATATATGTCTATATTTGTGCCAACAAACTATTATAAACCATTATTGGCTTATCCATTGGGCTTTCGGGTTGGATATGGGTCACATCCAGATCTTACTTGGTGAGCGGTTGGTCATCAGGTTATCAGATTGTCAGGTTACATTATCAAATTTTTGAGTTATCATTTTGCAGCTGTAGTGTCATCCAGTCCATACATGTTGATGTGGCAGCATGTTAGTAGTGTGCACTTGTTGAGCGAAAGGAAATACTCTCTCTTTGAGAGAAAGGAAATACTCTCTTAGAAGGAAAGTAATGTCATTGTTAACATAATCTTTTTTTCTTCAATTTCAGTTTAAGTGGGAGATGAAGGGAGTCACCTGTCAAATGTTCTTTCTTAATTAATTGTAATTTTGAAAGGAAGGTAAGCAGAGGAAGGGAGGAGATAGAAAACTGCCAGGAGAGTGGAAGGGGCAGGAATTCTTCAATGGACTCCACTATTCCCTTGCCTTTGTGGATAGCGTGCATTGCATGAGAACACTAGTGTTTGTAAAGTTAGCCCCAAGGTGTTGGGGGATTTCTTAGTAGTTTTGATTTCTATATTTTCATCGTAACGTTGATTTATAAGTTTAAAACCATGAACTAGTATTTTCTCCCAGGTTTGTTGTACTGATGCATACCATCTCGTACCAAGCATGTGGGTACCATAGCAATAAGGTATGGGTGCGGTACTAAGGTTTGGTGCAGTGTATAAGCAGAACCGGTCTGCTTGGTCTAAACCAGGCAGATCCACCCTCGTACCACCCTGTTTTAGTCTTTACCAAGGCTGGGCATGAGAAAATGCTGTATCGGTACAGTGTATGTACTGTACTGATAAGATGAGGATATGGTGGCCAGTATCAGTATAGTGAATCTTGCTTGTCTCTGTCACCATATAATAATGGTTTCAATTCTAGGAAGATGTTGTGGCAAGGAACATATGTCATTCATCTTAAATGGAATGATGTAAATTTCTGATGAAAAGAAAATAATGATGAAATTATGTGATGATATGAATGCATGTCTGTTTGCATTATTGAATTTGCTGAGTCTGTTGTTGTTTTGCCTGGGGTATACTTCATAAAATCATTGAAAAATCTAATTTTAGTTTAGACATGTTAGACATTGGCCTTATCTCACACACAATTTCTTTTATGCTACTTATTGTGAAGCTGGTCTCTAGTGGTGTTCCTGATGAACAAAGGAAAGTTGCAATGAACTCTGTAAATCCAAAGTACATTCTTCGGAATTATCTATGCCAAGGTGCCATCGATGCTGCTGAGCAAGGTGATTATGAGGAGGTTCGCAGGCTGCTGAAAGTTGTGGAACATCCATTTGACGAACAACAGGAAATGGAGAAGTATGCACGTTTGCCACCTGCATGGGCCTATAGGCCAGGTGTGTGCATGTTATCTTGCTCATCCTAATGATAGCTTCTGTCTTCCCTTTTGTAAGGCATAATATTATTGTATATATTCAGTTTTGCTTTGATAACCAAGTCTGGTGGGGGAAGTCACCATTATTTATTTCATAACACCTCAATACAGATATATTGATTTATTCTAAGTTGATCTTGAATGAGGTACTTATAACAATTACTTTACATTTTATGTCAGACAGTTTAAATGAAAAGCAATGTCTTCTACATTTGTGCTGGTAATGAGATGGACTGCTTGTCTTTTATCTACTTCCATTCTTTCGTTCACATAAATGTAACCGTGAGCTAGAAACACTAACCGTAGGCTAGAAACACCAAACAATTCAGGTGACAAATATTGTAATATTCATGGAGTATGAAACCCGCTAGACCCACCCAAGAGCTGAGTTATAAGACGCAAATTCAGTTAATTGATCAAAAATTTTGAGGAAAAATAGCAAAATTAATAAATATTTTGTGGCTTATCTGAAGATGTTGGTTAGAATGTAATGTGCCTGCTGCCAAACATGGTTGTATAAAGTGTACGGAAGTGTTTTACTTGCATGCAGTTATCAGTTATCTATTCCAAACATTATGCGATCATCATGTGGCATAACTAGCTTGGAAACAGGAGTCTAGGACGTGAAACGCTTACATCTAGTTTCCAATTTTCTGTCTTCTGCAATATCATTGCTTTCATATTTAAACAGAGCCAACTAACTGATGTTGATTTAGATTGTCCTTCCTTCGGCTTTTCCCCCACTTTTCTGCATGCATCCCGAATATCCCAGCATACCCTGTTTTAAGACACTGCTGCAGAAATTCAACTATTAAATTCAGAAAGTCGACTAAGATACAGCAAGGATTTCTTAGCTTTAATAGTCTCTTATTTGGCAGTTAAATAGTTAGTACTGGTGTTTCTCAGACCTTTCCTTTTTGTCCTTTTAATGTCAGATAAAGCGGTTTTTGTACGACTACAGTCATTAAGCAGCTTCTGTGTATTGAAGGAAGCACCCAGCTTTCACACAGATCTTGTTTTCATTCAAACAAACTTGTTGCCACACCTGCCAGTCCCTTGACATATTTGATAGAGACACGTTTTACGTTTGCAACAAAATCTACGCCTTTCATGAACATCTGGCATGTCCGAATCTTCAGCTCGATTGAGTTAATTCCGTATTCTAGTCCAACTTCTTATTGGTGATAATATATGTACGTGCATGCCATCCATGACCAGAACTATGCACTACGGTTTCATAGACTGATCATCGAGTTTTTCGGTAGCCATTTCCGGCGCTGCTTCAATTACTGAGCTTTTCTGCCAAGCAAAGCATGCCTGGTTTCCAAGAGAACAACTATCTTCCCTATGCATACCTTTGTTTAGTAAATCTCCTCTCTCTCTCTCCCTCCCCCATCCCCCCCCCCCCCCCGCGCCCGCGCGCGCGCGCGCGAGCGAGAGAGAGAGAGATTTTGTGTTTGCGGGTGGGGGGCTTTATCCCAGTTTCGCGCGCGCGCGCGCGAGAGAGAGATTTTGTGTATTGTGTGTGGGGCTTTATCCCCACCCCGCTGCTCATGTCCACCACACCCCATCCAGGCTGGAGCCAAAGGCTCTAGCCAAACTGAGTCAAAACTCGCTGCTTTGTTAATTAGGTATTGAAGTAAAAGCCGACATTGGGAGTCCATATCCTTAGCATCAGTTGCATCCTGGATCATTTTTATCACCTGAGCCTCCTCCACTCCCTACCTTTCTCAAAGTCAACCTCAATAGCATCGTGGTTGATGGAGGCAGCAAATGTGGTGCTGGCTTTATGATTAGAGGGTCAGATTCTAGATTTATAGCCACTACTTCGGAGTGGAGCTGAGAGGGACATGGAAGGAATCAAGTATGCGAAGCTAATATTGTGGGCCAACTACATCCTCTTAGAGGACAATTCTTCGATTGTGAAGGATGTATTTCGAGATGGACATAGCTAATGGATGGGCACCCCATTGTGCAAGATATGTGGAAGATGGTCAAGAGTCGTGGCATGTTCTGTGCCACCCATGCATGCTGGTAGGTGAACAAAGTTGTGGACCTGGTGGCCTCATATGTGGTTGGAGCATTTTGATCGAACTTTATAGGTGAATGATACGACCGTTACCCTTCAATTCCGACGTGATGTTTCCTAATTTTGTTGGATACATTAATACCTGATGGATATGGCTCATCTGTCTTATCAATCGAAATGAAGGCAGACGCGTCTTGGAATTAAAAGCCCCCTATTGCCAAAGAGGTAACACACCGTGGGCTGCATTTTTTTTCTTGTTATTTTTTTAAATATTTTATTCTAAAAATATCATCCTTCCAAACTTAATTTCAAAAATGCCGTTCATGCATGAAATCATGTCTGATGTGCTAACGTGGCCAAAAACAAATCAAAGTCGCCGGTCCAACTGGCAATTTTAGCTGAATTCATCAATTGGACTGGCGACTTTGAAATCATCAATTGAATTGGCGATTTCAGATAAACTTGCCAGCTCAAGTAGCAAGTTCATTTATTTTAAATTTTTCATCCGGTCCCTCCATCCTGGCATCCAAAAAATCCTAATCCATCTGATGCGTGCTAATTTATAGCTATGGCAAGTGCACCAGTCGATCAAGTAATAAAGTGAATGAGTAGAGTATCGTCCCTAGAGGATTGAAAAATAAGTACTGAAAAGCTCTTTCCTATGCTTTATTTAGAAAATCGATTTATGAGAATAAGAAATTAAAGAAAAAAATAATTAAAAATTTTTAATTAAATAGAGAGAGTGTAAATTATTAGGGTTTTAAATTCAAGAGCAATAGATTACTAAGGCAATCGGTTCACCAACTCAGTCAATACAATATTCAGATTTTTAGATTAATTTTATTTCATGTGACGGTGGAGTCTGCTAATTTATTCACTACCCTTTGGTCCAGGCATAGCAAAACTATTAATATTTATTAATTACCCTTTGGTCCAGGTGTAATTTAAATAAATATTAATGCATTAGGTTTTGTGAAACCCTCTAATTAAAATACGCTGCGTCCAAAGCGCACTAAAATTTCCGCATGCATATGAATTCTAATTTGATTCATAATACAAGGTATATAATCAAGAAGCATTAACATAGATGTACTTGGTCCGTAACATCTATGTTCATCAGATCAATTAGAAGATGGCCAGTAATCTAAAAGCATTAAGATCAGATTTATATACTCCTCATGAATAAAATTTAAAAATAAGTCATACTGAATATTGCATCAAAAGAGTGGCTACACCTTAGCCTTAGTAAAATAAAATTTAGTTCATGATAACAAATTCAAAAACAGCAAATAAAATAAAAAGCATAGAGAAATTAGACTGTTTGATTGCTGAAATTGATTGTCTGCTGCTCTTGATGTGGAGAATTTGGTGAAGAAGAAGAGGCTCCTTGATCGATGTCTTGATCGTCGAAGAAAAATCAAAAACACTTTTTGATTTTCTCACAAATCACTTTTTTCTATTATTTTTTTTATCTCTCTCCTCTTTCTTTCTCTCTCTCTTTCTCCCTCTCTCTCTTTCTCCCCGTCTCTCTTTAATTTCTTTTTTTTTCACGACAACACTGATTTTTTTATAGAATAAGAGTTTGATTTCCTCCAAAATCCATCAAAAATTAAGTTTTAGACTCCTAAAATAACTCAAATTATGATCTGGATAATTCTGGCCGTCAGATGTTGATCAAACGGTCCAAAAATCACTCAAAAACCCCTTAAAATAATCCAAATCAAGTCGGATTTAATGCCAGTCGTTGGATCGACCGTTGGATCAAATCTAGGCCGTTTGATCGCATTGAAAGAAGCCTTCTGATCTATTGTTTAACGTCGAGATGAATCTCAGCCGTTGGATCTCGATCGGGAGCTACGGATGCCGTCCATCAGCGCCTTCTTTTCGGCCGTCCGATCAAGCTTCAGTGAAAACCGCCCGTTGGATCAGCCAGAATTCCCAAATTGCCCTCCGTAGACCGTGCGCGAGCCCGATGTTGCGTGGACCGCCATGTTCTTCAGCCAATCAGAGCGCGCCTCTTGCTGTGAAATTCTCAAAATACCCTTCAGATGGTCCATTGTGCGCCGCGAAAAATGCTGACGTCATCCTGACGTCAGCGTTGCATCGATGGATTTTTTTTTTTTTTGAAATTCGATTCTGGGCTCGTTTGAAGTCCGTTTTGCCTTAAAATTTTTTTCATCAGAACCAGAAAAATAAGATCTTCACATTGGTGGCCTTCTTTCCTACATAAGATTAATAAAAGTATCAATTTTTAATAAAATAGATTAATTTATTTTATAATTTAATACTTTTATTAGTATATTTTTACCACTTATCACACCCCCCAACTTAGTCATTGCTAGTCCCTTAGCAATGTTTTATTTAATACCATGTTTCAATAAGATTATCCATCACAAAGATAAAATCTAGGATTAAAGGTCAAAAAAGTTTAGAAAATACTGCTAACTAAGCATTGAGCTTCAGAAGCAAATTTTTCAGTCAATACAATTAAAAACTTTCTTAGAGTACATCAAAGATCTATAGCACTTGTGTTCGTGATGACTAACTTTAGCATTTCAGTATTAAATTAAAAGAACAAAAGTATCCTCTCTTATCACCTATTTTGGTCAATTTTCTATACATTCTCAATTTTATACTCATGAATTAAGGTAGCTTTCACACTGCCTTTTCTTTTTTTTTTTTTTTTTTTTACTGTGCTGAGCATCCTGGCCTTTCCTTCACCATTTTACGTGAATTTTCACACTTGACCTAGGTGCAGAGACCCAGTTACTAGGCTTTGGGCAATCCACATATACTCTGTCTTTTGCACTTTATTTATAGGCAGGTAGCTCTTTCCTTAAATTCAAGTTTTTTTGATTAGAATGTATATTAATTATCAATTTTCAGTGATAATTGAATCCTCAGTTGGCCTTATAATCAATACCTACTTTGCCTTGTTAGTGTGCATGTGCAATAAAAAGTGCTAATAATCTTTTAATGACCTAAGTAGGCTGCTAAAAGTTGACCAACTAATCTACTTCTTTAACTCATTACATTCATTAGCAAATAATTCTATCTTTTATCACTTATCCAGTTTATCTTGCTCAAGATTTTCTTCTTGACACATGGGTTTTTTTTTTTTTTATTAATTATTGTTCTACATTGTCTTAAAGGAGAAAGAAAAATAAAGGATGTAATAAAGGATAGGAAGGAATACACCTGATTTTGTTCAGTCTGGTTCTTTGGAGCTTTGAAATTTTGCTTGAGTTCTCATTGATTTTTCTGCAAAATTGAAAATACACACCAGAGCAGTAAAAGAGCAACAACAAATTACTGAAAAATAAAAGAAAAGAAAAATGATCAAAACTAAAAAGAAAAGAAACAACCTATCTAGTAGTTCTGATTTATAGTCTTCAGCTTGACTTTCTTTGAGTTCTAAAGTGGATCAATCCGGTGCCACTTCAATTGGAATACTTTCATGTTTGATCGAATCCTCTTTCAATTTGACATTGCTCGCTTTTATAGTCTCAAACCTATTTTCTACAGAATTCTCATATAATGGATTGTCAATAATATCAATTAGAAAATAAGTTTGATTATCATCAGTATGTTTAGTATCTTTTAAAAATATTAAAAGTAACTTGTTCATCTTGGACTCTAAGAATTAATTTTTCCTTGTTGAACATCTATTAAAGCTCCTCCAGTAGCTAAAAAGGGTCTCCCTAAAATAAGGGGTACATCATAATCTTCTTCCATATCAAGAACAATAAAATCAACAGGAAAAAATAAACTTGTTTACCTTTACCAAGACATCCTCCACTATACCTCTTGGATATTTAATGGATCTGTCGGCTAATTGAAGAGTAATAGTGGTAGGCTTTGGTTCTCCTAGACCCAGCTTCCTGAAAATAGAAAAAGGCATGAGATTAATGCTTGCTCCTAAATCACATAAAACTTTATCAAAACTACAATCACCAATAATGCAAGGGGATAGTAAAACTCCCTGGATCTTTTAGCTTCTGTGGTAATTTATTTTGAAGTATTGCTGAGCATTCTTCATTCAAATTTATTCTCTCATGCTCCTTCAGCTTTTTCTTATTTGTTAAGATTTCTTTGAGAAACTTGGCATACCTGGGCATTTGAGTAATAGCATCTACAAAAGGAATATTAATATGTAAATTCTTTAAAATTTTGAAAAAGTTAGAAAATTCCTTATCTGGATGCTGTATTTGTCTCTCTGGAATGGTAGTGGCGGCACGTAGGGCTTCACATTTGGATCAGCAAATCGTATACCTGGAGACCATCCATCTGCTGGTTGTTTTGGTGACTGACGAATTTTGAGTTGATGGTTCCTTATTTGTAGTTGGCTCTTCAGTCTCATTCTTCTGATGTGGCTCCTCCAGCTTTGTACCACTTCTTAGGGTGATAGCATTGACTTGCTCCCTTGGATTTGTCTCCGTATTGCTTGGCAAGGATCCTTGAGGTCTCTCGGAGATTATCTTAGCCATTTGACCTATTTGCATCTCCAAGTTTCGAATTGCTGCTGTTTGGTCCTGCCTAAGTTTGGCTTCCAAATTTTTTATAGTTGCTTCTTGGTTTTGCATAAATTTGACCATCAGCTCTTCCATGTTGGACTTCTTTTCAGGTACTTGGAATCCCGGGGGTGGCTGTTGTGCTGCATTTTGATTGCTCCATGAGAAATTTGGGTGCTGCCTCCACCCTTGATTGTATGTGTTGGAGTAGGGATTGTTTTGTTGCGGCCTGAAAAAATTACCAATATAATTAGCTGTATCAGTTGTTTTAGCAAAAGGATTACCTGTCTGGCAATTGCTCGTATCGTGTCCTCCTCCACACAGGTCACAAGTAATGCTCTGAACATGCATAGCTGTTCCCTTTAAGTTGTTGACTTCGGCTCTAAGGGCTGCAATTTCAGCTAGTAAAGTTGGCACGCAATCTACTCCCTGCACAGCTGCTAGTCTTTTTGGCATCATGCGCTCTGTCTGCCATTGATAGCTATTTGATGCCATCTCATCGATCAGATCGAAGGCTTCTTCCTCCATTTTTTCGATTAATGGTTCCTCCTGCTGCTGCATCAATCATAGAATCGATTAGTAGGAGATAAACCATTATAGAAAGTTTGTACCTGAAGCCATACGGGTAGTTGATGATGTGGACATCTCCTCAGTAGCAGTTCCTTGAAATGCTCCCAAGCCTCATATAGTGTCTCCATGTCCATCTGCATAAAAGAAGTGATATCGTTGCGCATCTTAGCAGTCTTGGAAGGTGGAAAGTACTTGGCTAAGAATTTTTGGGCTAGGACATCCCAAGTTGTGATAGAACCTGCAGGAAGAGAATGAAGCCAATTTTTAGCTTTATCCCGTAAAGAGAAAGGAAATAACCTTAATCTAATAGCATCATCCGACACCCCATTAATTTTAAAAGTATCGCAAAGTTCAAGAAAATTAGAAATATGGGCATTCGGATCATCATGCACGTGTCCACTGAATTGGACAGTTGATTGAATCATCTGGATCATCGCCGGTTTTATTTCGAAGTTGTTTGCTCGTACAGGCGGTCTCCTGATGCTCGAAGCTGCATCGGCTACAGATGGTGTGATGTAATCATTTAATGGATGATGTACTGGTCGAATAGCTTCATGCTGTCCTTCAGTCGCCATATCCAATCCTAGATTGATGTCGTTAGGATCTTCAGCTGCCATGTTTCTCTCTTGTTGTAGTCTTCTAATGGTTCTTTCAATTTCTGGATCTAAAGGTAGTAAGTTACTATGTCCAGTACGTGTCATGCACTAAATTTTTTTTTTTAATAATAAAAATTAAAAATAAATTTCTAAAGTAAAGCTAGGATCAAAATTTTAATATTATTTTAGACACAATCCCCGGCAACGGTGCCAAAAACTTGATGCGTGCTAATTTATAGCTATGGCAAGTGCACCAGTCGATCAAGTAATAAAGTGAATGAGTAGAGTATCGTCCCTAGAGGATTGGAAAATAAGTACTGAAAAGCTCTTTCCTATGCTTTATTTAGAAGATCGATTTATGAGAATAAGAAATTAAAAAAAAAAAAAAATAATTAAAAGTTTTTAATTAAATAGAGAGAGTGTAAATTATTAGGGTTTTAAATTCAAGAGCAATGGATTACTAAGGCAATCGGTTCACCAACTCAGTCAATACAATATTCAGATTTTTAGATTAATTTTATTTCATGTGACGGTGGAGTCTCCTAATTTATTCACTATCCTTTGGTCCAGGCATAGCAAAACTATTAATATTTATTAATTATCCTTTGGTCCAGGTGTAATTTAAATAAATATTAATGCATTAGGTTTTGTGAAACCCTCTAATTAAAATACGCTGCGTCCAAAGCGCACTAAAATTCCCGCATGCATATGAATTCTAATTTGATTCATAATACAAGGTATATAATCAAGAAGCATTAACATAGATGTACTTGGTCCGTAACATCTATGTTCATCAGATCAATTAGAAGATGGCCAGTAATCTAAAAGCATTAAGATCAGATTTATATACTCCTCATGAATAAAATTTAAAAATAAATCATACTGAATATTGCATCAAAAGAGTGGCTACACCTTAGCCTTAGTAAAATAAAATTTAGTTCATGATAACAAATTCAAAAACAGCAAATAAAATAAAAAGACATAGAGAAATTAGACTGTTTGATTGCTGAAATTGATTGTCTGCTGCTCTTGATGTGGAGAACTTGGCGAAGAAGAAGAGGCTCCTTGATCGATGTCTTGATCGTCGAAGAAAAATCAAAAATCCTTTTTGATTTTCTCACAAATCACTTTTTTTTTCTATCTCTCTCCTCTCTCTTTCTCTCTCTCTTTCTCCCTTTCTCTCTTTCTCTCCGTCTCTCTCTTTATCTCTCTCTAATTTCTTTTTTTTTTCACGACAACACTGATTTTTTTATAGAATAAGAGTTTGATTTTTTCCAAAATCCATCAAAAATTAGGTTTTAGACTCCCAAAATAACTCAAATTAGGATTTGGATAATTCTGGCCGTCAGATGTTGATCAAACGGTCCAAAAATCACTCAAAAATCCCTTAAAATAATCCAGATCAAGTCGGATTTAATGCCAGTCATTGGATCGACCGTTGGATCAAATCTGGGCCATTTGATCGCATTGAAAGAAGCCTTCTGATCTATTGTTTAACGTCGAGATGAATCTCAGCCATTGGATCTCGATCAAGAGCTACGGATGCCGTCCATCAGTGCCTTTTTTTCGGCCATTCGATCAAGCTTCAGTGAAAACCGTCCGTTGGATCAGCCAGAATTTCCAAATTGCCCTCCATGGACCGTGCGCGAGTCCGGTGTTGCGTAGACCGCCGCGTTCTTCAACCAATCAGAGCGCACCTCTTACTGTAAAATTCCCAAAATATCCTTCAGATGGTCCATCGTGCGCCGCGAAAAATGCTGATGTCATCCTGACGTCAGCGTTGCGTCGGCATTTTTTTTTTTTTTTGAAATTCGATTCTGGGCTCGTTTGAAGTCCATTTTGTCTGAAATTTTTTTCATCAGAATCAGAAAAATAAGATCTTCACATTGATGGCCTTCTTTTCTACATAAGATTAATAAAAATATTAATTTTTAATAAAATAAATTAATTTATTTTATAATTTAATACTTTTATTAGTATATTTTTACCACTTATCACCATCCCTTCTTCTACTCTAAAAAAATCCATAATCCACCCCTTTCTTCACTCTAAAATCCTAATCCACCCCTAAACCCATCTCTAGTTTTCTTTAAAATTTCTGTCTAAAATCTCAGTCTTGTCTAAAAACCTCCTAAACCCTCTTTTTCTCTACCAAATATTCAAAAAATTCTGATAATTGCCACCCGAGCTTCCTTTGTCTTTAAAGTCATCTCTAAAACCCTGATAATATCTCTCCATCCTTTCGATGTTTTAAGCATCTAGAGAACCTTTTCTCTCTCATCTGTGTAGTCCAGTCTAAATCAATCTCATGGCTTTAAGAAAAGATAAAAATATTTTGAAAGGAAAAAAAATCTTGAGTAGAAAAAGAAAAATCAAAGTCTCAAAATAGGGATGAAGGAGATTTATTTCTGAACTCTGAGTCTAGCAAAAAATTTCAATCAAATTTTTCTCAACGAAAAGTTGTAGGTGGAAGAATAGTTAAGTTCTTTTAGTGATTTTCGAATTGAATTTCTATTTGAAAGAATGGGTTGGCTTTCTCTGATTACATTGAGCAAACCAACATATCCTACATTAGTTAAATATTTTTATAGTAATTTCAGCTTTGATAGATCAGCTTGTTTTATTTTATTTTTTGTGAAAGGTAAGATGATAGAGTTTGATTGTGATGTCCTTGATCAAATTCTAGATAGTCTATCAGATGATGATAGATATTTTAATATGACTTGTTGGAATCATAATAGATTAGGTTATCGTAGTTGTATTAGAACAATTTTTGAGGACGATAGTTTAGGACAAACAAGTAAACCTAGTGCGCATCTATTACCATTAGAAAATAGATTAATTCATCATATATTAACATTTAATTTTCTACCTAGAGAAGGTCATAGAGATAATGTATCATACATGGATATTTATCTCCTTACAAACATTTTTTTAGATGATAGAGTTAATCTGCCATATGTAATGATAAGTTATATGATTGAATGCCTTGAAAAATTCAAAACCCGTTTATCCTATGGAGCTATTTTGACTGCTATCTTCGAGATCTTTGATGTTCCAATCATTGATGATGATGAAGTTGTTGAGGTCAGATCCACAAACATCTATAACAAGTCATCTCTAAGGCATATGGGCAATATATTTTCTAGTGATGGTTGAAAGCATACATTTGCTGGTGAAGAAGAAAGTCAACCTACCTACATAGCTCAACCCAGTCATCACATGCAGTCTGATCAACAATCTTATGATGTGCATGCATTGTCTGCTCAGTTCGATGCACTGAAGACTGATGTCAAAGAGGGATTTGCACATATGGATGAGGGGTTTGCATAGTTTGATTAGTTCGTACAGTATTTTTATCATCAATTTTCTCCACCTCCATAGGATTCTGTAGTAGATGATTAAACTTTAGCTTCTTATTGTACTATTTGAGACCTTGGATGATGATGAATTATGTATTTTTTTTTATTTTTCATGCATAATGTTGTTTATTTTCTAATGAAATTAGGGTTTTGGCCAATCGATCATGGATTTAATTTTTGGATGGGTCTGTCATTTAGGGTTTTGCACTTGGCGATTGTCTAGATCGGTCAATCAGGGTTGTGGGTTTGATTTACAGATGAGTCGATTGTTCAGGGTTTCGGACTTGACCGATTGTGTAGATGGATCAATTAAGATTTTGGCTGGTCGATCGAGGTCGGTCGACCACGATTAGGGGTTGGTCGACTGCTGAGCAATTGACTAGTGTCTCAGGCCAGTCAACCGCAAAAAATCAAGCAGTTCACGACTGATCCATCGGTCAACCAGATTGAGACTAGATAGTGCCAAACCAATTGATCGGCTATATGCCGATCGACTGCGGTCGATCGATCAGTCTGTCAGCCAGTCGATCGTAGAATATTGAGAGAAAATAGGGCTCAAATCGATCGATCGCAAATCACAGTCGATACGAGCGGTCAACAAGATCGGCTTAGGCAATGCCAACCCGATCGACCGATCTAGGTTGACCTAGGCTAAAACCATGTCAAATTCGAGTCGATGTGCCGAACAATTAGGATTTTAGTTCCAACCTACTAAGCTCCAACCAAAATTCGAAATCCGATCAGACTTAAAAGACCATCGAAAATCCAAAATCTCAAAAAAATTTAAGTTTTAAAATCCTAATTCAGAGCAGACTTAAAAGACCATCTGAAATCCGAGCGATCGACCCCCCAAGAATCTTGCTTCTCCAGCTCGGCTCCAACCTGCTAAACTACTTAAATTTCAAAAATCATCCATCATAACACCATCTAACCAACAACACATTATGTTCAACCTGAAGCAAAATTGATAAATAAATAATTTCATTGATACAACTAACAATCTTAATTTTAGAAACATAAAGGAAGTCTAACATAATTCCATATGGATATTATAAAACATAAAAAGAATCAAATGCTACATGAGTACAATAACATCCACAAAAAAAAATTCAAGTTCCACAAGATGATTGTCGCTTTCTCCTGGGTGGTTGCCAACGACGTGGAACAGGTTGGGCTTCACTTGGGCCGCCATGCTCCTCAATGCCACGATCGAAATCTATGATAGTGTCATCTACAATATCATCACCTGTAATTTCCACTGTATAACTGGAAGCTCCCTGATGGCTAACTCCAAAATGCGCTAGCGGCTCATCAATGGACTGAAACCATGTTATGTCATCGTGCATGTAAGCCTCAAATGGCATATAAGGACTGAATGAAGAAAACTCCGGCATTTGAAACTCCGTGCATGTGGTATACAATCGACTAGCACTGCAGTGCAGATCAGGCGGTACTCTCGACGATGATGGATACTGATAAGATGATGGTGTGGATCCTGCTGCACCATACTCCATGGAGATACGCTCTTGCTCATCAATGGCATGGAGTACCGTTGTACATATATCCTATATAACTGGCCCAAAGGTGGATAGAGACTTTGGAGGAGACTTTGGACTACAAAGATGATGAATCTACGACAAACTATCACTCTAAAAAAAATTGATCAAATATATAAATAATTAATAAAATAATATAACAAATTGATTATTACTTACCAGATAATCAAATATCGTACTAAATTGATAAATGAAATGATGAGTGATGTGATAGTAGCACTCCATGTAATCATCATAGTAGTGCGTGGGACAATCGACTATTGGTCTATCTATAACATGATCTTGTCGATGCTCTCATATCGCAACAAAATCATGATGAATAATACTCCAATCCTGATCTAGACGACCTCTAAGATCGATATGATGCAATTTCGAATCTATGTCATAGAAAAGTGGAATAATCTGATGGATTCCAAACTGCTGCATCACTCTATCAGGATGGTACCACCTACAATATGAAAATATAGGAGTGGCATCCGACAACGCCATATATCCTATCCTACGAAGCAATAATCTAGTAGAAGTGCAAGGACATCCAGAGTATATGGCTGTCATATAATATTTTTTTAAAAAAAATATTCTAGATATTAATATTCTAAGTCAATTTGAATCAAACACAATCGAAAAATACATAATACACATCAGTTAGAAGTTCACCTGTCCAGATCAAAGTCGATCAAGATGGTATCTATACATTCACAGCACATGAGTGGAAACCTCCATTATTGAAAAAGCATCTCTCTACTTGCATAATCGAGCATCAACAAGTTATGTTTTAATCAACAAAGCATATGTAGGCAAATAATTATATTTAACATTAGGTACGTACCTCATGGCTAGTGGTCCACGTGGTAAGGCGCCTCCATCCACCAAATCCATAATAGGATCTATAGGAGGTCGATCTAATCTACGAGATGCAATATAAGGAAACTTATCCTATGCCCACACCTATAGTAAAGTCAAGGGTTCTGTAATCTGATGTGTCTCTATCTTACATGCTCTACAAAACTCTCTGCACAACTAAGCTAAACTGGCACTACCCCAGCTGTAGTGACCCATGGTCTCAAAATCAGCAAGTAATGATAAAAACATGAAATGAGTTAAGTTATTAGATTTATTTAAAAATAGGCATCCTCCTAACACCTGCAAAATATATGCCCTAGCATAATACCATATGGCAACATCATCTGCAACATCCAGTAGCCTATCGAACTGCTCAGCTAACCGTACAGCACTTAATCAAGAACCCTTTAGTTTATCAGAGGATGGGACAACTCTTAGAAGATCAAAACATACCTGCCGCCAATTATGACGTATACTATCTATTACTGAAAGATAGTCGACTAGTAAATCCAACTGGATGCTTACATCCTCTAAGGTGATAGTACACTCATCATGCAGCAGATGAAATGTATATCTTCAAGCGTCACCGCTCTACGAATACAGTGATCAAGTGCCAGTCTAACATTATAAATCTAACACGGAAGATACCATAAAACCCGACCTGCTGTAGATGTGGCACTATACGTAAATCCAACGGGATCACTCGAGACCTAATCAGATCTCTCTATCAACATCATAAAAAATTGGAGTCCTATGACACCGGATAAAAACGATATAAAGGTTATAGATGCACTTTGATAATTTTATATAGTAGCTAATATTAAAATTATAAAACAAATGGAATAATAGCTAATGAAAAAAATATACCTAACCATCCCAGATAGTTGATGAGCGATGAGTAGCCTGTGAATGAAAGACAGAAGGATCTAATGGACCTAGCTCCATAAATATTATATGCTACAGTCATATATAATTGTTTGATAAAATGAGTACAGATTACAAAGATTAGAGCACACAATAAAGATTAATATCAAATGACATTTGCTTCAACCATCAATAAAGATTAATAAGATTAGAAAACATAGATTAATCAAATGATAGAGATTACAAAATAAACGGTATGTTCATGGTAATGTACATAAAACCCCCAAAACAATATAAGATTCATCATATATTACACAGATGTTCGCTCATGTTCGGGCTCTATTTGTTAGACACGAACATCTATCATATCCTTCTTGGCCATAAATCCGACACCCAGGCCTATTGTCAACTTCTATCCAAACCATTTCATTCATAAGTCGTGAGGATCGTGGTCTTCCACTCTGCCATAATCAATAAAACTGTGGGACTATCAGTATATCATTTATTTGTTGTGACTAATAATCAGCATGCAGGATTGGATAAAATTGATGACTATAATTATGATGGTATTTATCTATACTATAACAATCATCAACGTATCGCTAAAAATTAATCGATACATGAGCACAAGCAGCCATCAAGTGGGAGCATGGCAAATGATAGCATTACCATTTCTGACATGTATATATATGCTCTGATAATCTTACAATCTACATATTTTAATTATAATCTTAAAATATATATACATATATATGTATTCATTTATTAATAAGATATCAAGGAAGGTTTTGCGTTAAGAATTCACCTGGGTATTGTTGCCTCTGTTCATATAAGATCCACGGAATGCCGTTTGCACTTGAAACATCCCACTTGCTCTATTGAATCTTGTTACATTATGAGATGTAGCTATAGATTGGTTGACAATCAGTCGAGTTGTAGCAAAAGGAGCAAATCTTTCACTTTTATGTAATGCATCCTCTGCTTGGGCACATCTCCCATCAAAATATGATATAAGCCGAAAGAAAGTAAGCTGTACCAATGAAGTTACCGACAAAAAAAGAGCATTTTTTAGTACTCCATTAAAATATTCAGATAAATTTATAGTCATCATACCGAATCTTTAGCCACCATCATATGCAAGATACCATTTTTTCTACTAGAATTTTAGACAACAATTGGAAGGCTTCTAAGTTCATTTTTTTAAATTTTCTTCATATCTTTGTCGAACTTTCTGGATTATAATTGTATACCTGTTCTCTTCAACAAATCTCTAAGTTTTGTATCCCTGAATCTAATGTCGAAATTGCTAGCTATATAACGTAGACAGTATACATGATGTGCATAGGATGGCTGCCAACCAAAATGTTCATTTTGTATAGCAACTAATATACCTGCATGTCAATCTGAAATTAGATATCCCAACATAGTCCAATAAGAGATCTTAGGCAAGCTAAAAATCAACTTCAAGTATCTGTCGACTTTGATTATTTTGCATCGACAGCAGTTGCAATCATAAACTTTTCTTGATACTTTTCATAAAAAAATATAGCATCAATACTGATTACAGATCTACAGTGCTTGAAGCCTACAATCGATGATGCAAATGCCCAAAAAATATGATTGAATGTAGCAAATGATGGATGACCACTAGGATCGGTAATAAACTTTATCCAAGATCTAGGATTAAATTGTTCTACACCGTGCAACCACTTAGACAATAAGTCATATAACTTATCCCAATCTCCATATACCATTGTCATTGCTTTTTACTTCACCTCCCATAGCTTTCTATAACCAACCGTGTAATTGAATCTATTCTTTATAACTACACCAAAATCATTGATGAAAATTATGGATACTTCTTTTACAAGATCACGTATTTCATTAGTAATAAAATTCAAACTAAGTCCAGAGTGATCTTATGAAAGCACGATCAAGATACATGTATGCAGACCAGCATATCTTATAATTTCAAAATAACTAGCCCGTTTAATGGCTCGAAGCTTCGAATTACATCCTAACTCCATATTCTTATATTTAACAATCCAAAGATTCGGCTCTGACTTGACAACCTTAAATTCATGATGTGTGTCCACTGAATACTGTCTTATTGTAGTTTGTAATTCTATCTTATCTACAAAATGCAGTTCTTTATGAAACTCATCACCTCTTTTTCGGATACTACAAGGTGCTAGCAAACCAAAAGACATTGATGCATTGGCAGCCATCTAATCAATGCTCCTAAATGTAACTGAGGGAGTTTCAAACATCGAATAATTTGGATGCTCTACATTATGTGAGAAATGTATATCATGGGATGTACCTACTTATTGAGCATCATCATTTATACCTTCTTCACTATGTACATCATCTTCTTCAAAAAATCAATTGTCAATATGGATGGCATCTTCAGCTATCGTGTATAGTGAGGTTTGTCTGATAATAGATTCTGACACATCACTATCCATTGCCAAATGAACCTCCGTATCTTTTGAACTAGTATTCAGCAGAATACTGGACATACAGGGACTAGAAGCTCCAACATGTTTACTCGTCTGTATTGTCAATCTAATATCCCGATCGGCTACTTCATCTACTTTGAATCGGGAATAGTTCTGGTGCTCTCAATAGATTGTATATCAATGTATAACTCCGCACCAAATAAATAAGAATGTAAATTTATAGTTGAAAATATAATCTCCATATCTTCATTGTCAGTAATTGGAATAGGTTCGTATTTCAGAATTATCGACCACACAATAGTGGAATATCTATATATTATCATTATTTTATTTGTACTTCTATCTATATGAAAAATTCTACATAACTTATTCTCCAACTCCTCGAATTTCATTTCATATTTCAATCCAATGGCCTTTTATGGTCGGCTAGTATACTCCATTCCATACGGTCCTTTAATCATAGAATCATTAATATAGGATAAGGCTGCTACTATTTCTATCATTTTTACTACCTACAAAATAAATTAATCCGATTAACATAGCTCAAATTATTCAAATTGATCAAATACATGCCACAAATTAATTTAACCTAGCACTAAATTGACAAAACTTAATCAAATTAATCTAATTCAGTTAATTCAAAGTAAATTAATTAGTATAACCTAATTTACTTCAAATTAATTCAAATTTAATTTAAATTTAATTAAATTTATTAAATTAATATAAATTAAAATAAAATTAATACAACATAATAGATACATGGCATAAATTTAAAATATAGCTTAAATTATTTAAATTGATCAAATACATAACATAAATTAATTTAACCTAGCACTAAATTGACATGACTTGATCAAATTAATCTAATTCATGTAAGTTAATTCAAAATAAAATACTTAGTATAATCTAATTTACTATAAATTAATTTAAATTCAATTCAAATTTAATTAAAATTATTTAAATTATAATAAATTAAAATATAATTAATATAATATTATAGAATTTAAAGTAGTTATAATTTGGATAATACAACTAATGTATTTAATCTAATTATTATAAATAAAAATAATGCAGCACAAATTAATCATAATAATATAAAAAATTTAAATATAACTAAATTAATTAAACTAATTTCATATTAAAAAAGTTACCTAACTGAGGAGCTGGGGATTGCAGGATCCGGAGGGGGGTGGGGGACCGTGCTGATGGGGGAATCATCAGTCGGACGGTAGGGGATAGGAGGGATTGGGGGTGGGGCAGGAACCAAAAAAAAACTATTAAACCAAAATAGGGCTGGACGGGGGATGGGGGTGAATCAGGGGTGGGTCGGACGGAAGGGGGGGCACGTGAGGGGGACCAGGGGCAGAAAATCGGAAAAAAAAAAGGGCCAAATGGGCCAGACGAGGGGGGGTGGGCCGGATATGGGACTGAGGATCCAGTCGGATGGAGAAGCTGCAATCGAATGGCGGCGGATAGATTAACGAACGACCAGGTGAAGAAAAGGCGGTTGAATGGCAGAGAATGAAGTGAAGGTTGGAAATGGGGTTGTTGGGGGTGATCACACTGAAATCGCCGATTGAGTGGATGATTTTACTGGAAGTCACCCATTCAATAGGCAATTTTAGCTTGCACAGGTGGCACCCACTATTGCACACGTGGGGTGCTATCAGCTTGAAAGCCGCTATTTTTGATAGTTTTAAAAATAAATGTGAAACGGGATAGTTTTAGAATTAAGTATTTAAAAAATAATTTAAAAAAAAAAATCTCCGTGGGCTAATACCACCCAGGCAAACCTCAGCAATCTTGATGGTGTACCCAGATTCCTGTCTTGTTATTCTTCCGACAATGCTCTAGATAACATCGTCAGTCAATCTAAGGACCAGTAACGATCCATTTTTACTGACTGCAGAAATAGTCATAGGGAAGTTAATAGTTTAGTTTTCAGTTTAACATGGTTTCACCAGAAAATCAGATGGCCCAACAAGTCACGTCATAATCCCCAGGTGAAGCACCCGTGAGCAGTGTGATTCACCGAGGGCCCTGTCGAGCCCATCGGCATCCAGATGGAAACCATTAAGGAGAAAGCTTGCATGTAAATAAGAAGAAAAAATGGACCGGTTTGGAAACTACCATCTGGATGGAGCTGCTTTGGGACGGACATAGATCGCCACATGGATCTGGACCCATATTGGCACGTCCATGGTCTAGCAGAATGATCATACTTTTGGAACTATCACCATCCTCCTGATCTCTGCGGGCATCCAGCGAACCAGTTCAGTCCACATCAGCACAGCTCGATTTTTCACAGGTACCATCCATTTGACCTGGGCTTGATCCACATCATTTGCGGGCATCCGTTGAACCAGTTCAGTACACATGAGCATAGCTCGATTTTTCCTCTTGGTAAATAAGCATAGTTCGATTCCTGTCGGGGTATTTGAGATAAAAAGACTCCTAAATGCCGTAAAAAAATTCATTATACGAACACCTGTAAACACCTCTCACCTGAGGACAGTAGATTACTCATCAAACCAACATCTGGAGCAACAGAACAAGTGCTATTATGTTCTTTTGCTTCTTGTAAGTGCATTTATGATCTCAACCACAACCAGAAATGCATGGTTTCATGCTTCAATTTTAGCCAATGATCCACTTATCAAAGCAGCCTTTAAAGAGAATGGTGGTGGCGAGTTCAAAGGTTCCCAGAACACAGAACTAGCCATTAACCAATGGATTTTTTATCAAATAACTGCCGGTCCACACAAGAGGACCGGTTGACTGACTAACAAATGCAATGCTACCAAATAACCAAGGCAACAACAAATATTGCGTACATCGTTACTGATCGAACCTCACCAAGAGGAAGGCAGGAATGGAAAAAAACCGATCTTTGAGATTTCCCTAGAGGCAGCAAAAGAAACGGTGGATTTCTGCTAAAATTTTACCTCCTTCAATCTTTTCCGCAAGCAACAAAAACAAATCACAAAAGTTATCAGGGGCAACTGTGAGGCAATCCTTTGCGCATCCACTATAACAACAGCTTATGAACATTAGCAATAACCCAGCTTGATTTTTGACAGCACTTCAGAAACCAGCCCATCCACCTGGTTGGCTGGTCTCCACCTTCTTTGTTCCCCCACTACCGAATCTCTGAGAAGTATTTGCTTGAACAGAAGTCCTCGACACCTGCGCACCAGATGGCGCTGCTGTGAAGCTTTCCAGATTGAGCCCCCACACATCACTGGAGAGCCCTGCCACCGATTGCTTGGTCAAATTTTGGTGACCATTGGTTGTACCAGCCGCTCTGGACTGGGCTTTTGTCTCCCCAGAAAATGCCTGCCATGGCTTGGGCTCTGGGCTGGGTGATGGAGAACTGTTTGCGAGCATCCCTTGCTGGAGTTCCCACACAGTTCCTTCAATCTTATCCTTTTGCTGCCACCACACAAGCATTATGCCGAGTTAGTTTGCAGCAACTGTATGGGTGGACAAGTTTTCAAAGCTGGAAAATAAAAAAAAAAAACAACTGATAGGAAGTAACAGAGATTGAAGATGTACCAGAGTTCCAGACTGCAAGCTTCCAGGAGAGACATGACTCTCTGAGCCATCCTTACTTGGTGGCGATGGAGTTGCTGCTGCAAGGGCACGCTTCAGCTCCTGGATCTCCTGCCTCTGAGAGCGGCAAATGGCTGACAACTTCTCATATTTAGACGTGATTTCATCCTTCTTCAAGTTGGCTTGCTTCAACTGTTCCTTCAGCCTATCCACTTCTGCTTCTAGCTCCTTTCTCCCTGACCTGTCATTATTAGTAATACTAGCACTATTTCTGGAATCAAGCTTAGTGGTATCAAACTCAGCAACGAAGGTGTTAAATGCCTCATTCTGGAACATCTGTATGGTCTCAGGATGTACTGCTTTTGTTTTCTGAGACTTCTGTTGTGGCTCCTCCTGGAAAAAGCTTATTTCAAAGCCTTTAGTAGGAACCTCTTCAAACTTTTTGAGAGGGTTCGCTGCCATACTTTGTCCCGTACGAACATGTTCTCTTGGCGGGCTAGTCTTGCTATCCAGACTATTCTGGTTGTTTGTGGATATCCACTGTTTAAATGGTTCTTTGTCAATCAAGGAACCTTTGTTTTCTACAACCTGAGGATCATGTGCATACTGGGTGGACCAAAATGAACCAACAGAACAACCAGCAGCTTTTGAGCCTCCCTGGGAGGGTCTAGAGTGCGACGCCTTTTCAGGTTGTGCTGAGATATTTTGCATCTGCTCTCTTGATGAAGGTGGTGGAGGGGCGCTCCTTCGAGGCATCAAAGATTTCTTTGCAAGTCCTGCAGAAGCCATGTTCAACTATGATTCGCACGACACAGAAAAATTCTTATATTGAAAAATGAAAGCAATCCTAAGAAATGCCAAAATTTTGTGTTGAGATGTTGCTTTCATATTAAATCCAAATACAGTTGCTAATACACATATTGTCTAGGATGTAAGTTCCAGGCATCAAACAACAAACCAGTACCAACAACCAGGGTGATATCTTTCTGCTTTCATGTGCTGTGAACAGCTCAGTGATATTCAGTTTATACTAACCTTCATCATGCATACTTGAAGTAGGATGGCGCATGCTGATAGTTGATGATGACCCATCAGGTAGGTGTTTCTGCAACTCCACTGGCAATTGTTCATTAACATGAAACCACACCTGAAATGTGAAAAAGGCTGGGCATCAGCGAGATGAGATTTAGGGTCCCTTCAAATCCTAAGCCTACCACATATGCAACAATCTATGACTAACCTAGTTTGATGGAGATGAATGGCCAATCAAGCAAAGCCCTTGCCTGCGTGATGTCTGGTCTGGCATTTGGAGAGGCTTCAAGCATGTCTTTAACTAGGTTGGTTATGGCAGCACTGTATTTCGGTAACTCTGGAATGCGATAGTTTCCATTCAGTATCTGAAGCTTTGATTCACCATCAAATGCAGATTTGAGGTAGCAGATTCTGTACAAAAGGCATCCAAGAGCCTGGAAAATGTGGATGAAATGACTTCCTTTTAGTTTCTATAAAGTGAACCCTTTTTATATGTAAGGAAAAATCACAGACAAGTACTTCAGTGAACTCCCGAAAACATCATAGTGGCAAATCAACTTTATTTACAATGAATTGTCGTGCTAAAGCAATTAATTTGAACTCATACTATCTTTTTTTCCTTTTTTAATGCAAGGATGAAATTAAAACTTGAAAGAAAAGAATCTTAGGATGGTCTGAAGAGAGGTAAGCACTCAATACTGTAGCTAAAGATATAAAAAGATCGGGTTTCATTACATACCCAAATGTCCACCTTCTCACTGATAATTTCTCTTCGAAAAAGGTCCCACATCTGGATCAAATAATAAGAATTTATTGTCATTTCCTCCAATAATTATCATAAGCATGAATCTTGTTAAATTGCAAAATGTGAAGTCATTCTCTAGTTAAACCTCAGGGGCTCTATATGCAGGGGTTGTATGCTTTCTGATATTGTCTTCTTCAATACCCATCTCTTCAGGCCTGTCAAAACACTTATGATTGGTCGAAGTGCTGCCAAAATCACATAATTTCCAAGCTCCATCAGATCCAAGCAGCACATTTTCAGCTTTCAGGTCTCTGCAGGATTCAATAAGAAGGATGACCACGAATGAGAAGTTTAAGTGAAGGAAAGGACGTTAAAAATTGCATAATTTTTTTCCTTTTCTAATCAAGTGTTATCTCCATAATGTATCATACACAGGAGTAATAAAAAGGAGATCAAGGTTAGACATCAGACTTTTCAAGAAAATAAAGGAAAAGAGGGATTTGCTTCCGTGAAATCTATCATAAATATAGAATTATTAAGAAACATAACTATCATTTAGTAAATTTCATATTGCAAAAAAATTAATGTTTTTTCCAAATCTAATGCATTTGTTCTGACCACATATCACGAGAATGCGGATCAAAATTCTTGAATTTTAGATCCAGTAGACATGGACAGTATAAGAAGCTATTAGCATTAAGACAGACAGCATGCTTCTTCTGGAACTATATGAATCACCTGAATACTTCAGGAGAAAATTACCTGTGAGCAATAGGTGGTGACTGAGAATGCATGGCAAACACAGCATTGCAGACATCCCTAAAGATCAACAGGACCTGCTTCTCCTCAAAGTACCCAGCCCCTCTGTTATCCAGCGCAGCAACCAACGACTTCTCACAGAACTCCATCACGATCAGCACCTCCTTCGTACGACCCATATCCAATATGGTGTGGGCCACGAGCGCGACAACATTCGGGTTCCCTTTAAGCAGCCTCATCACCGAGATTTCCTTCGTTGCAAGATCCAGTGACTCCCCATCATTGCAGATCATGTGCTTCAAAGCATAATGCTTTGATGCATGCACCGCATCACGAGCGAGATATACACAAGAAAATCCCCCTTCCGCCATGGCATTTCGAACATGGACCTTTACATTGCCGACATCGATGGTACGACCTTCCAAGCCGGTCGGTTCTTTTGCCATAAAGGGCTTGAACCTCCACATGACTAAATTGAGCAATTCACACAAGTCCCGATGATTCTGGCAGCAGACACTACTGAAGTATGGATCCTCGTCGATATATCTTCAATAAATTCTAGACTCTGTATCAAAGGAGTTCGAAAATCATTATCAGAAAACAATAAAAAGAGAAAGAAATCGAGAAGAGGATCCAAACGCCAATACTCCAATGAACTTTTTTCGATCCAGAAGTTCAGGTTTCCATAGTAGCATTAGCACCTAATTCTGGATAACTAGACATCTTTAGCAGCCTGGATAAAGATCCAGGGCATTAAAAGAGTGATATTGTTAACTGATCAAGATCCGAACTTTCCCTGGATTTGAACTTTGGTTCTTGGAAATGCGGTGCTCTACTGATTCTGATATAACTAAATAAGCAGGAAAAACTCGCATTGGTATCCATTTACGGATGCAAGAATTCAAAGAACAAGAGACCGCGAATCAATTGTCAATCAATCCTTATCTCATCATGCACTCTAGATCCAGAGAAAATAGTCAAATCAGTCAGATCGAGCAAAAAAAAAATTCAGAATCTTATCGAAAGAACGCGAACATTCGTTTCAAAGCTCCGATCAGAATCAGAGCAAACCCTAAGAAGCGGAGATCGACGCACCTTTCAAATCGGATGCAAAAGAAGCTTCGATTCCTGTGGCCGAAGCGAGATCGGAGGCATGTCCGGTGCGATCCCAATAACAGAATTTCCGCATCCAGATTCCTAACATAAGAGAAAAGGAGCACAAAGAAAACAAAAGAGAAATGGGGGAGGTGAGTTGGAGATGCGACAGAACGTGCCGGCAACTAATAGAAAGCGAATACTTATAGGCTACACCTCGTCGACGAGCGGCGTGGAGGCAAAGACGCGTGGCCGCTGTATCTAGTGTCGAGCCAGAGGTTGGGAGTCCGGCCACATCTATAGCGTCCGATGGGTGGGTCCTTCGATTAGGATTAATCAGGATCGTCCAATGGCTGGACATTGGAATGGGTATGAGAAGGCCCAAATTTGGTGTACTGAGTCCCGCTGCGGCACGAAAGTTTTTGGGGCCCAATCCGGTCATAGCAAGTCACACAGAACGCCAACGTGTGGATACTAGGCCCGGCCCAGTAACTAGAGAAACTAAGTTAGAAAGCTCGCATGAAACCGACGCGCTGCGAGTGCCCGTGCGGTGCGTGCCTACCCGAATGAGGCCCGCACCGCAGGCAGTGCAGAAAGTATGACCCTGGAAAGAGATGCTCTAGTATATTTGAAAAAGATAAATTTGTTGTATAAATATAATTCTAACGTTGAGAGAGCTTGGGAGGAACTACGGGTGATGGTGATCCGTATTGATGAAGACTCTCTTTCTTCCTCACTTTTGACTAGTGCATTCTCTCATATTTCTTTGAGTGGAAAGAGATTGTTGAATTATTTTTACCAAAAACTATAATTTGATGCATGTGATACACATTGGAGATAGAATGATCGGCCATGTTTTTGCATTGCAGAATTATGTTTTTTAAAAACTACAATTTTATACACGTAAAACACATGGAGATGTATGGGAGTGGCCATATTTTTGCGTAGCATCACATAAACATCAGGGTCTAAAGTCAAGAGGGACAAAAGAAGAGCCCAGTCCTCCGTGGGCTATTGGTACACTTCTGTTCTTGATAGTTAGTAAACTTTGAACCGAAACGAGCATCAAGAATTCAAAAATTCAATTTTGATATGCAATATTTTTGCAATTGATTGATAAGAAAAAGATTTAAGAACTATGATCCTCTCAAGTAATTAATAAGAATACTGTTGGTGCAGAAACTCATCGTCGCCGGAGGTCGCCGGAGTCGAGGCCGCTGAGGTCGCCGCCGGGGACCTACAAAACAAAGTCCCATCCGGAACCGGTGGGGGGTGACTCCGGCAGGACCCTCCGACGGTCAAGTCAGTTTTCGGCCAACAGGAATGGAGTGCTCGGGATGAGTTCTGGAGCTTAGAGATGAGGAGGAGAGCTTAGGGATCAGAGAGCTTAGCCTTGGCATATCTGGAGGGTCCTTTATAGACGGAGCTTAGTTGATGGCAACAGTCATACCATCGCATGGAGTTCGGTACGGAGAGGAAGGCGTCGTCAGGCGGTCGGTGACGGCCATACTGGCAAGTCGTGGGCCGCATGGAGTTCGGTACGGAGAGGAAGGCGTCGTCAGACGGTCGGTGACGGCCATACTGGCAAGTCGTGGGCCGCATGGGGTTCGGTACGGAGAGGAAGGCATCATCAGGGAGTGGCGTTGCCAGAGGTGGTAGCCATGTCGTCTAGTTTCGTCGCCCGTCGCAGACTGACGGCGACAATTCATCTCGTAGGAGAGTCCGGCAGAAGGGAAGGCAGGGGGAGTTCGGCTGACTGAAGGGTCGGCCATCTGTAGAGTTCAACCGAGGGATGATTGCCGAGGAGTTCGACCGCTGAGATGCCCGAAGAAGCTCGGCTGAGGCCCGGTTGAAGGACTTCGGTTGCTGGTTGGTTCGGCTAAGGCTCGTCCGCTGAGGAGTTCGGCCGCTGAGAGGACTTCGTTGAAGCTCGACCGCTTGGAGTCGGTCCGAAGGAGTTCGACCGTGGGTCCGAAGGGGTTCGGCCGTGGGGAGTCCGAAGGAGTTCGGCCGCCCAGGAAGTTCGGTCTCGATGCTGGGAGTCCGGAAGAAGCTCGAAAGCTGACCAGTTCGGCCTGTTGGAAGAAGCTCGGCCGCTGGGAGTTCGGCTGAAGCCCGTCTGCCGAAGCTCTTCTGCGGCTACTGGTTACATTAGGCTGAGCGTCGGGCCGGGCTTCGACAGGAGCGGGATTTATCCCCAACAGTAGTCATCAACAAATTGGCGCTGGAAGAAGGGACTGAACCTTCGAGGTTTCCTTGTTCTTGAAGGAGTGCTCGGCGATGATTTCCTTCTTCCCGCTCCGGATCCTTCCTCTTCCCCTTCAGAATTCCTTTCCCAAAAAAATGCCCCCCAGGAGAGCCTCGACCCGGCGATCGGTGGCCTCCGCGACCCAATCCCGTTCGATCCGTCTGCTCCCGCTCCAGCCCCGGCGACCCGGGCTCGCTCTGTAGCTGCAGTGGACGCGGAGCAGTTCAGCCTGCTTGCCCAGCAGGTCCGTGATCTTACGGAGGCGGTGCAGGCGGTGCAGGCCATGCAGTCGCAGGCCCCGACACTAGCTCAATCGGTGCGGGATTCCCCGGAGTCCCGGGGTCCAGCCCAGGGGCGACCGGCGTGGACTACCCGACCTCCAGTCCCCAGAAGGGAAAGGCAACCGGGGGAGAGCCCCTGCTCGGACCGCGGCTCGACCCAGGGAGAAGCTTCACGCCCGTTCTGGGAGAAGACCTTGGAGATCAAAGACCGCGAAGATCTCCTGGATCAAAGGCTCTTGGAAATGAACCGACGCATAAAAGAACTTCGTCATACTCCCTCCTTCCGTGGTAATGATATTTGCGCTGACCCTCCTTTCTCACAGAGAATTATGCAGGAACAGGTCCCGCCGAACTTCAAGCTCCCGCACTTCGAGAGCTATGATGGGACCACCGATCCGGTCGACCACTTGGAAGCCTTCAGGACGACAATGTTGCTCCATGGCGCGCCAGACGCCATCTTGTGCCGGGCTTTCCCCTCTACCCTCAAGGGAGCTGCCAGGAACTGGTACTCGGCGCTTAAGCCGAGCACCATCCAATCGTTTGACCAAATGAGTCAGCAGTTCGCGGCCCATTTCGTCAGTAGCAGGCGGCCGCGCTGAGGCTCGGATTCCTTGATGGCCATCAGGCAGAAGGAGGGAGAACCCATCCGGAACTTATGTCACCCGGTTTAATGCGGCCGCACTGGAAATCCGGAACTTGGACCAATCAGTCGCCATGGCCGCCCTCAAAGGCGGCCTTCAGAAGAACGACCTGCTGTTCTCCCTGGAAAAGAAATACCCCAGGGATTTCGCTGACATGCTAGCTCGGGCCGAAAGTTACGTCCGGGCAGAGGAGGCTTTCGAAGCCAAGGACAATGAAGCTCGCGATAAGCGACGAATCAGCAGACAAGGAAGGCCCACCGAAGAAAGGAAGCGGACCGAGGACACGGCCGCGCTCCCGGACTCCCCCTAGTCGCGGGCGAGACCAAACTCCCCCTCGGGCTTGGAGGCAGGGAACCCCCGACGAAGCGGCATGCCGAGGTTCCCCTCCGCACCGAAGTTTCCCTCCACGCCGAAGTCCTCCCCGACGATGATTTCACAGCTACGTCCCCCTCAACGCCCCGAAGGCCCAAGTGCTGATGGAGATCAAGGAACGACTTTCGAGGTCGGAGAGAATGCGTTCCCATCCCAGCAGATGCAACCCCAACAAGTTCTGCCTCTACCACCGCGACCATGGTCACGACACTGAGGAGTGCATCCAGCTCCAGGACGAGATCGATAAGCTCGTCAGGCGAGGCAGACTTGGTCGATTCCTACGAAGACGACCTGAAGAGCGAGAAGATCGGCTGAGGTCATTGCCGCCAAGTGGGGGAGACCAACAAGAGGATCGGCCGCCTCTCGGCATCATCAACACTGTCTCGGAGGGGCTTTAGCAGGAAGAGGCCGACGGATCCGAGGGACCGGCAAAGAGGTGGAGGACTGTGGAGCCCGTGACCTTCACCAAGGCAGACGGCCAGGGGATCCAGTTTCCACATAACGACGCAGTTGTAATCTCTTTGAACATCGCTGACTATGATGTGCGCCATATTTTAGTAGATAATGAAAGTTCGGCAGACATATTGTTCTACGATGCCTTCTCAAAAATGTCTCTGCCTGATGACCGCTTAGGGCCTGTGAATTCCCCCCTGGTAGGAATTGCTGGCGGCACTGTTCCGATCGAAGGCGTAATGACTTTGGCTGTGACGGCGGGCCGACACCCAAAATTGGCCAAGGGGCAGGTCAACTTCTTAGTCGTGAGAACCCCGTCCGCCTATAATGCAATCCTCGGGCGACCCGGTCTAAATGCACTCCGGGCGGTAGTGTCAACCTATTACTTGAAGATGAAATTTCCGACGAGTCACGGAGTCGGCGAGGTCAGAGGAGACCAAGCTCTGACGAAGTATTGCTACTCGATCACCCTGCGCAGAGGGAACCAGTCCGACCCTTACCTTGTTGATGGGCTGGACGTCCGCGACGACCTCACCGAGGAGCGGGGCGAGCCTGCGGAAGACCTCATCGCCGTGCCCTTGCATGACGGAAACTCGGGGCACGTGGTGCAGATCGGCTCCAACTTGGTGGCCGAGATTAGGGAGCAGCTCGTCGCTTTCCTCAGAAGAAATGCGGACATCTTCGTATGGACCCCAGCGGATGTATCGGGGATCGATGTCGAGGTCATGGAACATCGGCTGGCCATCGATCCAAGGCACCGGCCTATCAGAGAAAAGCTGCGCCACCATGCCCCGGAGAGACAGAAGGCGATCGCCGAAGAAGTAGACAAGCTCCTCAAAGCCGGACTCATCCGGAAAGTCCCTATTCGACGTGGGTCTCGAACGTGGTTCTCATCAAGAAGGCGAACAACAAGTGGAGGATGTGCATCGACTTCAAGAAGCTGAACAAGGCCTGTCCGAAGGACAGCTACCCCCTGCCCAGGATCGACCAGCTGGTGGATGCAACCTCGGGCCACGAGCTCCTCACCTTCATGAACGTCTTTTCTGGTTACAACCAGATACGCATGGCGCCCGAGGACGAAGAAAAGACCACCTTCATTACTGACCGAGGTCTCTACTGTTATAGGGTCATGCCTTTCAGACTCAAGAATGCAGGGGCGACATACAAGCGCTTGGTCAACAAGATCTTCAAGGGACAGATCGACCGCAACATGGAGGTGTACGTGGACGACATGCTCGTCAAAAGCCGAGCTTCAACAAACCACCTAGCCGACCTTGAAGAGACCTTCGGTACGCTCAGGAGGCACAAGATGAAGCTGAACTCGACCAAATGCGCCTTCGACGTGACCTCCAAAAAATTCTTTGGGTTCATGGTGTCAAGATGCGGAATCGAGGCAAACCCCGAGAAAATTCAGGCTATTCGGGAAATGACTTCTCCGAAGATGATCAAGAAAGTTCAACGCCTAGCCGGAAAGGTGGCATCCCTAAGTCGCTTCGTCTCAAGGTCGGCTGAGCGGTGCATGCCCTTCTTCCAAGTTCTCAGGCGACCGAAGGACTTCTGCTGGACGACGGAGTGCAAACAAGCATTCGAGGAGCTCAAAAACTACCTCGGCACGCCCCCACTACTGGCAAAGCCTGAACCTGGAGAGGAATTGCTCCTATATCTAGCCGTCTCCCCGGTGGCCCTGGTGGCGGTCCTGGTCAGGGAAGATGCAAAGGCGCAACGACCGGTCTACTACGTGAGCCAAGCCCTAAGGGACGTAGAGACCAGGTACTCCAGGTTAGAAAAATTAACTTACTATCTTCTAATTGCTGCCAGGAGGCTCCGACCTTACTTTCAGGAGCACACCATAACGGTCCTCACAGACCAACCAATAAGAGTGGTCCTCCATCGAGCAGACGCTTCTGGGAGAATCGCAAAATGGGCGATCGAGCTCACAGAGTTCGACATCAACTACCAGCCCAGGCCATCGATCAAGGTCCAGATACTGGCGGATTTCGTGCTAGAATGCACCATTCCAGTCGAAGCCAGGCTTGGATCAAGCGACACCAACATCGGAGCAGGACCGAGCTACGACGAAGTCGAGCTCTGGCAGTCGAGCCTCCCCGAAGAAAGGGCCGACCTTCCTGAAAGCTTTTGGGTTCTGCACATGGATGGCTCATCCAACTCCGTCGGAGCTGGTGCGGGGCTGGTCTTGGTCAGCCCCGAGGGGATCGTCGTCGAGTACGCGCTGCGCTTTGAGTTCCCCGCAACCAACAATGAGGCCAAATATGAAGCACTGATCGCCAGACTGCGGATAGCAAGGGAATTGAAAGTAGATCGGCTTCAGATCTATAACGATTCCCAGCTGATGGTCGGTCAAGTTGGTGGCGGCTACGAGGCACGAGAGGAAAGCACGGTGAGGTACCTCGAGAAAGTGAGAAATTTGATTCCAACCTTCGACAGCTTCGGCATTCGGCACATCTCGAGGACGAAAAATGTAAGAGCCGACCTTCTCTCCAAGTTGGCCACTTTCGCCCTGGCCGAACTGTCCAAAGAAGTATTTTTGGAAACTCTGAAGTGCCCGACCACGGAAGAATCTCAGGCCATCCTGCAGAAGGACTTCGAGCCCAGCTGGATCGACCCGTTGGTCGCCTACCTTAAAGAAGGGATCCTTTCTCACGATCGAAAAGAAGCTCGGAAGCTCAGGAATTAGGCCTCCCGCTACGTCTTATACGATGGCAGGTTATATAAAAGGTCGTACTCCCTTCCGTTGCTGAGATGTCTCCGACTTTCAAAGGCCGACTTCGCACTACGGGACGTGCATGAAGGACTCTGCGGAAGTCATGCAGGAACCAGGTCCCTATCGCAAAAACTACTTCGGCAGGGGTACTACTGGCCGACCCTGTTTCACGACTCCGTAGAATATGTGAAGAGGTGCGATCGCTGCCAGAAGAATGCCAGCGTGCAAAGGCAGCCAGCATCTGAACTTACTCCACTCAGTGCACCCTGGCCCTTCACGCAATGGGGAATGGACATACTCGGCCCCTTCCCAACAACGTCCGGACAGCGGAAGTTTCTCCTGATCGCGATTGACTACTTTACCAAGTGGGTCGAAGCGGAACCACTAGCGAAGATCACCGAGGCCAAGGTGCAGGACTTCGTCTGAAAGTTGCTAGTCTAATGGTTCGGCCTGCCCCGAACCCTCATAACCGACAACAGGCGGCAGTTCGCTGGGGCACGATTTGCCGAGTTCTGCGAAGGGCTAAACATCTCCCACCACTTCACATCGGTGGCTCACCTGCAGGCCAATGGGGAAGCGGAGGTGACCAACCGGATCCTGCTGCAAGATATCAAAGCGAGGCTCGATAAGGCAAAGGGGGCCTGGGTGGATGAACTCTACCACATCCTCTGGGCATATCGAACTACGCAAAGGGTGCCGACCGATGAGACGCCCTTCGCCTTGGCCTTTGGTACCGAGGCAATTATCCCGATCGAGCTCAAACTCCCGTCTGCACGAGTCATGGGCTTCAACGAGCGGCACAACCCCCAGGACCTTAGAGTCAACCTCGATTTTTTAGAAGAAAAAAGGGAGGAAGCCCGCATCTGGATGGCTGCCTACCGACGGAAGATGGCTTAATATTACAACTCCAGAGTCAGAAGCAAGGCGTTCAGAGTGGGGAACTTAGTGCTTCGACGAGCAGCCGTCTCTCAGTCTCAGAGCCAAGGGAAGCTCGTCCCAAATTGGGAAGGTCCGTATGAAGTGATAGAGACCATCCGACCTTGGAACTCAGAAAATCTGAGAATGTATCACCAGTAGACTTCCCTTAATAAAACTCTTTCGCTCGACATTATTATTTCAGGATTGCACGACGATGGGGAAGACGCAAGCGAAAATAGCCCATTAGGAACAGGAGGAGAACCTCATCCTAACGCGAGCAAGGTCGAAGGCCTCGTTCACCTAAAATGAGATGGGGGGAGAGGCGAGGACGACGGTCCCCATGTGCCCCCACAGTCCGTTGGGAACAAGAGGAGAACCTCGTCCTAACGCGAGCAAGGTCGGAGGCCTCGTTCACCTAAAATGAGATGGGGGGAGAGGGCCGGACGACGGTCCGAATGTGCCCCCATAGCCGGTTAGGAATAGGAGGAGAACCTCATCCTAGCGTGAGCAAGGTCGGAGGCTCTGTTCGCAAAGGACGGGATGGGGGGAGAGGCGAGGACGACGGTCTCCATGTGCCCCCACAGTCGGTTAGGAACAGGAGGAGAACCTCGTCCTAGCGTGAGCAAGGTCGGAGGCCCCGTTCGCAAAGGACGGGATGGGGGGAGAGACGAGGACGACGGTCCTCATGTGCCCCCACAGCCCATTGGGAACAGGAGGAGAACCTCGTCCTAATGCGAACAAGGTCGAAGGCCTCGTTCACCTAAAACGAGATGGGAGGAGAGGCGAGGACGACGGTCCCCATGTGCCCCCACAGTCCGTTGGGAGTAGGAGGAGAACCTCGTCCTAACACGAGCAAGGTCGAAGGCCTCGTTCACCTAACACGAGATGGGGGGAGTGGCGAGGACGACGGTCCCCATGTGCCCCCATAGTCCGTTGGGAATAGGAGGAGAACCTCGTCCTAATGCGAGCAAGGTCAAAGGCCTCGTTCACCTAAAACGAGATGGGGGGAGAGGCGAGGACGACGGTCCCCATGTGCCCCCACAGCCCATTAGGAGCAGGAGGGGAACCCCGTCCTGACGTGAGCAAGATCCGAGACCGAGCCTCAAAGTCTACGGCAAGCTCTGCTGCAGGAGATGAGATCGCCTTCGAGCGACCGCGATAACCTCGGCCGCGGAAGAGGAGGTCTCCCCCAAGTCAACTTCAGCTGATGGAGACAATGTCCCCCCCGAGGAGCTCAACTCCGACCTCGACCACAGGGGGCGAGATTTACTTCGGCTTCAACATCAGCTTCATCGACTTTAGCTGGGAACGAGTTCCATTCCAACTCCAAACATCAATTGGAGATGAGGTCTCCCCCAAGCCTCAGCTTCAACTTCAGCATCAACCTTGGCTGGAGAAGAGACCTCCCCCGAGCTTCAGCCGCGACAAACGCGGGGCCTGGAAGAAGACTTCGACAGTCGCCCATTTTGGTACTCCCTTCCTTCGAATTTCGAACTCGGAAGTGGGGGAACTACTGTTGGGGATAAATCCCGCTCCTACCGAAGTCCGGCCTGACGCTCAGCCTAATGTAACCAGTAGCCGCAGAAGAGCTTCGGCAGACGGGCTTCAGCCGAACTCCCAGCGTCCAGGCTTCGGCCCGAACTCCCACCGCCAGCCGAACTTTCCGGCGGCCGAGCTTCTTGGACTCCAGTAGGCCAAACTTGGTCGGGAGAGTTCCGACGCCCGCTTCGGCCTCCGAGCTCCGGACTTCCAGCGTCGAGATCGGGAACTTTCTGGGCGACCGAACTCCTTCGGACTCCCCACGGTCGAACCCCTTCGGACCCACGGTCGAACTCCTTTGGACCGACTCCAAGCGGCTGAGCTTCAACGAAGTCCTCTCAGCGGCCGAACTCCTCAGCAGACGAGCCTTAGCCGAACCAACCAGCAACCGAAGTCCTTCAACCGGGCCTCAGCCGAGCTTCTTTGGGCCTCTCAGCGGTCAAACTCCTCGGCAATCGTCCCACGGTCGAACTCTACAGATGGCTGACCCTTCAGTCAGCCGAACTCCCCCTGCCTTCCCTTCTGCCGGACTCTCCTACGAGATGAATTGTCGCCATCAGTCTGCGACGGGCGACGAAACCAGACGACATGGCTACCACCTCTGGCAACGCCACTCCCTGACGACGTCTTCCTCTCCGTACCGAACCCCATGCGGCCCACGACTTGCCAGTATGGCCGTCACCGATCGCCTGACGACGCCTTCCTCTCCGTACCGAACCCATGCGGCCCACGACTTGCCAGTATGGCCGTCATCGACCGTCTGACGACGCCTTCCTCTCCGTACCGAACTCCATGCGACGGTATGGCTGTCTCCATCAATTAAGCTCCGCCTATAAAGGACCCTCCAAATACGCCAAGGCTAAGCTCTCTGATCCCTAAGCTCTCCTCCTCATCTCTAAGCTCCGGAACTCATCCCGAGCACTCCATTCCTGTTGGCCGAAAACTGACTTGACCGTCGGAGGGTCCTGCCGGAGCCACCCCCCACCGATTTCAGACGGGACTTTGTTTTGCAGGTCCCCGGCGGCGACCTCAGCGGCCTCGACTCCGGCGACCTCCGACGACGATGAATTTCTGCACCAACAGATACCAAGCTGAATTAAGATTTGAGATTCAAGAATCAAATTTAAGAATTAAAAATTTTGACTCTGATTCTCTAAGTGATTCGTGACAACTTTCTAGGCTGCAATCATATTTTTAAATTTTTATAAAAGTTGTCATATTGATTCTTTTACCCAAATTATCATTGTTGAGCTTCCTTCAAAGTTGCCACTATCTCGGGGCACAATCTAAGCTGGATATTTCAAACTCGGCCTTTATTTTACTCCTTTGCGAAGTTTGAGGGAGAGTAATATGAAAAATGTGGATTAAGATTTGAGATTCGAAAATTAAATTCAAACCTCAAATTCAAAATTTAAAATTTTATTTCTAATTCTTTCAAGTGATTAATAAGGAAACCAAGCTCGATCAAAAATATGAAAATTTTGATTCAAATGATTGATAAGGAAACTGTGTGAGAGCAAGATTTGAGAATTCAAAAATCAAATGAAGAAATTCAAATTTTGAATTTTATTTCTCTAAAGTGATCGAAGGCAGATTTCAAGCAACGATCACATATTGAGTTTCCACAACTATCATACTGATCCTATTACTAATGTCGTTGGTTGAGTTTTCATAAAATTTATTATACGGATTCTCCATTAATGTTGTGATATTATTTTTTTCACCAAAATTATCATGGTTTGAATTTCCATAAAAGTTGCAATATTGATTCTCTTACCAAAATTTCTTATCATGTACTGCTATTATGTATATATTATATTACATACACATTTATACCTATTAAATGGAATGGAGTAGAGAGAAAACTCGGTATTTCTACAAAACTCAGGAAATTAAAAAGTCATAAAAAATTGACACTTTAAAATTATTTTTGGAAGTCATGTAGATAAAGAAGAATGTTGCTCATGTTTCCTCCATGCACAAAAAATTTGGAAAATCCTCCATATGAAAAGAAAATTATTTTAAACTTTGTTTCTAATATATCTCTCCATGTACAGAAAAGCAAAATTCTAAGTCATGCAATAAAAGATACATAAATTTTAGTGGACTCTTTATAATATTTCTCTCCACATGAAAAATATACTTTCAAATTTGTTCCTAATATTTCTCTCCACATGCACAAAAATATAAAATCCTAAGTCATGCAAATTTTAATGGGACTCTTCTTAATAAATTTGAGAAGTCTACATGTACAAGAGAAAATTCAAGATAAATTCAGCTTTTAGTGGTAAGAAAAATCCTCCACGCATGAAAATATTATGCCTTCAAATTCATTTCTAATATTTTTCTCCACATATACAAAAACAAAGGAAAAATCTTAAGTCTTGTAAAAAAGGTAAAAACAAAAAGATATTTCATTAGGACTCTTCAGGATAAATTTTGGAAGTCAAGATGCAACTATATATATATATATATATATAATGTTTATTTTTCTTGATAATTTACTTTTATTCTTAACTTAGAGTTCAATCTCAAGATGATTGAAGGTGGTAGGAGACACAAACAAAAACCTCGCTTCTACTTGTTCATGCATTTGAAGTGCTAATCTATATCATAGCAATCAATTGAAAAGGTTAGCAGGATATTTTTTATTATTTTTTAAATTATTTTTTTATAATAAAAATGATTGAAGTGCTCTAAGTCTAAATTAGAAGTATTTGAAGCTTGAAACTTGATTGCTGTAGCTAGGAGTGAGTTCTGCCGTAAGTACTTTGCGAATATCCATAATCAACTACTTTTTGCATAATATGATCAATTATGCTATTTTAAAATTAAAAATAATGAATAATTCTATCCAATATCGATGATCGGATATTGTATTAATCACATTAATATTAATTTTCTTGAACGATTTGAAGGAGGTGAGTATAGCATGGATCCGTTTGCAAGAATTGTAGGAGCATTTGTAAGACCATTGGACTTGCAATCGGAAAGAAAAAATAATTAAGATAACTAATCCCCTAAAATATCTTACTTAATATAATAATAAACAAAAAAAACTTAAATATATTTCACTTATAATTTATTTTTATTATATTTTCAAGTTTTTGATAATGCTTCTATTACATAAGATTATATTTAAATTTTCATCTTCTTCCCGCACTTGGCAGGTATTATTCTTGTATATGTGCTATAATACAAAGAATATCATGAATAATAATTTTCTTTAAAAAAGTATCATGAATGCAAAAATCGAGATTTTCTAAGGGAAAATTGTATAAATTATATCCTAGCTTTTATATAATAAATCTTGGCATTGGACAGTTTGTCATCAGTTATTTTCAAATTTTCAGACTTTGCTCTATGTAAATTGTCATATTTTTGTGAAATCAATTTGCTGTACAAGTTTTTCCCTATTAAGCGTCAATCATCCATTAGAATCAAGATTTCACCGCTAATGGGGGTTGGTGTAATTTGTTACTCAAAAGTTTCTCACCATTCTTTAATTAGGTGCTGATACATAATCCAAGATGCTTTTCATCCATCTCAGTATATAATATTTTGCCAATTTTTGTTCTTTGCTATATATAGTTTTTCTCTGGATTAACATGATTTCTGGAACCAGTCAAACGCAATTCGAATATGGCTACCCCATCAGGGACCGACATAACGAATATATTTAAAATTAATCAATTATTTCCAGATTATATGTAAATTTCATGCTAACAAAATTTATATCCTGCAAGACAATGATACTCGCCACCGATGATGTACTATACCATTATTTGTCATTATTGCCCATCCTATATTTATATTTAAATAAATATATAAATATTTTTAAAAAATTATTATTTTTAATCCTCGGTTATCTAATTTTCTTTCAAAATTTTATGGAAAACCTAATATTTCCTTTTTGTCATCTAACCTTTACCTTTCAGCTGAATTCTTGCCGAAGATTGAACCCATGACACGAGAAATTACACCCTTCAATTCGCCAGCGCTGCATCAATATGAACAAATCGAGATGACATAAGCAGGATCGGATTAGGAGACAAGTGCATGATTAATGAGGTCCACGAGATGCGTACGTGGTTGGCGTGGGGCACCATCACGTGGTGCATGTGGTGGTGGGTGCAAGCAGCGGATTTCATGACCGACCAACCTTTCTCCAAGTTCTCCAAATTCACATTCTCTGGTCATTACTTTATAATAGTAGTTATTTTCGCCATCGAACTCAACCGGTCGTAATCGCTTATTGAAAAAATTAAAAAGGATGGGAAAGAATTAAAAATTTATTAAAAAAATTATTAAAAATTTGAATATATTATTTAGGACTGCATTTTTTTCTTAATATAAGATTTACATGTGTTTACGAGTATGAAAAACAAACAATCAATCACGTATATATGGTAGGTGCTCAAATTCTCTAACTATATTTAAAAGATTCTTCACAATCAATCAACTATATTTAGAAGATTCTTCGCAATCAACTAATTAAAAATTATCCTTTCAATCAAGTCTTCAATTATAATCAATTGCCAATGATATCTTCCTAATATAGCTTAAAGAAGTTGCCAAATATTCAATACTCCCCCTCAAGTTAGTATATTGATGCTTATTACGCGATTAATGAACTTTTCAATCTAGCCTTTCCAACAGCTTTAGTAAATATATCTGCCAATTGATTTTCAGTAGGAACATATGGAGTAAAAATAACTTTGGCTTGCACCTTTTCTCGAACAAAATGACAGTCCACCTCTATATATTTTGTTCTTTCATGAAACACTCGATTTCAAGAAATATATATGGCGGCTTGATTATCACATTTCATTTTTATAGGAGTATCTTGATCAAATCTCATGTCTTTGAGTAAAGCTTTCAACCATATCAACTCACAAGTAGTGGATGCCATTGCTCTATATTGATACAATATTTTATTTTTTGCTCTTCCATGTCACAAGATTACCATCAACAGTAATACAATATCCAGTAGTAGAACGTCTATCAATAAAACATCCTGCCCAATCAGCATCTGAGTGCCCAATAATCTCCAAATCGCCATTCTTTCGCATTAAAATGCCCTTTCTTGGATCGTATTTTAAATAGTGCAATATTTTATTCACAAGATTCATGTGATTGATTTTTAGGGAATGCATGAACTGACTAACCACTCCTATAATATAAAAGATGCCAGACCTTGTAATTGTAAGATATATCAAGCACCCAACTAACTTTTGATATAATCCAATATCTTTAATTGGACTGTCTCCTTCTAAATCTAGTCGAGCATCAACAGGAGTTTCTATAGACTTTGAGACAAGTTTTTCGATCTCTTTTAGAAAAATCTAAAGTATATTTTCTCTGAGAGATAAAGATCTCCTTCTTTGACCTTGCTACTTCAATACCGAGAAAGTATCTTAGCTTTCCAAGATCTTTGATATCAAATACAGTTTTCAACCACTGCTTCACATTATCTATAGTACTTTGATTGTCACCTGTGAGAAAAATGTCATCTACATAAACAAGCATAATGGTAGTACTTGTTACCTTCCTTTTGACAAACATTGAATGATCAACGGACCTTTTTATAAAATCAATGCTGGATATAGTAGATGTTAACTTATCAAACCATGCTCTTGAACATTGTTTTAATCCATAGATTGATTTTCGAAGCTGACAAGCCATGCCATTCTCCCCCTCACTTGGATGTCCAGGAGGTATTGACATATAAACTTTCTCTTATAGTTTTTCATATAAGAAGGCATTTTTCATATCGAGTTGGTAGAGAGGCCAACTCATATTAGCAGCAATGGATAGCAGAACTCTAACTATGCTCATCTTAGTTACAGGGACGAAGGTCTCCTTGTAGTCAACTCCGTACGTCTGAGTAAAATCTTTGGCCATCAAGCGGACTTTGTAGCATTCTATGCACCCATCTGGATGATATTTGATTTTATAAATCCACCGGCAACCAACAGATTTTTTGCCATTAGGAAGTAACACCAAATCTCATGTATGAATTCTTCTCAAGAGCCTCCAACTCCTCTTTCATGGCCTTGCTCCACTTAGGCCTGGTTACTGCCTCTGCATAACTAGAAGGTTCATTATTTATATCAACCGATGCAAGAAAAGATTTGAATCTATTAGAATAAGCATGGTAGGAGATATAATCTTCAATGGAATAAAAAATTTTGGATGCATTACACTTTTTTGTCGTAAAACAATGGGCAATGAATTTGGATCAATTAAAGAAAAATTTTTGGCATTTGAGCTACCTGAATGGAGTTCACTATCAGAGCCAGACTCCGAGGATCTTGTTTGGTGAGGTGGCGAGATCAATGGATCCTGATCTTGGTGATAAGTTTGTATAGCTTCTTGATCGAGATCAGAGAAAGATAACATAGAAGAATTTTGGTCTTTGAAATGTGAAATCTTAGATTGGACAATGGATAATAGAGGGTTAGAATAAAGTGGACATTCTTCTATGTGCTTAAAAGACTCTCCCTGATGAACAATAGGATCTAAAGTGCAATCATCTTTATTAGTATAATATGGAATGGATTCAGAGAATTGTACATCACGAGATACATAAGTCTTTTTTCTTTTTGGATCATAACATTTATATCCTTTTTAGATGCTAAAATATCCAAGAAAAATACACCTAACAGACTTGTGATCGAGTTTATCTCTATGTTTTTCAGAAATATGAACATAACAAGAACATCCGAAAACTCTAAGATGTGAAACCGAAGGTTTCTTATTGGTTAGATGCTTGATTGGAGAAATATCTTTAAGCACAACTGTTGGTAATCTATTTATAATATAATATGCTGTTAGGATGACATTGAACAAAAAAATTTTGGGCACATTCATTTGAAAAGTAATGATCTTGCTATCTCTAAGATATGCCGGTTTTTGCGTTCAGCAACTCCATTTTGCTGTGAACAATTAGGACATGTGGTTTGATGAAGAATGCTATTTTCACGTAAATAATTAGCAAAATTCTAATTGACGTATTCAGTCCCATTATCGATCCTAAAAATTTTAACTTTTGCATCAAATTATGTGATGACTAACTTATGAAAAGTTTTGAAAGCATCAAAAACATCACTTTTTGATTTTAATAGGTATATCCAAAGTATACGAAAAAAGTCATCAACAAAACTAACAAAGTACTTAAAATTAGAGTAAAATTCTATAGGTGCATAACCCCAAACATCAGAGTATATTAATTGAAAAGGAGAATCACATGGACTATGATGATTACGATAAGAAAGACGATGTCGTTTGGAGTAGAAACAAGTCTCATAATTATTAAATGAAGATTGTAAAGAAGAAAAAAGAATATGTAGAATACGATCAGATGGGTGGCCCAAATGAGAATGCCATATCTCATCATGATTATTATTCTTGCAACTGACTAGAGCACGAACATTCTGATCTAACAAGTCTCTCTTTCTCACATATTTCACCAATCGTCTTTCTCGTTGCTCAAATGATAATGCCATATCTCCTCATGATTATTATTCTTGCAACTGACCAGAGCATGAACATTCTGATCTAACAAGTCTCTCTTTCTCACGTCCTTCACCAATCGTCTTTCTCATTGTCAAGTCCTAAAAGATACAATGATGTTGATAAAAAGTTATAGAATAATTATGTATTTTGGTCAATTTACTCACATATAGCAAATTTGAGAAAAAAAATGGTATAAATAAAATAGATGATAGATCAATAGAAAAAGAAATGTTAACATGACTAATTATTCCATGGACCAGGGTTTGTGATCCATCAGCAAGAGTAACAAAGTACTTACCAACTATAGGTTGCATTGAAGATAGACTAGTAGAGGATCCTATCATGTGATCTATTGCACCGGTATCAATGATCCATGTTAATGGAGATGAATCTACTAGATGTGCAGAGGCAGATTTACCTGATTCTGAGAGAATGGAAGGAGATTTTATTTTATTGTATGCATCAAGAAGTTCAGAGAGTTTTTTTAGTGAGATCTAAGAACTTGCTTCTTTTGAAGCATTGGCAACATTAGCTTCGGATTGCTCTGTAGGATGGCTATAAAGATCTCAACATTTTTTTTTAATATGACCCAACTTATTGCAATGGAAGTACCGAGGTCCAAATCCACGGCCTCTACCACGGCCACGTTCGTGATCTCCATGCCCCCGAAATTTGTGAAGTTGGAAATGAAGGTCAAGAGCACATAAGTAGATGATTCACTTGGCTTCATAATGACTCTTTTCTTTTCTTCTTTTTGTAGAAGAGTGCATACATCATTGAGTGAAGGCAGCTCAGGTTGCATCAAAATCTGGCTTCGAACTGCCTCATAGTTAGAATCAAGTCCTGCAAGCATTTCAAAAATCTGATCTTGCTAGATCCTTTTTCGAATAACTTTGGAATATATGGAGATTGGAATATAATAACTTAGTTCCTACCACATTCCATGAAGAGTCCCAAGATATTCGTTGAAGGTCTTATTATCCTTACAAAAATGTGCAATTTCTTATTTTAACTGATAAACATGAGCAACATCATTTTTTTTCTAAATAAACTTCTATTAATGTATCTCAAACTTCTTTTGCAGTAGTTAAGAATAAGAAACCATTTCTAACATCAAACTCTATGGAGTTGAACAACCAAGATATAACTAAATCATTATTGGACTTCCATTCATCATACTTGATATCATCACTAGAGAGTTGAGGAATTTTACCATTCACATACCCTAGTTTTGATTTTCCACTTAAAAAAAGGACAGTCGATTGTGACCATGATAGAAAGTTGTTGCTTCCATTCAACTTGAACGTGTTATCTACAAGCATGGATTCTCCGGCATGCCTTGAACTTCTCATGCAACCATGGCACCAATGGCATCATCCTTTGAGATCGTCATTTAACTGGATTTGAGATCTTGAATGCTTGAAGATCCCACAGCAGACGTGCAGATCATGCACTGGATAACTTAAAACTTCTCACGAAGGAGAGAGATGTAACGGCAAAGCATCAATGGATAAAAAATGCTCTGATATCATGAAAAAATTAAGAAGGATGGAGAAGAATTGAGAATTTATGAAAAAAATATTGAAAATTTGGATATATTATTTGGGGCTGCATTCTTTTTCTTAATATAAGATTTACATGTGTTTACAAGTATGAAAATAAATAATCAATCATGTACATATGGTAGGTACTCAAATTCTCTAACTATATTTAGAGGATTCTTCGTAATCAATCAACTATATTTAGAAAATTCTTTATAATCAACCAATTGATAATTGTACCTTCAATCAAGCCTTCAATTATAATTAATTGCTAATGATATCTTTCTAATATAGCTTAAAAAAATTGCTAAATATTCAACACTTATATATAGATATATAAGAGAACGCAAGGTAGAGCATGGTCAGCCCTTGTTAGGCTAGGATCGCATCAGGTGTCACTCTCCAGGAAAACAGGTGAAAAATTCATTGACATTAAATATCACATTATTGAGAAGCCATGGCACACGCGGGATAAAGGAAGTTGGCTGAGTGGGTTGCGAGGTGATACCACAAGAACGACTCTACGGACTCATATATCCTCTTTTTTTTTTTTTTTTTTTTTTTTTGATAATTTAGCGACTTATTAACTTACGTTACTATATTTCTTTCCAATATTTTATAAAAAAAAGAATGCATATAACTTTGTCTGTATTCCAAAATTGCGCGCATGCATGTGCAAAATCTTTCAATGCTCACCATTTATAGATAGAGGTTTGACGTGGAAAAGTATGAGTTTCTGGGGCGTTGTTCCTGCCCCATTGGGCATGATATACCGATATCACCCACCTGATTTGGCAGGATTAGGAGAGTGGTTATTGCCTTATTTGTTTGCCATTAGTTGTTTTCGGTGATCACAGAATTCAAAAATCCGTGCAAGACCGAAGGTCAATCTTGTCTATTATATCGGCCAAGGTCGGTCTCTAGTGATGCATCAGGTCAGCCAGGTTGATTAGGGGTCAGCCCATCTGAAGTTACCAATTCGAGGTAAGATTTTTTTATCTCCATAATAATTATCCTCCACCCTCGAGTTTAAGCTTAAATTAGAGCGGACAAAAAGAGTAGCGCAAATCAGCTTCTTTAGCTCTATAAGTGTCACCTCATTTTCTATGCTTTCGCATGAACCATCATCTCTTCTGATTGGCACAGAGACATAGCCACCCAACCAGGCCATGCCAAATATCAGTTATTTAGTAGGGGCAACTGAAACGATGTGCCATCTGCACCATCCAGGGCTTTTATAAATAGGGGGGGCTTGGTTCCTAGCCACCAGTTCCATCATTAGCTTGTCTTAATCTTGTGCTTTCGGATGGAAGTTGGTCGAAGGGGCGATTTTTGGTGGCTTTACCTGACAATCTCCTAGTGATCTTTTGTTGCTGCTCCAGCTAGTAGTGGAAATTAGACCGGAAGAGTTAAAGAGGCTTCGTAGGATTGCAAGAAAGAGGAGTAAGATTTTGGAAGCTGGATCCGCTTGGCCAGGTAATGTTCAAGACAAGGCTCTAGGGGATCAAGTTGTCTCTTCTGCCACACATGTCGCGTGAGCGAGATTCCTTCTTCGGAATAGACTTCTTTACCGAGAAATACATCTCCAACCTAGCTTCTTCTATTTGGCCCCAAGAAAAAAAAAAAGAGAGGGGGGGGGGGGGGAGGGGGGGCAAGCCGATGCAACTGCCTTGTAGCTTACCATTCCTTTGTCTAGGGTAGAAGGGATGCATGTCCCAACAATCTAAGCTTTTAGTTCCACCCTTGGTGACCTGGAGGTTGCCTATGACCTGATCAATTGGTTTCTTCTTTCGGTCAACATGCAAAAGTTGACAGAGGCAGAGACGAGTTTTTAGTAGGAGGATGCCCTTAACTTCTATATTCAGGTAAAGGTTTTTTTCACGAGTCGTCTGCTTTGTCGCTTCATGCGGTCAATCGATTTCTTGTTTACTATAGTTAGAGCTGTTCATAATTCAATTTCAGGCTGAAAACTGATATGAATCGAACTAAAAAATCAAACCATAATCGAACCGAATATAGTTCGGTTTGATTTCTGATTTTTATTTTTAAGAATTTTGATTTTCAGTTTGGTTTGGTTAAAAATCGAAAAATCTGAAAATCAAACTAAAAATCGAAGTCATAATTTATATTATGTTGTTTATTATATTGAGAACTTATTAGTTATATGGATGGATGATTTGATATTTAGATTTAGTCTATTATTATAATTTATTGTGATGCTTGATTACTTATTTATCTTATAGATGATGTGATCTTTTATATATTATATTTTATTTATTATTAACTTATCATTTATCAATTATCAATGTATCATTACTTATAAATTATTAATTTTTAATATAAAAAAATATCAATTAACAAATTTGAGAGATCTTGAATTTAATTAAATATAATAAAACAAACTAATAATGAATCGATAATAATTATTTGAATATATTGTATAAAAAATAAAAAAATTTAAAATAAAAATTATTAAAAAAAGAAAATAATCAAATTGAACTGAATCAAAATTCTTGGTTCGGTTTCAGTTCGGTTCCTTGCTTATTTGGATCGATTTTCAGTTTTTATTTTTTTATTATTTGATCGATCGGTTCGAATCGGTTAAAACCAAATGAACAACCCTAACTATAGTTATGGCATTATTTGTTCAGTTTTTCGAAAGCAGCTAAATTGGCAAAATTGGAGGTTGCTGATGCCAAATGTAGGGCCGAAGTTGCTGAGAGAGAAACTTACAAGGAGAAGAAAAAGGCCTCTATAGCAGAGAAAAAAGCTTTGGAAAAGGAGAGAGCATGTGCCAAGGCTCTTGCTAAGATAAAGTATCTAAAGGAGGCACTGAGGAGGGCTGATGAAAGAATAGCTTCGAAGATCTAGTTGGTTGAGGCTTGCACGAGGGTGAACAAGGTAGCCAAAGAAGCAAGGTGGAGGGCTGCCAAGAAAGTTTCACGACTTTGGAATGAGCTCCACATTGCTAGAGGAAAGATTGAATCTTTAGAATATTTGCTCGATCAAGCGAGATCGATGGTGGTGGAGTTCATGGAGAGGGCAGCCGTAATTGAAGCGATAACTCAAGCCGCTGAGGGTAAGGTCGAGCCAATAGAAGCAAGAGCCTGTGCCAAGTCAAGATCATACAAAGGACGGTGAAGGTCTATTAGGTCGGCTTTAGGAATAAGCAACTTTTCCTAATGATTGACACTGGTCACCTCGAAGCTCCGCCTCCCGACAATTCTGAGCTTCTTGTGGCTAACAATGCAATAGGTCTAGCTAGCAAAGGATCCTCCTCCCAAGCTAGAGATGGTCCCACTCCTAAAGCTTAGGGTTATAGTGGTGTTTATGCATATATTTTTTGGCTCCAAGGTTGGTTCGGCTCTTCGCATGCATGGCTAAGTTTTATAACTTGACCATTAGGTTCTATTTTCTATATGAAATGCAAAACTCCTTTCTTTGTATCTTTGTGTGTTACCTCCGAGTCATAGTCCTTGGGGGCTCTTTGGTCTTTTGAGAGTTCACCATCTTCAAGGATTTGGGAACTGTCTGGGCCTAGATCATAGATTTTAGCTTGGTCAGCCTAGGCACCAATTTCTTCTTCCAACCTTGCATAGGGGTGCTCCACACACTGGCTTTTTTACATGGTTGCTCACGACCTTTGACCGGTCATTGAAGCATCGTAATTCATAACTGTATGGCAGCTGGTGGGTGGCAAGACTAACTGATCGTGGCAAGACATGTGTCAGAGATCGGGTAGGCTACCTGAACTAACATTCCATCAGCTCTATCCGATATCTTCATCAATTCGTATTCACAAGGGGTCTGCTTGGCCAATAGGCGGTGGCCAGGTGCCGCTCATCCAATAGTCCAGTTGAATCATCACCATATCTTGACCGTCCAGGATCTCTATAAAATGGAGTCCAGTCTTTTCAACTTTACTTTTATTATTTTCTTTCACTCCAGCCTTCTAACCCTCCTAAGTCTTGAGTCCGTAGGCAACTTCTGGTAGGCAGGGGGAGCGATTCCCAGCTATCTTCTCTAGCATTCTCTCTAGTAGTCGACTTTCGAGTTTCCTAGGTTAGGTGGAACTTTTGTTTCTCTTGGTTCCTTTTTTATTTTCGCCTCCTCTTCTGCTCCTCCTTGGCCTTCTTGTTTCCTTCATTTTGTTTTGATTTTCTTCTTTGTTATCTCCCTTTTGATTCTTATGGATGGGCAAGTCCCAAGGTTCGGCGGTCAGTTGGTCTTTCAACCATGGCATGCCTTGGGTTTTTCCTCCTTGGGGGGTAGTGAGCAAGAGCCTAAGGAATCTTTCATTCCTCAGTACTTCTGATCTATACTGAAGGAATTGGACCTTGGTCTGATTAGATCTCAATTCCAAGTTCCCCTCGAGTATAGGTTGAAAGTCTTAGATCCGAGTGGTCGGATCTGTGATCTTCCTATGAGCCGATTTAGCCTTTATAAAGAGTGCTTCCAAGCCAGCTTGAGGCTTCCTCTCCACTCGTTGTTTGTTCATCTATTTTATTTTTTTTATATATCTTTGAGTTTGATTGTAACGAACTCTTGGCATTTTATTTGTGGCTTCACAGTTGCTTGCTTTTTAGCCAAGGTTGAGTCGACCATTATGCTATTAAGGGTGTGCTTCACTTTCAAGAGGCATCCTTTTACAATGTTGGGTGGTCGTATATTTTGCCTCAGAAAAGGCTAGGAGTCTGCTACCTGATCTGAGGTGCTCCTTCCTCAGTTTATAACTAAAAGAAATGTTTTTTTTTTTTTTTTGTTTCTAAATCATCCTAGCAAGAGTGCAGTTTTGCCTCATGCGGTGAATGCAGGAAGTTGATTCTCCAGGATCTACCCCTAGATGATGAAGAAGGGTGGGGATACTGGGCATTGCTTAACTTCAAGATTCCTGAGCTGAAGGAGCTCTTATTCGACCAAATGCTTTTTAACATTGGGATCAGCCAAGTGGAACCATGATATGAGTGTCGATTTCCTCCATTCTTCTTTCTTTCCTCCTTTCTTTCTTTCTTCTTCTTCTTCTTCTTCTCTTCTCTCTCTCTCTCTCTCACACACACACATCTTACTTCGAGTTGGCATAGAAATGAGTCCAGAGGATGTCAAGAAGCTAAAGAAGATGTCTTCCTAGAAGATGAAGGCTACAAGCATCCCCACAGACCAACCGAAGTGTATCTACATCGAAGCTCCCTGGCCTTCGTAAGTTCATCCTGCCACTAGAAGTTTCATCCGCATATGCCAAGATGGTACTTGCTGTCCCAGCTCAGGCGGTCCTAGCAGTGGCAGCATCTTAGTGCCACTCCACATCTCCTATCCTCCAAGAGAGAGGGGGATCATCTAGATCTCCTCTTTGAGCTAAGGTATCTGGCTTGGATCCATCTCCTGCCATAGCCGACGAGGTACTGACCTTCCCTTCCATCCGACCTTCTGATTTAGCTTTAGAGAATTGGAGGGTTGCCTGTGACATGTTCCATAGATTTCTACCTCTAGTCGATGCCCAGAAGTTGCAAGAATTGGGGTCCACTTCCCAACAGAGGGATGCGGTGGTTTCCTTCATCTGGGTGAGTAATTAACCCAATTTCTATCATGTATTTCATCTCATTTAACTTTTGTGATTCTACTAAACTAACCAGTTTTTCTCATCTTCTACAGGCAGTCATTATCTAAATGGCTTTTTTAACTTTGCAAAAGGGCCGAGGGCTGAAATTAATAAGACCATTCATCTAGCCGAGGTTGTGGAGAAGAAAGCCTCGGAAGCTAAGGAAAAAGCCTCAAAGGCCACGACCAAGTACTTGGAGGTGGAGAAGGCCCGAGATGAGGTGATCACCGAGGTGGAACGTCTGAAAGCTGAACTAGAAGGGGCTGAGGTGAGGATCATTTTAGAGAAGAAAAAGAGAAGGACAGCTAAGAATCTGCTTATCGAGGTGGGGAAGAAGGCAGAAGAGCAAGCCACAGAGGCAGCCCGCATAGCCATGGAAGTGTTTAAGGATTCCAAAGAATTTTCCAATGGGAAGATCCACTTTTGTATTGATGCTTTCATTGCCAGCCAAGACGACATCCACAAGAGGGTTGTTGCCCACTTTCTCAATTGGACTTCTTCTTCTTCTTGGATGGGGATGACCTTGACGATGTCAAGGATCAACCATGGGCGAAATCGAAGGTTGTTATTGCTGTTGATGCTCCAGCTATCATTGATGCTCCCCCAACCGAGGATGTCTCGCTTCCCAAGGCATAGAGTGCTTTTCTTCTTTTGTACAAACTGGTTCGACATACGTTGGACCCTATTTTGTAACCAGCTCAGTCAAAAATTTATTGTTAATGATAATACTCCTTTCTCTATTTATGTTCATATGAACCATCTATTATTATTTTGATCATTAGGATGAATTATTATTTAACGTGAGCAAATTGACCTATTAGTCTTTGTCCCGATCTTCATGAAAACCTTTTGGCCTTGACAACCCTAAAGTGTTTTATCAGCAGAGATATTCATTTGATGTAAACCAAATTTTAGGACAATCAATCAATTGGTCGAGGTTTGGATTGTCCAATTCTCAATCTAGAGTTTACCGAGATGCATTAATGCAACCACCAATGCCCCAGACCATTAGGCTAAATAAGGTAGCTTTAAGTCGATGGCTCTGGTGTCCAGGGTTTGAGGTTTTTTCCTTTTTCTTTCCCATAGGACGGTCGTTAGATTTGCCTCGAGGTAGCATCGATGATGTCTAGGTTTGGTAGGCTCCAAGCGTCCTCTAGGGTTGACCCTCGTTTCTCAAACGACCAAGATTTTTCTTTGGCTAAGCTTGTCTTAGGGGCAAGGGGCCATACAAGGGTCCTATCAGTTATCCCTCTCTTCTTGGTCACCTGAGGTTTTGGTCGAATAGTAATTTGGGGGCTTCAAGGGTCTTCTAGGGTTAGCCTTTGCTTCTCAAATAGTTGAGATTTTTTTTGGCTCAACTTGTCTTAGGGATGAGGGGTCATCTGAGGGTCCTCTAGGTTTATCCCTCACTTCTTGGTCGTCCGAGGTCTTTGGTCCAAAAAAATAATTCGAAGGCTTTGAGGGTCCTCTAGAGTTAGCCCTCATTTTTTGAATGACCAAGATTTTCTTTGGCTTAGCTCGTCTTAGGGACAAGGGGCCATCTAAGGGTCCTCTGGGGTTATCCCTTGCTTTTTGGTCTCCTGAGATCTTTGGCTCAGGAGTTGTGGCAGACAAAATAAAGTCTTGAAGGATTTGTCCATCTAAAGAAAATATACTCTTTATTGAAAGAATAGTTAGTATATTACTGATAGTACATTCAAAGATTTTTGGAGTTCTATGGCCATGATAATAGGGTTTCGTTGAGCTACTTCAATTAGTAGGTTCAGGGCCTAATGACCTCATCCACTTGATAAGATCCTTCTTAGTTGGGGGATAGCTTCCTTTACTCATCCGGTTGGGGTACTTTGGCTTGGTATAGTACCAAGTTACTGATCCTGAACACTTTATCTTTAACATGGAAGTTGTAGTATTATGCAACTTTGTATAGGTAGGCCACCATCTTTATCCAGACCCTTTTTTGAACTTCTTCAGGCAAATCCAAATTAGCTTGGAGCCACTCTGGGTTATTTTTTCATCGAAGTTCTCAACTTGTGGTGATGGGACTCTTCCACAGGGATGACCGCCTCCATCCTAAAGACGAGGCCAAATAGAGTCTCTCCAATGGAGATTCTTGGTGTGGTTCGGTATGCCTAAAGTAGAGATGAATTTCGTCAATCCATGACCCCCTGACATGATCCAACCTTACTTTCAAACCATGCAAAAGAGTCCAATTAGTCACCTCGGCCTCTCCGTTAGCTTGGGGGTACCCCCCCCCCCCCCATTGATGTAATACAGTGGGAGATGCCTAGTTCTTGATAGAACTCGACAAACCAGGCATTAGTGAACTGACGATCATTATCTATAATTAGCACCAGAAAAGGACCAAATCAGCATATAATTGACTTTCAGATAAAATTCTTTATCTTGACTTCAATAATGTGAGCCACTAGTTTGGCCTTCATCCATTTGGTAAAGTAATCAATGGTGACCCGCAAGAACTTTCATTAGATTGATGCTCGAGAGAAGGGCCTGAGAATGTCCATTTCCCAATGTGTGAAGGGCCAAGATGCACCTATAGGGATCGGCGGCATGGCAGGTCATGCTAAATGTTGGCATTCCGCTGACATCGATCACATCTTCTTACTAGCTCAATTGCATTCTACTGCATGGTAGGCCAGTAGTATCCCTACTAAAGTAACTTATAGATCAATGATTTGCTTCCTAAGTGGTTTCTCCATAACCCCACGTGTACCTCTCATAGTACATAGTCAGCTTCAGAGAGGCATAAACACTTGAGGAGAGATAAGAATAACGATCTCTTGTATAATTTGTTTTCATAGAGGATGTAGTAGGATGCTTGGTTTCTTATCTTCCGAGCTTTTTTCAGATCCATTGGTAGCATTCTGTCTCTACGGTAGCAAACTAGTGGATTGATCTAGCTTGATTTATTATCAACTTACAACACTGAGTTGGGCTCCTTAACATTGGGTCTTTTCATTACTTCAAAGAAGGATTCCTTATGTAGATCTCCTGACGCAGAGGTCGCCAACTTGGACAATAAATTTGCTCAAAAATTTTTCGATCTAGGTACCTATTGGATATCAAAACTCATAAATAGAAAGACTAAATCTTTTATCTTTTGTAGATACCTCTTCATATTTTCTTTCCTTGCCTCATAGTCACCTCAGACATGACCAACTACCAATTATGAATCACTGCAGACCTTCAGATGCCGCACTTTCAGTTCCTTAGGCTATTTGGAGTTCGATGGTCAAAGCTTCATATTCGGTTTCATTATTGATGGTCAGAAATTCAAAGCATAAGGCATACTCTATGACACCCCCCTTCGGTCTGACAAGAATAAACCTTGCTTCTGATTTGACAAAGCTTGATAATCCTTCTACGTGCATGCCCCATAGTTCGGGTTCTTCTCTTGATGAGTTTTCTTCTACCAAATTGTTTATGTAGGCCTCTTCTCAAGGATATATAGTGCATTCTAGGATAGAGTCTATCAGCACTTGCACTTTTATGAAGGGTCGAGATCAAAATTTGATGTTGAACTCCATGAGTTTGATGGCCCACTTTGTTATTTGGCTCGATATATTAGACCGATGCAAGACGGTCTTCAACAGTTGATCAATTGATGATCGAGATAATAAGTGCAAAAATCAACTTTTAGAGCCTCGTGTACCTGGTTTCCACATTGTGGAGGGTTTTGCTAATGTAATGATTAGCCTTTGAATCTTTCCCTCTTTGCGGACAAGGTCGAACTTATCATGCTAGGTGAGATTGCCAAGTAGAGGTATAGCTCCTCGTTCGACTCAGGCTTGTTAAGGAGTGGGGTGGAGCTGAGGTAGCTTTTTAACTCTTCAAATGCTTGTTGGCACTCGTCAGTCTATTGAAAGTTCTTTGGATGCTTTAGGATCTTGAAGAATGAAAGACACCATTCATGTGATCTGGACACAAATCGATTGAGGGTGGCCACCTTACTGCGATGAGGTGCTAGACTTCCTTTATTAACCTTGGAGGATTCATTTCTTGCATAGTTCAAATTTTTTTGGATTCGCTTCTATCTCCCGATGAGAGATCATTAATCCGAGGAATTTCTCTAAGATAACTCCAAAGCATTTTTTGTAGAATTCAGCTTCATCTAATATTTGCAAAGGATCATGAAGGTCTCTTAAAGTCGTCGATGTGGTCGCTCGAGGTCCGACTCTTGACCAATATATCATCCACATATACCTCCATATTCCGAGTGATCTAATCTTTAAAAATCTTACCTACTAGCCATTAGTAGATGGCACATATATTTTTCAAGCCAAAGGGCCTAATCCTTTAGCATAAAAAATCTCAATCAGTAACAAAAGTAGGTTTCTCTTCATCCTTAGGTGCTATACGAATCTGGTTATAATAGGAGAAGACATCCATGAAGGTGAGAAGCTTGTGGCTTGAAGTTGCTTTCACCAACTAATCGATCCAAGGTAGTGGATAGCTATTCTTTGGACAAACCTTATTTAGATTAGTAAAGTCTATGCACATCTGCATTTTTTGTTCACCTTATTCATGAGGACCATGTTTGCAAGCCAGTCTTGGTTGGTCATCCTTTTCATAAAGCTGGCATTAATTAACTAATTCACTTCTTCGATAATTGCCTTTAAACACTGTGGGGCGAAACTTTCCTTCTTATGTTTGATGGATCAGTAGGCAGGATCCACATTTAGCCAATGTATCATGACTCCAGATTCAATGCTCGGCATATTGGTAGGTGACCAAGTGAAAACATCGACGTTCTCTTGCAAAAAGGAAGTGAGATGGTTTTTGGTTACCTCATCTAGGTTTGATCTGATTCAAACTATATGCTCTATGTTTCCATCAACTAGTGGAACCGTGATTAGGTCTTCTATCGGCTTCCCATGCTTCTCGGCTAACTTATCACGGGTGTCTAGTCCTTCAATAGGAAGAGCACTGGATGGTCTTGCTCCTCGAAGGATGATTGTGTAGCATTGCTATGCCAAAGCTTGGTCTCCTTGAATTTCTCAGATCCCTTGCTTTGTTGAAAATTTTACTAATAGATGGTGTATTGATAGCACAGCCCAGAGAATATTAAACCCTAACTGCTTGAGGATGGCATTATATACCGAGGAAGTTTTGACCACTAAGAAGTTAATTTGTATAGTAGATTATTGGGGCACCCGACTAGCTATGACTGATAGGGTTATGACTCGCTCAATGGGTACGACATCTCTAAAGAATTCTATAAGTGGGGAATTGAATCTTCTCAATTGATCCGAGGAAATATCCAACTTAGAGAATGCATCATAGAATAATACATCGGCTGAGCTTCCATTATCTATCAGAACACGATGTATATCATAATTTACGATATTTAAAGCTATAACTACCATATCATTTTGCAGGAATTGGATTTCTTATGTATCTTCTTCAAAGAAGGTGATGGCCTCCTTGGTCCTTAGCTTTTTGGCCGGCTCCCTAAGATTTTTGGACCCCTTATTGCATTACCCCCCAACGATGGCATTTATCACCTGAGCTGCTGGTTGACCATCTATATATGGCTTCCTCCTGCTGAGATGGCTCTGGTGGTTGAGATGGTCCTGGCAGAACTTCATGCTACTTTCCTCTATGTCTGATGAATCTATCCAATTGCCCATGCGATATGAAATTATTAATCTCGTCCTGGAGCTAGATGCATTCCTCAGCATTGTGGCCATGGTCATGGTGATAAAGGCAATACTTTCTTAGATCACATCGATCTATCCTAGCCCGTATCCTCCTTGCTCTAGGATGTTGCTCTCTTATTTTTATTAGTATATATGCCTTAGGAGCATTTAACGAAGTATAGTTGGTGAACCTTCTTTGCGACAACATGCATCACTGGCTTCTAAGAGGACTCCTAGATCGTCGGCTTTAAGGAGGAGTTCTAAATTGCCAGCATCTGGATGGAGTCCTGATCACTGCGGACCTTTTCGATGATCCTCTCATCATGGGGAGAGCTTTCTATCTTCTTTTCCCTTCTTCGCTTCAATAGTGACATTGGCCGAGGTCCCATGCAGCTCAAAGGCCTCCTCGGTGCGGGTATACTTCTCCACCTAAGCTAACATCTTGACGAAGTCTTTTGGATCTCTTCTCCAATGAGAAGAGGAACAAATTCTTCTAGAGTCCACCTTTTAAGTTGGTCATGGTAATCAATTGATCCAGATTATGTACTTCAAGAGTGGCCACATTAAAATAGCTCATATAGGATTAGAGGAATTCTCCTTTTCTCTGCTTGATATTAAATAAGGAATAAGATCCTGGGTGCTGCTTCCTACTACTCACAAAGTGGGCCACGAACAACCTACTAAGCCGATTGAATGAGTGGATGGAGCTCGACTTCATACTTGAATACCAGTATCGAGCCGCATTCTTCAGTATGGAGGGAAAGGCTCAACACAAGATCCCATCAATTGCCCTATAAAGGAACATTATTGCCTTGAAGCTTTCTAAATGATCCATTGGGTCGGTAGATTTATCGTAGGTCTATAGCTATGGCATTTTGAAGTGGCTAGAGATCGGCTTTCATATGATTCTGGTGTTAAATGGTGGGTTGGTGTTGAAACCCAACCCATCATCCTGAATCGGGTCTTGGTTTCATAATGCCTTGATTTGCAGGTTTATTTTTTGGAGCCTACGATCGATATTTGCATCTTAAGCAATATAGACCTCCGAATATAGTGATAAAGATCGGCCCAAGGTGGAGTCCTATCTAGATCAAGGAGTTGGAGATCATCTTCTTCTCTTTTCAGGATTTTTGGGCTGATTATGTCAAGTCTGTCTTCCCCACTCAGGATTGTACGGGGGAGGTTGAGGCTGCTCCGATTGTAGTGCCTATCATGGCACGAGATTAGCTTGCTGCGTCATCTAGACCACCATGGTTAGATCTCATACTTGCTAAACCAATAGGTTTAACCGATCGGTGTCCATTCTCACAATCGATCAGGACAACAGAGGTGGAGCTTCCTATTGTTGTGCTTGGGCATGGTTGTTGGTTGAATTTTCACTAGGCCTGGAAGTGGTAGCGTTGGAATGGCATGATGAAGTTCCTCTGCACGGCACCATATATATAGTTTCTGATCTCTTGATCTTTCCTGAAAATGGTCCTGAACTCTTCCTCTAGTGCTAACCTATTACTTTAGATTTTTGGCTTGGGTCGGCTAGCTGAAATTATGCGGCGATGGCTAGACATGCAAAATAAGTCTCTGACCAGAGTTATTTTCGGCAGAGATCCTCCGACGCTCAAGTCAGAAATCTGAAACATATGAAAAGAAGTGAGCATGAGGGAGATTGTGCTTACCTTGAGGGCTCTATGTGGACCTCCATTTATAGATGAAGGTTTGAGGCATCGTGAGAAGGTAGGAGTGTCTGGTGTGTTGTTCCTGCCTCATTGGATGCAATATGCCCGATATCATCTATCTAATTTAGCAGGATTTGGAGAGTGATTACTACCTTATCTATTCACCATTAGCTATTTTCAGTGGTCACGAGATTCAAAAATCCTATGAGGTCGAAGGTCAATCTTGTCTGTTATATCTGCCAAGGTTGGCCTTTGATGATACATTCAAGTTGGCCAGATTGATCAGGGATTGGTCCATTCGAAGTCACCATTATCGATCTAAGATGGAATTTTTCTATCTCCATAACAAATGCATAGGATGGATTGATTCATGATCCAATCCAATTCGTTTAGATTAGATCTATACTATTTTAAAAGATCTATGAAATCAGATCGGATTCTTCAAATTGGATTTGAATTCAATTCTTATTCAATATGATTCATTTGATTTCTAGGTTGATTTGGTTCTTTTGCTCGGCTATCTGAATCTGGTCTGGATCCTATAGATCAAATCCACATTCTCTCCAGTCTTGATCTGAGTGTCCAAACCCCTGACGATAGAAAAGACTTCCTGAGGTATGGAGAGCCTTGCTTCACTTTCTCTTTTATATCTATTTAGTCCTTTCTCCTTCTTTGCGTGCCTTATCATTGTATACATATATAAATAATGTAAAATAAGTTTGAATGATTTATGTTGAGAATAAACTAATTTTTGTAGGGGTAATATAGCAAGGTAAAGGATGGGATTTAATGATTCTATGGATGAAAATGCCTTGATGCCTCGGAAGGATGCGTAGGTGGGTTTCTGATCCAGCTGTGCGCTGAGGTGGGGCTGGGGGTAACATACTCACTGAATGATGGAAAAGGATTAAGCACCGACATCCTATATCGAACAATCCTTTCAGTGGAGTAGGGGCCTGTAGTGGGGTTGCTACATCCGATCTCCCCCCTCCCCCCCACCCCTACTCCACTTTCTTGTACCAAAAAAAAAGGATTTGCTTTTTCATCCTTTTAGGTGGTGTAGGATCAATGGTGATACGGAGAGAGAAATGGTAGGCATTGAATGCTTCATTTTGTGCATGGAGAAAGTGGCCAATGCATCTCGATAGCCCTCCCAATTTTTTTAATAATATTATTAAAAATTAATTTTTAAATATTTTTATTTTAAATTTATTTATGGACCTATATTTGAATGACGTGAGATGTCATGCATGGAATCATAGATCAAACCAATAATTTTTTTCAAGATGAAATCATGGATTGAATCCCAAAGAGTAGTTTGCGAGGTATCACTAAAATCATGGATTCAACTGACAATTTCAAAATGAAATTGTTGGTTGAATCTCATGGCAGCCTCCCATTCTTTCTAAAAAAATTTTCCTTATTCAATTTTTTTCATATTTTAATCTATCCCCAACCCCAAACCCTCATCCTTATTTTAAAATCTTTAAGTTCATTTCTCTTATCCTACAAACCAACCTAATAGCTTCAAAAAATGATGGAGGTACGTAGAAAGCAAAGACGGCTCGAGTAAAAAAAGAAAAACAACATTCACATAAATGTGAAGAAGATTTGATTTTGAATAATGAGTGCAAAGAAAAGTTTAGATCTAATTTTTTTTGAATAATGAGTGCAAAGAAAAGTTATCGAGAGAAGGATGATAGATTTAAATCATTTTAGTAATTTTGGAATTGGATATTTATTAAAAGGATGTATTGATTATCTATGATTATACTCAACAAGCCAACCTATCATACTCTAGTGAAATATTTTTATAATAATTTTAGTTTTGACAACTCAAATTGTTCTATTTCATTGTATGCCAAAGAAAAAATTATTGAGTTTGACTTTAGTCTTCTTGGTCAAATATTGGGCATTCTATCGATGGTGATGAATACTTCAACAGCACTTATTGGAGTCATCCATTTTTAGATTATCATGTCTCTTTTAGAATTATTTTTGGGATGCTAGTTTAGGTGAACTGCCAAACTTTAATGCACATGTATTGCCACTTGGGAATCGACTCATTCATTATATTTTTATATTTAATTTTTTTACCTAAAAGAGATCACAGAGATAATGTATCGTATCTAGATATTTATCTCCTCAAAATGCATGATTGTTTTGGATGATAGGATTAATTTGCCATATGTAATGATATATTATATGTATGAATACTCCCTATTACAGAATAGGACTACGACAGTGGTTCATAACCACTGGCATAGTCCAAAAAATCACTGCCATAAGCTATGACAGTGATTCTCTAATCGCTGCTACTGCAGTCGTTGCCATAGCTCTATAGTAGTGGTTGTTTGAACCGCTACCATAGATAGTCTATTATAATGGTTTATAAATCGCTGTAATAGATCGACCTATAGCAGCGGTTATGTAACCGTTGCCATAGGTTATCTATAGCAGCAGTTACATAACCGCTGCCATAAGTAATTTATAGCAGCAGTTTTTTAACCGCTGTCATAGGTCTAATACAGCGGTTGCTACCATTTACACCAAAAATCTATGACAACGGTTGGCACGGATATGACAGCGGTTATAAAATTACTGTCATAGATCTTGAATAATTAAAAAAATTTAAATTTTTATTTTTTTTATATATTTTATCTGATAAATATAGATATATAATATAAAAAAATATAATAAATATAAAAATTATTTTAAAATACTAAAATTTTATTATAGAATAAAATTTATTATAATATTTTTTAAAAAAATAAAATACATCAAAAGTCTCCTAAATCTACATCATCATCGTTGTCATCGAGAGCCGAAGCCAGTGCCAGAGCTGGAGTTAGAGCCAGAGCTGAAGCTAGAGCTGGTGCTGGAGCCAGAGCTGAAGCTAGAGCTGGTGCTGGAGCCAGAGCTAAAGCTAGAGCTGGAGCTGAAATGCAGGCCAACATATCTTCGAAGCCCGTGACTCTAAAATACGTGCTGAGCATCGACATCATGTCTCTCACGATGTCCTCTAGATGAGATGCATGCTCCTCAGTCCGATCTGTCCGTATCGCAGCATGATCTGCCTATGCCAATGCCTCCTCAAGCTCTTTCCGACTGACGACACCAAAAGTCTATGAGAAGATGCTTGCCTCAGACCAGTAGCTCGTCGACGTATGTCCAGGCCTGCATTGAATCCTTCCAGAGTGCTCAGGCTCCAAGACCTAAGATAGATGGTCCCTCGCTCGCGAGTACATCTAACCGATCCTATAATTATAAATTAAAATAAAATTTTATAAAAAATGCTATAATACTAATCATATATACTAATATATTTAATACTTATAAAAATACGTTCGATCGTGACATTCATCGATCTGCCCACCTTGTTCGTACGGTTGGATCGAAAGATCTCACTATGGCTGGGCATCACTTCATCTCTCATCAGCTATAATAAAGAATAAATTTATCAAAAAGATGATAAAAAATATAAATTTAATTTATCTAATAAAATTTAGAATTAATTATCTCTCTATGCACACGACTGGCTATAGACTTGCAGTCTAGAATGTGCGTATACTCTTGGGCTGCACGATACTTCCGATTCTGATGAAAGATAGCCTAATAAATATTTAAATAAATAATAAATATTTAAAAATATTTAAATAAAATTTTAAGCATATTGAAAAGTTCAAAAGTTAGAAATTTTTTCTCGAACTCCTGGCTCCTTCAATATCTAACCATCCTCTCCTATTGACTCGGAGGACAGTCCTGTATTTAGGGAATAAGCTCCTCTGAAGTATCTCGTCGGTGCTCGAGCCATCCTCTATAGAGCTTAATCTTATAATTTTAGTACAACTCTTTGATCTTCCTCAGTCGGACATCTCGAGCTCTCTCATGATCGAGGAAGTCGTATCTCCTCTGCACAAAGTTATCAAAAATCAGTTATAAAATTATTCTAATCAAATATATATAGTGTAAACATATAAAATATATAAATATAACTAAGATGTGCGTACTTATCCATACCTCCTCTCATATCCGATTTCTAATGACAGCATCCATCAAACGTCAGTCTCTGGGCTCTACGAAAATGATGTCCGACTGCCTCACAAGCACTCCAAAAAGAAATGTATCTCCTGCGCGATCTCCCCTACCAGTCTCTTCTTCACATCGTAATAGACCACCACCTGATGTTGGCGGTTCCACATGTATGCCATACGTGTGGGACCATAAAATATTCGATTGGATGATGCACCTGCAATGCAAGTATGTTATGTAAATATATAAGTATACAAATACTATATAAAAATATGTATTATAAGGATATTGGATCAGTTCATGGTCCCTAAATTTCTCTATAGTATAATCAAAAAAATTTTGAAGTCCAACCTCATATTCTGACGAGAACCTACTAAACTTTATCCACCCCTTATCCATTTTAAAAATAATGATACTGCAAGTAAATCATATGTGAAACTCAAATTAAATATCATTTTCAGATATGCAATAAATGCACCCTATCATCAATTAATAGGTAAAGATACATCTATCCCATTCAGAAATTGCATTAATTCTATAGGTTCATTATAGTAATCAAATGATATGCAATAGGGATTGAATGAAATTTCGACAGCATTTTTTCTTAGTTCTTCCATGCAGGAAGAACAAAAGAGAAATACTGTCCAAAATTTTATTCAAAATCCTTAACATACTGTTTGATTACTGTAATTACCTATAGAATTATCTATAATTTTCAAACTATCCATATTGGATAATCAATTGATCAATTATCCAATCTGTTGACAGATCTAGTCTACAGCCATCGACATGGCATAGCTTAAGGCTACCACCATGGCACGATCCAAAAACTATGGCATACAGATAATTATAATATTTATAATAAATATTTATAATATTTATTATAAATATTCTATAAATTATTATAAATATACATGATTAATAAATAATATTATAAAATTTTTTAAAAAAATATCCGTGGCTATAGAGAGCGGGTTGCACCGAAAGCTCCGTGGGTCACCGATGACGATGTTAGAGGAGGATGACGGCACTAGAGGTAACCTATGAAACAAAAGCAAGATAGTAAGATAAAAAAGAGAGAGAAAGAGGAAAGAGATAGAGTAGGGGCGGCAGGAGATGGAGGGCCAGGGGAAGGGGTTACAGTGATGAGAAGGTTTGGAAGGCACAGTGATGGGAGGGTCGACGATCGGAAGAGGGAGTATGGGGAGTGGAGGTCCGAGTGGGGGGGTGCAAGGAGGGGCGGTCGGGGATGGGGGGTGGGGAGTGGCAGGGTGGCGGGGAGGAGCGGTCAGAGATGGAGGGAAGGAGGGGCGGTTGGAGGGAGGTGGGGGGCCAGATGGGGGGGTGGCGGGAGGGGCGGTTTGGAGACGGGGGGGCTGGGGGTGGCAGGGTGGCGGGGAGGGGCGAATGGGGAATGGGGGCAAGGAGGGGTGACCGAGTGGGAGGTGGGGGGCGGGTGGGGGGTGGCAGGGAGGAGCGACCGAGGATGGAGGGAAGGAGGGGCGGCCGGGGAGCGTGGGGCTAGGTGGGGTGTGGCGGTGGCGGGAAGGGGCGACGGGGATGGGGGGGCCGAAGGAAGAGGGAGAAGGAGGGGCGGTGCCGACTGAAGGGGAAGAAGTCTCATCGACGATGGAGAGGAGGGAGAGAGATCGAGCGTGCACAAAAGGAAAGCAGAAAAAATTTGAAAATTTTTAACCTAATCTATTGCAGCAGTTATCGAACTGCTGCCATAAATCTATGGTAGCGATTATCCAAAATCGCTGCCATAGATCTACGATAGTGGTTCTATAACCGCTGCCATAGATCTATAGCAGCGGCTTTTGATAATCGCTGTTGTAGATTGAAAATAATTTTTTTTATTTTTTTTTTAAATATTATATAATTTTAAAATTTAATATCCATCTTCATCATTCATTATCTAAATAATTATCATTAGAATATCATCGCAAAAGGCCACCTCGATCCGATGGCCTTAGCTTTATTGATAAAAAAAATTTGATTTTGACGATCACGAACGACGATGCAATGATCTAATAGATGAAAATCTTTAATGGATTCAAAAATTTGCAACGATGATTTTGATGATGTTTGTAGCATACTATCAAAGTTTTACTTTAATTGGATATCGTTATCATGATCAATTTAGTACGGAATGATTTCGGCCGTTAAATTAGAAACAAGCGATTAAAGGGTTAAACGATGTCCGATTATGAGATAATTTTTTAGTTAAATGATCTTTGTTATAATTTTAAATATTTTATATGGTAATGATAGTAAAATTTAAATCATTTTCATATAAATTATTCATATTAAGTAGATATTGCAAAAGCACGAGCATAACAACCAGTGAAGTTTCAGAATGGTTATCAGGAGATGTATAGTTTTAGATCGTTCTTCATCTCATGAATTAAATTTTATAATCACCATCATAAAAAATGATTAAAGTAGTAGCCAAGATCATTATAAAAAAATTATCTCATAATCGGACATCGTTTGGTCCTTTTATCACTCGTTTATCATTTAACAGTCGAAACTAATCTATACTAAATTGACTATAATAACGATATCCGATTGAAGTAAAATTTTGATGGTACGCTACAAACATCATCGAGATCATCGTTGTAGATTTTTTGATCCATCGAAGGTCTCCATCTATCAGATCATCACATCATCATTCGTGATCGTCGAAATCAAATTTTTATGACCGATGAAGCTAGAGCCATCGGATCGAGGTGACCTTTTGCAAGGACACTCTAATGATAATTATTTAGATAATGAATGATGAAGATGAATATTAAATTTTAAAATTATATAATATTTAAATATATATATATATATGGCAGTAGTTATAATTAATCGCTGCCATAAATAAGCTTATAGCAATGATTCCTACTAACCGCTACTATAGGTCCGACTTATGGCAGTGGTTTCACTAACCGCTGCTATAGATCTGACTTATAGCAGTGGTTGTAATGAACCGCTGCTATCGATCGACCTATGGCAGCGGTTTCTTATAACTGCTGCTATAGATCCAACCTATGGCAGCGATTTCTTGTAACCGCTGCTATAGGTTCGATCTATAGCAACGGTTAACGAAAACTGTTGCCGTAGGATCCATAGCAGCGGTTTCGAAAACCGCTGCCGTAGGATCTATAGCAGCAGTTTCGAAAACCGCTGCCATAGATCCTTTTTGTAGTAGTGACTTTCAAAATTCAAAATCCTGTCTATCTTATGGAGCTGCTATGATTGCTATCTTTAAGGTTTTTGATGTTCTTATTATTAATGAGCATAAAATTATTAGGCTTAGATCCATCGATATTTATAATTATTTGTCTTTATATGGGGTATACATTTATCGATAGGGTATAGAGGTGTATAATTGAGATGTATGAAGAAGAAAATGATAGTGGAGGATAAGATCAGCCTGCCGATACAGATCAGTTTGGGCATTCTATTCATCTTATACAGTCTATCCTCCCAGTCTAGCCTGATTGGTCATGCAATTTAATCAGCATTCTTATAATCTATAAGTATTATCTACTTGAATTGATGCAGTGGAGATATCTTTTATATGGATTTGGCACTCAAGAGGCATCCATGGTGAAGTTGAGGCATCTATGGCAAAGAAAATTTATATGATTTGATTAATTTATATAGTAATTTTATTATTAATTTTTTTTTATTATAAAATTTTCTAATGGGTGATTGTGCTTCAGCTTTTTCTTACAGTATTTTTTTTTTCTTTTTTTGTGAGAACCCATGCTCAAGACCAGAGACTCTGAATTTTTTAGTTTAATCTATCTCCGAGACAAGATGATACATGGTGTACTGTGGATGCTTGGAGACCGAGCGTCCATAATTTTTTTGTAATTAATGAAATATAAAAAATTCTTGTGTGAAAAATATTATAAAAAAAAAATTGTGAAAAATATTTGGATCACGGCCGGTGAAATGATGTGACTGTCCTGGCTTTTTCCTTCAACCTGTCCCCCTCTGTGTCCTCACTAAAAAAAAAAACAAAAGAAAAAAAACCATCGCTACGGTCCTAGAATTCTTACCCATCGTGCCCAAAACAGCCGACTACAGTGTTTATTACAATCGACAGAGAGAAAGAGGTATATATAAGGTTTAATAGTAATAGATTATGGTTTCTGTTTTGGATCTGAATTTGATTTAAACTCAAATTTTTTGAATTAAAATTAAATGATATACGAAACAAGCTGATCCAAATGATTCATTAGAATAAAATTTTTTATCATAAATTTGATCTAATATGATTTTTTATTGGATTAAATCTGAAATAATATTAAAATCTAATAAAAAAATTGGTTGGATCAAAATCACTCATGATCCGATCGATCTAATCCATTTATACTCCTACATATCAAATAATTATTGTGTTTAACATCCCAACATAGCACTCTCTATTTTTAAAATAAGTAAAAGCTCTCTATTTTTTAGATGAATAGCATGGCAATAATCTGAGTAAAAGCTCTCTATATTTTTTATCTTTTGATAGAGAGGTCAAAATAAGTGTGTCAACCAAAGTTTTAAATCTGAGCAGGTTGAGAGGGCATTTGGGCTGTCCTATTTTATTTTATAAAAAAATTATATTAAAATATGATCAAAATTTTGAAACTTATTTATGTAGAAAGAGAAGAAGAAAGAAAAAAGAAAATAAAGAAAAGATGAAGAAGAAAAAAAAAAAGAAATGGAAGGAAAAAAAAAAAAAAAAAGGAAAGAAAGGAAGGAAGGGGGAATAAAAGAAAGAAAAGAAAAAAAAGAAAAGAAAGGAAAAGAAAAAAAAAATATGTAGAAAAGGATAAAGATAAAAAAAAAGAAAAGAAAAAAAAAGGTAGAATAAAAAAAAATGAAGAAAAGATAAAAAATTTAAAAAAAGAAAAAAGAATAAGAAATAAAGAAGAATAAGAAATAAAGAAAGGTAAGAAGAAAGAAATAAAGATAGAAAATGCATGACTGAAATTATTGTTGGGATAGAATGTACAGCAAAATGTTTCGTCATGGAGAATTGAAATATCTCTATTCCATGGGACTTAAAATCATGTTATCCATTATTAAAATAATATAAGGGTATAGCTCATTGACGGAAAAGAGGTTTGGCAATGAATGGATTGGTAATTATTATTATCAAATCAGTATTGGAAAATAATTAAACTAAATGCAATAGGTTAATATTTTAAAAAACTAAAAGAATTCTAAAATTCATACATTTCATGTAATAAAATTAGAAAAATAAATTTTTAGAATAATTTTTTTCAAAATATTTTAAAATTTATACTTAAAAATTAATATAGGAGAGATAAAATAGTAAATAATAGCAAAAGAAACATCACTCCAACAAAGATATATGGTATCAATGGTCTGCAACATATAAAAATTTTTAAGTTAATTCCAAATAATTAATGAACAAACCATAAATTTGTGTGTAACTTGATGATAATTGAAAGTTCTGGCTCAATTATTTTTCAAGAATAATTCCAAGAATTAACTTATTATGAGAAAATTAAGGATAACCTAATGTTTTAATAGTTACAATAATATCAGAACCTCCAGGTTTCCAGATATATTATATAAAGACCTTGCTTCCCCTCGTTATGAAACAGCTGTGCGTTTGCGGAGCTGCTTCTGCCATAAAACGCCGCTGATATAAAACTCTTCCATGGTCCACCAGCAGCAAGTCTTCCCTTCAAAAAAAAAAACAAATAAACCTACTCCAACAGTCCCATATTATTCTAAGACTTGACAGTCGAAAGGCTTTCTTTAGAACACCAAAAGGAAAGAATAAAATGCGTTCAAACTACGGTCTTGATTCAAGTTCATACGGTCTTGATTCAAGTTCATAGAACTCCTGTTGACCACAGTCAAATGCCAATAAAGTGGGTTGGTGGAAGCGGTGAGCAACGAGACACGTTGGAAATGGTGTAGGAGTGGCAATGAATTGAATATTAGTTGGATCGATCAATATTTATATCCGTTCTATCAAAAAAAAATTCATAACTATTATGAATTGGTTATAACTCATCCTCGATCTAATATTCATCGGCTAGTATCGACATGTGATGATAAGAAAATATAATCATTATCTATTTTCTTCCGACTAATCCTCTTTTACGATAAGTTAACTCTTTGTTAGCGACCCGCCGATCAATAGTATGTCGTATCCGACCAAGCTATCATCAAAGAAAAGTTCCTTCATATTGATCGAAGAAAAGTTATCCATAGCTGATCTATCCAACATTAGCCGATTCTAACCGACCGATGTCCAGACGACTTACTAATTGCTCATATATCGCTGATCAATATTGGACAATCTATTATTGATCGTCTATTATCGAGATATCACCATCTCCACCGAATCCATGCTCTCTCCAAATTAGAAAAGTCCGGATTACATAGAAGTCCCTCGCGATCCCATCTTCAAGAAAAGATAAAATATCTTTCGAATCAATCTGGAGCAACAAATTCGAAAGGCGTTAGACTTTAAGATGGATACGACTCCAATTCCTCTCTTATAAATAAAAAAGCTCCGGGACCCTCAAGGTACGCACTTATTTCGATGCTTTTTTCTCTCGTTATTTTTCAGTCTTCTAAATTAAGCGTCAGAGGGTCTTCACTGGAAAATACCCCGATGAGAACTTTTTTGCAGGAGTTCGAGCAAAGCTCCGGCAGCAATCCTTCCTCGGCCATAAGTTTCTTGGTGGCCGATCTCAGGCAAGAAGATTCAGGAGTAACAATATCCATATTCACCGCATACACGTTTATGGTCAAGTCGGATTGGATAAAATAGAGATACAAGAATAAGTCCGGCCAGATTGGATATACCCAAAATTCCTCTTTTAGTCTTTCGATAAAAAACCCCAAGCCCCTCCAATCTCTGATAAAAAAGAAATGAAAAGCAAAAAAGAAAAATGATTATTCTATGTGGGAAAATTCTTATCTCAATCAAGTGGGAGGCTAGAGGCTTAGAGCGGCCTAATAGGGAGGCTTGGATGATGGCTAGGGTTTGTCGAAGATATGGACATTACCCTTCTTTCCTCCTCTTTTGCCGGCCAGCTGACATTCCTCCAGGCCTCCAGACTGATATCCCTAGTCGACGATGCTCGATCTGGCAAGGTAGCAAATGGAACCCTAGCTATCCCCTCCAAGCAAACAGTACAAAACTCTTGATCTCTTTCTCTCCACTGCCTGCACTCTTCTCATCTACTACCAAGCTAAAGCATGCTCTCGTTGCTTTCTTTGCTGCCAGCACCTTCCTCATCCATCCTCAGGCTCCCGCCGAACCGTCATTAGGGTTTGGATGTCGAGAGGGGGGAGGGCAAGTGGAGACCCACCGGACAGTGAGACAGAGTGGGGGTGGGTAAGAACCCATTAGACCATCACGAGATTAGTATTTGGTCCTTAGGTATCGAGGTGGGAGGGAGAGTGGTGACCTGAGCTGGATATATTTAGATAATTAGATTTTATTTAAATAAGAGAGATTATCAAGATGAATTAAGGATGCAGCATATCATTATTTATATATGATCTAAATTTATTTTAAATTTTTTTTTAAAAAAATTTATATCCACTTCATCTCTTAATTAGGCTGAATAAAATTTATCCCATTAGCATTAGAACGGGTCAGAAAAATATACCATCCCTAAATTTGCGTGGAAGAAGGGGTCAAGATTTTCCAAACGAATTGACAAACAGTACGTCATTGTGCGCTTATGGTCGATTCAACGTGACAATATTCCAAGCGCCGTTCCCGTAATTACGAAGCAACCCCAGCTCGGCTTGAGGTCAGGAGCTTTCCGACTCGACCTTTTCCAGGTGCCCTTACCCTCCCATCCTATAAATATCCCTTATTTCAGTTTAACCCTCTATCTCGTCGTGGAGAGTGAGATACCGTAGGCTTCGGATCGCCGGTGATGTCGATGGTGGAGGACGCGGCGGCGGGCAGATCTCCTGCGATGCGGCCGCCGTGGAGCGACCTGGAGGGTAAGGTCGTGATGGTCACCGGCGCCTCCTCTGGCATTGGCCGCGATTTGTGTGTCAATCTCGCCAAGGCCGGCTGCCGGATCGTCGCGGCCGCCCGGAGGACCGACCGCCTGAGGTCCCTATGCGAGGAGATCAACGGCGGGTCGGGGTCGTCGTCGGCTTCGTTGGACCGGCTGCCCTCCTCCGTCCGGGCGGTGGCAGTCGAGCTCGATGTGAGCGCCGGAAGCGCTATCGAGGCCTCCGTGCAGAAGGCTTGGAAGGCGTTTGGTCGGATCGATGCCTTGGTGAATAACGCCGGGGTCAGAGGTAATCTTGAAGTATTAAGACTCGTCTCTTGGTACCCAATTTTTTATATGTTTACTTTTTATGTGTGAAATTTTGGGACCGGGAGGTTGCTTGGATTTATCAATTGTTTACTTTTTTGAAAAAAAATAATGCTGGAACGAAAATTACGGTTTTTTATGGTCGTGCTCGTAGAGATTGCTTCTCGGGAGAATCTTTGATACGTAAATAATTGGAAATTTCTTGGCTGTGGTTCGATTTCAAGAGCACGGCCTTTGATTTAAGGTTTGGTTCATCTTTTGTCTTTCTCTAAGATTTTAAGGACTTGAAGCCTTTGATGTTGGACTTTTTTCTTTTCTTTTCTTTTTCTTTTAAATGATGATGATGAAGCTTGAGAGGAGTCAGCTTTTAATATCTTAATAACAGCCTCACCTCATCCTCCATTTTCCCAACAACTACTGCTTAAACAAGGTTTAATTAGGTGACTATATGCTATGGACATTTGCAGGTCAATTTAGATGTACCACACTTCTCGAACCTTAGAGGAGTTGAAGCAAAATATTGGCCCATCTTTTAATCATTTTCTTATTGTTTTTTCATTACAAAACAACTTGTTAGATGGCTCCTAATTCAGTGCTGGAAGGTGATTTGGCTGTTGTCGGCTTTTAGTAGCTAAAGTTGAAGGAAGTAAGAAGATATTGGTGCTGCTGGGGCATATACGTTAGATTTATCAAATTACCACGAAAATGGATCACCTCAGCTCGAGTTTGTTTATTATGACATATGTGATGGGCAAAAATTAAATCAAATAACTGGACCAGCATTCAACTTGTCAATCTGATTTTGATGTTTGATGGAACTTTAATGAAAGGAGTGCTGATAGGATAAAAGGTGGGAAGAAACGTGATTATATCCAAATCATATGTATATGTTTATAACTTTTATGTGACCTATAGTACTAAACAAGGAAATTATGGGATCTGTGGAGTTGTGATGAAGGAAGAGTTGCTTTGGTTCTGCACAAAATATCTGCAGTATGAGCAAAATACAATATCAATCTCTTTGTTACTAACTTTGATTGGATAATTAGAGAAACTTTTTCTAATATTGGCACTCTTCCTAATTATTTAAGAAGACAAATAAAGAGTTGCATTTTTTTTCTTTCTTTCTTTCTTTGGTTTTCCCCCTGTTGGAGCACCATGCAATGCCACCTCACCATGAGAGCTGATGATGGTTTCATGTTTTAAATTCCAATATTATATTCTAGAGACCTCTTGTTTTCTTTCTTCTATTTCTTATTGGCATGATTTATTGGTAGGTTGTCCATACATGCATATAAAGGTTTTTAGTAGGTTTTTGCTTTCAGTGTCTTATGTCCTCTATATGGAGTCTTTTTTTTATCCTTTCTTTTCTAAGGGGTATGCATAGCATGACAGCTTGTTTTTCCTTTTGCATTAGAAACACCAAACAACTGATGGATGATCTAAAACTTGATAACTCAGTGAAGAAAACAATGACATGCTGATTCTAGTTATGTGCATTTCTGCTATCTCATGGACCCCATTTTGTTCTCAATGCTTATTAATTATGTTCTTATCTTAAGTCTGCTTTGATGGGTCAGCTTTAGTTGATTCCTAATCTGCACTCTATTTTATGCCTCTTTGTGTGCCTCAGGTGGTGTATATTCTCCACTAGATTGGTCTGAAGAGGAATGGAATCATATTATCACAACTAATTTGACTGGATTGTGGCTGGTATCCAAATATGTATGCAGACAAATGCGTGATGCAAAACAGAAAGGTTCGGTAATCAATATTTCATCTATCGGTGGTATTAATCGTGGACAGCTGCCTGGAGGAATTGCCTATACTGCATCGAAAGCAGGTGTAAATGCTATTACTAAGGTAATATTTCTATAGGATGTAAATTCCCGATGCTGACAATTTTTTCCATTTTCAGAAGCTCAATTCATTATGTTGAGAAAATGTATTTTAATTCCCTATATATAATCCAGGAGATCTATACTGCTTACATTCATGGACAGGGCTGCACCTTTTGAGTTGTATTAGGAAAACTTGAAGAACGACATGATATTAATAGCTGCAAATTAGTGCGCGTAATTTTCCCCCACAATTTGATGCGGTTGTTCCAAAATCTGATCTCCTGCTTATCATGCTTGATGTTGTCTGTAATTGTAATTTGCATTTTTGTGGCATGCATGCATGCATGCATACATGTGATCAGAACTAGGAGGTATGTTGTTGGAATGTTTTCAGGCTGCATTTCAGTTGGCTCTTTAACTTAAAATATGTGCTTTGGAGATAAATATGATGTCAATTGTCAGTCTTTATCTTCTCTCTTGACTCTTTTCAAGTCTAGTAAATTTCAGAGGATTACTCTTTGTTTCCATAACTTTGCTATGACCGTAAAATGGATCTTTCTGCTTGCCAGCTGGTCTAGATCTCATGAACGTCTTCCTCTGCCTGGTGGCCCAGAACTTGCATCAATTCTTAGAGGGTTACCATTAGGTTGACATGAGATTGTTCAATCATCTCATTGCACATTCTTGACTTAAAGCTATGCTCCATAGCTTATCTTATTATAATGGTAAAGAGCTTACAGTATTGTAACTATTGCTTTATTCTTGAGTCCTTACTCCTGCCTGTCCTTATGTGAACTGTGCAGTTGATAGTGAGTGGGACTCCATTAATTTTGTCCCTGCATAATACATCTTTGTTCTCATTTCAATTCAAATATAACCTGTAGGAGGTTGGTTGGATTTACGTCTAGTTGGCTTGCATTTACTTTCAGATTCAATCATCTTCAACACTGCAAACATCTTTTTCTCTTGGAAACTTTAGTAATCATATTCATGACTTGACTTAAAACTGATGCTCATATTTACAAAGCTTATAAAGTTGGTAGGTCTTGAGCTTAGCTGAATTTATACATATTAATGAAAGTAATATCCAGAAAACTTCATATTGAAATTTTGTAGTTTGTGTTATATTAGATCCTTACCCTTTATTACTGGGATTGAAGTAATTGAGTTTTCTGCAATGTAGGTTATGGCCTTGGAGCTGGGAGTATATAACATTACGGTCAACTCTATAGCACCCGGACTGTTTAGTTCTGAGATTACGGCAGGTCTTATGCAGAGAAAATGGCTCAATGATGTGGCTAAAAAGACTGTTCCACTACAAACATATGGAACATCGGATCCGGCGTTGACATCACTTGTTCGTTACCTGATTCATGATTCGTCAGAGTATGTGACGGGCAACATTTTCATTGTTGATGCAGGTGTCACCCTACCTGGCATTCCCATTTTCTCTTCCCTTTGATCTTTAAATAATGATTCATTGGATTTGGATCTAAATAAGCTGGTATACCTGTGGTGGAACTCCATAGGTCTCTTATGGTTAATTAGCCATATCAATATGTAGGCAGTTAGCCGGTCTATGGTGTAATTGCATGGCCATATCTATATTGAATGGGTAATCAAATTTATGGTGTTACCATTGCCCCCCTCTCTGACAGCAGGATGAAATTGCAGCTCTTAGTTTTAAGAATTTCTATTTTGCAACCTTTATGTATTCTTCACCAATTGCTGTTCTGTCTGACGTGTTTGGGCAGTGGTGTGGAATCAGTTGCTCTGGTTAATGTTTTAATATTTTCTAGCTACAAAGCTTGAAAACTTGGGGCTTCCAATAAATTTGAATCTTAAGCTGGCGAAACTCCAGGATTCTTTGCACAATTTGGATGAAATAAGTTTTTTCATCTACCGTATGTATTTTTCCTTGTAGAAGAAATCTGGGCTTGTTCTCTTGTGGTATACTTCTATTCAAAAGTTCCTAGTAGGATACATTAAACGTATCATTTATATCTACTGTTGAATCGTGGACACCATGTAGATCAACGAAGATCAGATCTTTAACTGGTGTAACGTCACTAGATAATGTAAATGCATTTGAGGATAGAAGTCCAGTTGATCTCATGTTCATAGGATGATGTTGCAAATATAATATCCCATGGTAGATAAATGCTCAAATTAGTGCATCATTTTGTAACCTGTCATCTCTGCTTCATACAGGGACCTGATTGTTGGAAAAATGCTCAAATTACTGCATCATTTTGTGACTTGTTACATCTGCTTCATACAAAGAGCGGATCTAAACAAAATTTCTGGGTGGTTATCTCAAACAGTACCTGCTGCATGCCAAGTCCTCCCATCAACATCATAATGTTTCTGGGACAATGAAGCTCAGGATTTTATAATTCTTTAAGACCCTTTTTGGATCTTCCAATGCCCAGACAAGGTCTTATAGAATTTCTGGGACATGAAGCTCAGGATGGTGTAATTCCTTAAGACTCTTTTTGGGTCTTCCAATGCCCAGACAAGGTCTTATTAGAATTTCTTATGATTAGAGATCGATGGATGAAGAGATGGGAGAAGTGATTTCCAGTGTCACGAATTGTTCTCTTAAACTGATTGTTTGGAAAAGTGCAATTATAAGGCGTCATTCTTTTCAACCCTATGCCAAAGAGTCGATTGCAGATTTCTTACCCCTACCCCTCGGAGAAAAGAACTTGCAAAATCAGTGTTTTATTGCAGGAACCACATCCCCGGGGGCAGTTAATCTGATGATTTATCTTTAAATTATAATATATAAAACTGAATGTGACCTCGAAATATTTAATGGATTATCTTAGGCGGAATGGCACTTGCATAAGAACAATCACGATACAAGAAAATTCATTTGTAAGCACCAAAAAAAAAAAAAAAAAGAGAGGAGGTGAGCGGTGCAATTGTGAGAGCTGATATACGAAGGATCTACGGGTGCCGGTACTTCTGTTGTTCCTTCCAGCATGCGGATTACCTTCTTCTTTTCAGGCCTCAATGAAGGGTCCTCGTGAGTTCGCCAGCATCACACGTGGCCTCTACATCATCCTTCCTGTAGCAGTCGTAAGCCCAATCCGCAAGCACTGCCTTCTCATCAAATCCCATCTCCAATTCCAAGTGCTCCCTGCAACAAATGATCTCCAGCAGCATGACCAGAAAACTATAAACACCCCTTTGCTGTGATGTGGCTATTCTTGAACTACTTAGGCACGACATACCCTTTAGCCCCTCGTATATCAATACTTGTTCGGGCCTTTTTTGTCCTCAAGCATGAGTTGGCCATCGCTAGCGAGCTTGACTTCAAATCCTCTCTGTACCGTAGTATCATTGTTGCCCAGCCTCAGGAACCCAATGATGGTTTTGTCAGGAATTTTGTCAAGCCATATTGCAAGGAGATAAGAGGTTCATGCCGGTGATGCGGCGATAACTGAAGGCAAATTCTCCATAGGGAGCCTCTGAGTTTTATTTTTCTTAGAGGGTGGACAGTGAGAAAACCAAGGTTATTCTGCCATTAGTTTGAGCAGTGATGAAGAGAGCGAGAAAGAGCAGGAGATACAGAATAAGAGGATCAGAACGAAAGCCATCGCCAAGTCCGTGGCTTTTGCGCTAAAGACAAGTCTCGTAACGTAATTTGCCTAACGAAGGGTCATGTTCGAAATCTCTGCGCGCGCTTAGGACGGAGTTGACTAAAAATGGAGTCCTTTGAAAATTCAACACTCTGAAGACTTATAGGGAAGATGTATTGGTCTTTTAAGCCAAGTCTTCCCCCCAATAGACGATCATTGTAACTTGTAAGTAGGTGAAACTCCAGCATTCTTTGCACAATTTGGATGCAACGAGACTTTTCACGTTCCGTATGTATTTTTTCGTTTTAGAAGAAATTTGGGTTGATTTGCTTGAGGCATATATTTGTTCAAAATTTTCTAACAGGATGTTTGATTGGAGGGAGTTAGAATTTAGAATCAGAATGAAAATGAATGACTTCCATTTCAACCGTTTGGTTGGAAGGAGTCCGATTCCAGTTCTAAAGTAGAATAGGAATAGTCCAATCTATCTAAAACTAAATTTTTACTCTCTCCTAAGAATTTAATTTTTTATTTTGATTTTGATTCCAATTCTGACTCCACGAACCAAATACTTTGAGAAATTTGGCTATTCCCTTTCCGATTCCTATACATTTCAATTTTCATTCTGATTCCGATTACGAACCAAATCATTTAAGCATATCATTTACATACTACTATTGAATTATGGGCAGCATGTAGATCAAAACAGATCTCCACATAAGGGTCTTCAACTGATGTAACGTCACTATATAATGTAAATGCATCTCAGGATACAAGTTCGGTCGATCTCATGTCATAGCATTTTCATAGCAAGATGTTGCCCATTATTGATAAATGTTCAAATTACTGCAGCATTTTGTGACTCGTTGCCTTTGCTTAATACAAATAAGACCGGATCTAAACAAAAAACTATTTGGCATCTCAAAAAGTGCATGCTTCATTCCAAGTCCTCCCAAAAAAGTTATGTTCTTGAGACATGAAGCTCAGGATTTTACAATTCCTTGGGCCCTGTTTGGATGTCCTATGCCCACACAAGGCCTTATAGAATATTTTATGATTGGAGATCGACAGAAGAAGAGATAGAAGAACTAATTCAAAGTGTCACGAAATGTTCTCTTAAACTGATTATTTGGAAAGGATCGAATTAATATATGGCGTCACTCCTTTCAACTCCGGTTTCTTCTGATTTTGGGATAGAGGTTTGTCGTAAATAAGTTTAGTAATGCCGAAGAGCTTATTGCAAAATTTCCTTAAAAAAAAAAAAATTCAAGATCAGATTTATATTGCAAAAATCACAACTCCAAGTGCAGTTCAAGTGAAGATATATCTAAGCTTCAAATTATAATATAAAATTGAATGCGACCTCCAACTATTTAGTGGACAATATTATCTTTTTGATGAAGGATACAATATTAGGAGGCATGACACTTGCACAAGGACAACCAAAAGAAATAGAAGGATACAAGAATAAAGTTGAAAATTCAATTGCGAGAGCTGGTATACGAGAGAGCTGGGGGTGCGGGTACTTCTATTGTTCCTTCCAGCATCTGGACCACCTCCTTCATGGAAGGCCTCAAAGAAGGATCCTCCTGAATACACCAAATAGCAATTCTCACCAATCTCTCGAGCGTCTCAGCATCACTCTTGGCCTCCGCATCATCCTCCACCAACATCTCCAGTCTCCTTTCCATATAGCAGTCGTAAGCCCATTCCGCGAGCACTGCCTTCTCATCAAATCCCATCTCCATTTCTACATTCTTCCTGCAACAAATGATCTCCAGCAACAAGACCCCAAAACTATACACATCTACCTTAGCTGTGATGCGTCTGTTCTTGAACCACTCAGGCGCGACATACCCTTTGGTCCCCCTTATACCCGTACTTGTTCGGGTCTGATCGGTCTCCAAGAGCTTCGCCAATCCAAAATCAGCTATCTTGGCTGTGTAACAGTCATCCAAAAGGATGTTCTGAGGCTTTATATCACAATGGATGATCTGAGAGCTGCACTCTTCATGCAGGTATACGAGGCCCCTAGCTGTTCCAAATGCAATGTTCACCCTCTTATCCCAACTAGGCTTCTTGCTTCCAAAGAGGAACCTTGCTAAAGAGCCATTGGTCATGAACTCATACACCAAGAGGCGGTGCTGTCCCTCATCGCAGTACCCCAGCAATTGGACTAGATTCCTGTGATGCGTCCGGCAAATTGCTTTCATCTCTGTTTTGAATTCCTTCTCTCCTTGCACAAACATTTTTAACTGCTTCACTGCAATAACTTCCCTTACGTCTACTCCTAAAACACCTTTATAGACTGTACCGAAAGACCCTCTGCCGAGTTCTTCCTTGAACATGTCGGTTGCCTTTTCGAGCTCTTTGTACGTAAAAGAGCGCAAGTTTACTCCCTCAATATCTGAATCCCGGTGAAGTCTCTTAGGTTTTCTAAGACATGGAAGCAAGAAAGACAAAGCAATTCCTGAGAATAGGAAAAGATTGAGGAGCACCGAACCACCTAACATCACTGCACCAATAAGGATCGACTTTGATTGGTTTCTCTTCCTTTCGAGCACTTCTTGAGGAGGAGCTGATGGCAAAGAGTAATTGCTTACTGCTACTTTAACCAAAGCCTTCGCATCATTCACATGGCCTCTTCCATTGGAGAGGGGGAGCTTCTTCTTCCAGCAACCTGCAGACCCAAAGATTGCCAATGCACAGAGACAATCTTCTAAGCAAGTTCTCCTACAGTCATCTTCATTCATCGGAGTCAGGTGCTCGTAGTCCGACGTCGGCCAATTCGTGCCAGCTAAATCCCGCATGAGGTATGTGACTCCTGCTTCCGATGCATCCATGTTACAGCTCTGCGCAATGAAGTCAGGCTTGCACCCATTGCGAGTGTTGTTTGGATCCAAGTAAGAGTACATAGGTGGGCATTCGCATGTAGGCCGGCCGTCTTCGAGAATACAGTAGCTGTTGAAGCCACAAATACCGCTGCCAATCTGCTCCGATGCTGAATTGCAAATGTCTTCAGGAACCCACCATGATGGCTGCCAGCTCCCCGTGGTGCCATTTCTTGGGTAGATATATTTCCTGAGTACACCATCTGGATCGAGGGTCACCCTCTGGTAGAATTGTTTTGTCGAGGAGGTGTCCAGCGAGGTGAGATTGACTGAGCTACCATTCAGCATCTCAATGTACACGTATCCTGATGGATCGAAGCTGAGGCTTGATCCAGACCCCTGAGTGCTTGGACTAGTCGACCAATAAGGATCATAGCTATTTTTGGTGGGGAGAGCTATCGGATTAAGCACGACATCTCCATTAAACAGCCGAAGTTGGAATTTTCCAATGGAGTAGTTGGAGTCCGATTGATGGGAGGAGAGCGTGTTGCTTGGATCCAGCACTTGGCTAGGCAGCAGGGTGTCTGAGGGATGGTCGAAGCTCTGCCACAGATAACTTGAACCGTTGCTTGCTAGAACGAAGTTGCCGGTGTCGAGCATGGCAGCGTAGCTGACGCTGCTCGTCTCTGCACTCCATATCTGCTGGCCTTTTTGGTCGCTGAGCACGAGCTGGCCATCACCGGTGAGCTTGACTTCAGATCCTGTCTGCATGGTTGGATCGTTGCTCGGTGTCAGATACCAAATGATGTTTTTGTCGGGAATCTTGTCGAACCATATTGCAAGAAGGTAGAGATTCGTGCCGGCAATACGGCGAAAGCCAAAGGCAAATTCTCCAGAGGGAGAAGCCCATGAGGTGTTTTCTTCAAGGGTGGACAAGGAGGAGCCCAAGGTTATTCTGCCGTCAGTTTGAGCAGTGATGAAGAGAGGGAAAACGAAGAGCAGGAGGCACAGAATAAGAGACTCAGAAGCCATGGCCATCTCTATTGACGGAAAAGGAAGCTAAGAGAGTTAGCCACCTGAATTTTATTAGAAGAACAAGCTAGAGAGAGATTAATTATAGACGGAAAGAGATACAGAGAAGAGATGAGGGAAACAACAAGAGGGAGGGAAAAAGACTTGGAATCCGGAACAGATCAGCCTCCCATCAAACCGGTCGTTGATGCCCAGTTGAAGAAGAGTCTGCAAACGACGCCAGTGGGTGGATGAACAGAGCTCTTGTCAAGCCATGGCCATCTCTTTTGGTGGCCTTTGTGTTAAAATAGAAAGGCCTCTAACCTCTGATCCAAGGCTGACATCGTGGGTCATGATGCCTTGTGGAGGAGATTATTGAAGCTGGTTTCCTTCTCGGCGGTTCTTGATTGAAGGCGTTGAAGGCAGCTCTGGCTAATCTCTTGTTCCTTATAATGTGGTTGGGAGCCTTTGCATCACCAGCTGAATGAAGAGCCAACCCCGTCCATGCGATTCTCCCCACTCTCTATAAAGCGGTTCCAGCTGGGTAGTATCCGTCCAGAAATTGTTAACCCTGTTCTGACTTTCCTGTAATCCCTTTTGAACCTCTTCCTCTCTATGTACATAATGTAATCGATAAACACCGGGAAGCAGGTCTTCTGCTTCCCTTCCACAAAAAATATAGAAAGTCTTGTTCCGGAACTTGTCCGAAGATGGGACACGTTCAAAGACTACCAAAAAGGATTGCGTGCCTACCACGGAGTTGGCCAGAAAATGGTCTCCTTTGAAAATTAATTAGTGTGGAAACTAAATTATCTGCATATTATGACATTAATTACTAGATTAAAAGGGCAAGATGCGTTGCTGGATGTGCTCAGGCATATACTAAATCGCATGAACCAAAGACTACGGTCCACACGTGTCTCAAGAGCATGCCCTCAAATAGAAAATTAGATTCTATATCTCATGGAAACTCAATCATTTGCGGTAATTGGAGCAGATTATGACATTAATTACTGGGAGACCATTTCCAGCCCAAGTAACGAGCTTTCTTTTAATAAAAAGAAGTAAACGGTCAAATCTTCAAAACAAAACTATTTCAATGGATCAGAAGGTGTTATTCTGAAAATAAAAAACTGACGTGTGATATATAGAAGAAGTCTTGCAGTTGCAGTAGAACTTGCTAAAGATGGATCACGTGCCCTTTTTTTTACAGGTAAAAAATTTACCTAAAAATTTATATTTTTTAAATAAATATTTTTTATATAATATTTATATAAAAAATAATTTATCAATATTTTTTATGTATTAAAAAGTTGCTTCGAAATCTATTATCCGTGTTCTTTTACATTACTACTTACCTGAATAAGTTATTAAAATTTATTTATATTTTTTATAATATTTTTTATATTTTTTAGAATTGAAAAAAATAGATGACTGAATTATTAAATATTGAATGATAGAGATATTGGAAACAAGGATTGAGCATTTTAGGTATAAAATTAAATACCTACTTTAGAAAATAATTTAGCTATCTTTAGATGGGTAAGATTTTTTCTTATTTTATGGATAAATACTATAAAAAAAATAACTTTTTCATCTTAAAATGAAAATAAATTGGTCAATAAAAAAAAGGGCCAACTTTGGATGCTTACTATGGAGTTGACCAAGAGTCCTTTGAAACTTGAACAATGTGGAAAATTCTGGGCAAGATGTGGTGCTGGAAGAGAACCCTTGCCAAGTCTTCCCACCTCTACATGAACATCACTGGAAAAAAAAAAAGTATTGAATGCACCACACAAATTATCAGTTGGAACACTAAGGGGCTATTTAGTTGGAGATAATCTGGCATGAAAAAATAATTTTCATATCAGATTATCATGTTTGATATGAAAAATAAAAGAGAGATGGTAAAAAAATTAGTAGGCGCCATGCTTATTTTTCAGAGAGAAATGGTAAAATAAATACCATGAGGATTGGTATTTGATAAATTTTCGAATAGTAAAAATTTATGTTTGAGAAAAATATATATAATCATCGACTTTATTTTAATATCCTTTAAATTTTATTCAATAAAAAACTTTTATAAAAAAATTAAGATGAAGATGGCATTATGCAAAGAATTATGTGATTATAGTCATCATATAAAAACTAATTGAAGATGATAATACTATTTTAATATTAAAAAATTATTTTATATTGAAGGATATATTTATAAATTTTATCATATTCCTATGTAGAATTACCTCCAACCAAACGTAATAATTTTTTTTAGTATCATTTTTTAGAGTAATTTTTTTACTAACCAAACACAGTAAAACGTTTTTCCTTCACAATCATTTTTTTAAATAAATAATTTTTATAAAATGGATTCTAAAATATTTCATCCTTAGACGTTGGTAGTGCATCAAGAATTAACATTCTTATGGATTCTATAAAGAGCTACGGGCCTTGAAAAAAGGACAGAAAAGTGCTAACATTGAAATGAATGATGAATTATTTATTTCAGTGGGAAAAAGGAATGATAAAGTCATTGCTGAGTAGACCCAAGCATACTAAATTGGATGAACCAATCATCACGTGTCTCAAGAACACGCCTTAAGCGATTAGATACTGCATCTCATGGGGACTCCATTATTTGCTGCAACTGGAGCCGATTTTTTTTGACATTACTGGGGACCATTTGCAGCCCAAGATTTAATTTAGAACCTCTCATTGATTACCACACCGCCTGAAAAGACTTCAATGACTAACACAAGACTGACTTTCTTTCTTCTTCTTCTTCTTTTCCTTCTTCTTCTTCTTTTTTTTTTTAGAGAATAGATCAGGAAGACTCAACATAAGGAGATGCTTGGTTAGAGAGATTAGGATCCAAAATCGAAATGAAAAAAGATGACTCCCATTCCAATCGTTTGGTTGGGAGGAGTCCAATTCCAATTTTGATTTCACGATAGAATGAAAATAGTCCAATCTTTTTAAAACTCAATCCCCACTCTTTTCTATGGATTTAAATTTTTATTCTTATTCCAATTTCGATTTCGGTCACAAATCAAATACTTCAGAGGATTAGGCTATTCCTATTCTGATTTTGATTTCGATTCCAATTTTAATCGTAAATCAAGCACCCCCAAGAATAATACGAATAGAGATGATGAGACTACTATATTTAATTACACTATGATAATTCTATATAATAATAATCTCAAATCATCTCCACTTCTCGAATCACCATCTAATCTCATAATGGATTATCTATTCTTGAGTTCAAGTATCCAAGATCCATCTATGACAGTAATCGTTGGCTAAAATTTGAGGACAAGAATGCTCTTTAGTCCAATCGAAAATATTTATATATCAACATACATTAATATTATATCAATTATATATATATATAATATTATATTAATATTATATTATATTTATGACATATTTATTATATTATTATTTAATGATAATTTTAAATTATAGTTGAAATATATTATTATATATTATATTTATATAATAAAATTATTTAATATATTACTTCTATTTGTTTGATTTTTCTAATCAAAATAAATATTAGTATTAAAAAATAATATATATAAAAATAAATAAAATATTAATTTTATAATAATAATTAATATATTTTTATAGAATTAATAATTTATAGGGCTAATAAATATATTTTTATGAAATATATTAATAATTAATATATTAATAAAAATATTAATATTTTTTTTATAATATATTCTATATAATTAATAAAATATTTTTATGAAATATTTTAGAGATAATTTTGATATTATATGACCAATAATATTGAGTTTTCATGAAATACCAAAAAAGTTACTTATAGATATCAAGAAAATTTAATCATTAGAACATAGCATACCAAGTAAGGTCACCAGAGATTAGATTAATCCAGGATATGAATCACTGGTGATCTTAGATTATCATGGTGATATTATTTGGATCACCGCTTAAGATCTAGTTTTAGCGCCGATAAAAAGAATTTAGTGAAAATGAAGACTATTCAAATGGTGTTTGGAGGATTTTTTTTTTTTTTTACTGTAACGTTGGAATCTATCCACCTTAGACCACGTATGAGCAGCTGACTAAGCAAAAATGCTACTGTAAATGATATTTTCATGAGGGCTAACCTAACGAAAATATCATTTGAGCATTTCTCTTTTTTATATTATTTTAATAAAAAAATTAAAATTTATATTATTTATGTAAATAAATTTTTTTATTTATATTAATACGGTAAAGCACTGTGACGGTTAACAATTGCCTACAGTCTCAATAGCCTCCCCCCTCAGGCTAATCCCGCTCGCTGGTATGGCACACTTTTCTCTATTCCAGCATCTCCTGCAACCTCTCCTCCTGCTACTAGCTTTAATAATTCAGCCCTTCATATGCTTTGGCTTACCACAACAGAAACTTGGGCTCCTCCCTGACTACCCTTAGGCGAAAACAGCTCGTGGCTCTCGCCCTCCGGCGAGTTCGCCTTCGGATTTTCATCCCCTCGAAACCAATAGCAGCTTCTTCCTGCTTGCCATCTGGTTCGTGAAAGACAGCAAACAGAACCGTAGTTTGGTACGCGAACGGAGACCAACCGGTGCAAGACGGAGCCGTAGTGGAGCTGACCTCCGGCGGGGGCCTCTCGCTCAGAGACCACGACGGCCAGGAGGTGTGGAACGCTGGCACCAGCAATGCCACCTATGCTGCCATGCTCGATACCGGAAACTTCGTGCTTGTAAGCGCCGACGCCTCCGTTAGTTGGCAGAGCTTTGCCATCCCTCAGACACCATCTTGCCCTCCCAAGAATTGGATCCGGGCACCGAACTGCGATCCCGTATGATGGACACGGATTACTCCAGTGGAAGGTTCAAGCTCAGCTTCCAATCCGACGGTAAGCTAGTGTTTTATCCTGTGGCCGTTCCGTCTGGACTTGAATACGATCCTCACTGGCCCAGCAACAGTGTTGGAAACGGAACAAAGCTCGTCTTCCACGAGCTGGGTACCATTTACTTGGCCCTAAACAACGGCGCTCGATTCAATTTTACATCTGTGAAAATAGATTCTGTTGACGTAGAAATTGGTCATTGCCGAAATCGATTGGAGCGAAGGTGGACGAGATCACCGTCTAGACCTGCAAAATAAAGTTCCATCCGAAGTCGATGGGAGATGGCTCCGGCAGGATCCTCCGACGATCAAGTCAGCTCCGGCCAATAAAAATGGAGTACTCGGGAATGAGTTCCATAGAGCTTAGAGAAGAAGAAGAAAGCTTAGAGCTTAGAGATCAGAGATTAGAATTAGCATATCTGGAGGATCCTTTTTATATACCGAGCTTGATTGATGTTGATGGCCATATCATCCGGCCGCAGGTTGCTCGGGGCCGCATGGAGTTTGATACGGAGGGAAAGACGTCGTCAGGCGAATAGTGACGGCCATGCTGATAGGTCGTGGGCCGTATGGGATTGATTATGAAGAGAGTGGTGTCGCCAGTAGTGGTGGCCATGTCGTCCGATCACGTCGTTTGTGGCAGACTGATGGTGACAGTTCGTCCAGATTTGATAGCTGTGGCTCTGAGAAAGCGGACATTGATCGGTGGACTTTGGTGTGTATCCATTCAAAGGAGTTCGCACCCCTAAAGAAGTTCGGCCAAGGGAAGCTTGGAAGGAGTTTGGCTGGAGGAGTGCGGAGAGAGCTCTGTTCTCATAGGCATCTGGCTGGAGAAGCGTAGAGAGAGTTCGGCTCTTGCGGGAGTCCGACTGAAGCTCGGTCGGCTGTAGGAGTTCGGCTAAAGTCCGGCCACTAGGAGTCCGAAGGAGCTCGGCCGCTAAGCAGTTCGGTCGGCTGGAGTTCGGCACTTGCAGGAATCTGACTGAAGCTTGGTAAGTGAGGAGTTCGGCTAAGACCCGATCGCTAAGGAGTTCGAAGGAGCTCGGCCGCTAAGTAGTTCGGTCGGCTGTAGGAGTTCGGCACTTGCGGGAATCCGACTGAAGCTCGGCAGCTGAGAAGTTCGACTAAGGCCCGACCGCTAGGAGTCCGAAGGAGTTCGGCCGCTAAGCAGTTCGGTCGGCTGTAGGAGTTTGACACTTGCGGAAATCCGACTGAAGCTCGGCAGCTGAGGAATTTGACTAAAGCCCAGCTGCTAGGAGTACGAAGGAGCTCGGCCGCTAAGCAGTTCGGCTAAAGCCCGGCCACTGGGAGTCCAAAGGAGCTCTTCCGTGGCTACCGGCCGCATCAGGCTGAGCACCGAACTGGACTTCGATAGGAGCGGGGTTTATCCCCAACAGATTCAATGGGTGATTTCTATCACGGGCAACGCTCGACTCTTATGGGGTCTTCAGGCAGTACGTCTATCCAATGAATGGGAGGAGCTGGAACGAAGGCTGGAATCTGGTGGATTTTCAGCCTCCAGACATCTGCCAAGCGATAACGACGGGGACTGGGAGTGGTGTTTGTGGCTTCAATAGCTACTGCAAATATGTTGGCAGTGGCAAACAAAGCCTCGTCGATTGCGAGTGTCCACCCGGGTATTCCTTTTTGGATCCAGTCAGGAGGTACAAAGGGTGTCAAGCAAATTTTCCAGCACAGAGCTGTGACGCAGATGAGAAGGAGATAGGGTCGCTGTATGATTTCTCACTACCGATCAGAGTCGACTGGCCTTTATCTGATTACGAGCACTTCAGCCCCGTTGATGAGGACAAATGCAGAGGAGAATTCATGAAAAATGGCTCGTTGACGGAATTCCACTTTGGAAGTGTCAGGCCAAACTGGAACCTGCGAGTCCAGATAGCTCTGGGAATCGCAAGAGGCCTCGCGTACTTGCACGAAGAGTGCAGCACCCAAATCATCCATTGCGACATAAAGCCTCAGAACATACTCTTGGATGACAATTTAGTTGCGAGGATATCCGATTTTGGATTGGCAAAGTTTCTGAGGACGGACCAGACACGAACAAACACCAGAATCAGAGGGACCAGAGGGTATGTTGCACCAGAGTGGTTCGAGAGCATGGGGATCACAGCAAAGGTGGATGTATACAGTTTTGGAGTCATGTTGCTGGAGATCGTGTGTTGCAGGAAGAACGTGGAACAAGAGCTGGGGAACGAGGAGGCGGTGATACTCACATACTGGGTTAACGATTGCTACAGAGATGGGATGTTGGAGTTGGCGGTGGAAGGTGATGAGGAGGCAGCCCTTGACATGAAGAGGGTGGAAAGGTTTGTCAAGGTGGCCCTTTGGTGTATCCAGGAGGAGCCATCAATGAGGCCTACAATGCAAAAGGTGACTCAGATGCTGGACGGAGCAACCTCGATCCCAGAGCCCCCTGATCCTTCCTCTTACATCAGTTCAATCCAGTGAAATCATAGACTTACTACTACAGCATGTCTCATGTTTGTTCTTAATCTATGTCCTGCTCATGTAAAAAAATAATGGCATTCTCTAGCCAGCTATGATCTTTGTGTGCATCTATTTTGTCAATCCTTGGGTAAGCAAGCGTATCAATTTTTAAACTCCTAAAGAGTGTTTCTCTTTGCTCTTGCTCTTAATCTAGTTACCTTGCGTATCAAGTAACAGTGAATTTGATGATATGTGTTATCCAAGTGTTGCATCATAACCAGCGTATGAATGAAAGTTTAATGAATAGCATTCAAATTTTAACGAATGACCGTAGGTTTGAGTGTCTATGCATAGAATTCCTTTGATGTACAGGAGAGCAATGGAAAGACCTTGATTTTAGATGATGGTATAGTAATTGATTCAGAGCAAGATCTATTGAATGCAAAGAGGAAGTTAGTTTGGACCTCGGAAATGTCATCAACCGGACTGCCTGCTCGGTTATTGAATTTTCTTTTTTAAGCGAGAGAGAGAGAGAGAGAGAGAGAGAGAGAGAGGCCTAAACTCTTGCAGTATCTGTACTTACAGAAGAAAATACATTTATACCACAGAAAAAGAACCAACAGGGTAGATTGTAAGTGTAACTTGAAAAAGAATCAAGAGGGTAGATTATAAGCGTAATTTGTTTAGAATCTTTTTCGTATGTTCTCAACGGAGACAATCCCGCGGAGAGTAGATCTAACCTTGGAACTGACCACCAATGGACGGTAACTTGCTCACAAACCACACTAGCTACTTAGTGTGGAAGGCTAATTCACTGACGCCTCCTACACTTTCTACAACATGACACTAGAAACATTGTGCTTGCAAGATCCTGAGTTTCCACTGAATGACAGAGCTTCAAGCTATTTTTTTAGTCTGACCCACCCAGATTACTGTTAAAAAAAGTTCCAGCTTGCGGCTGAAGCTTGATGGCAATTTCATGCTTCAACTGGTGTCCGTCCCAACCAGATGCACCTATGATGCTTGCCGGGCAACGGACACCATTGGGAATGGAATTCAGCTCATCTTTGAAGTAATCGAGCATCATCTACTTTCCTGCACATGCCAGGGTCTGTAGTTTAACATCCGTGAGCCCATCCTCAACGACAGAATTCTACCAGAGCAATACTGGATCATGATGAAGTCTTCGAGCAGTATATCTACCCAAAGGAACTGTAGCAAGAGCTTGATCAAGTGGAATGCTATGGTGTATGATCTTAGGGCAGATAGTCAGAGGCAGTAGTGCTTGTGGGTTCAAAAGCTACTATAAGTCTGATGATAAGCAGAGGGCGGACTTGCAAAAGTCTGCCTAAACATTTCTTTCTGGGTTATGATAGGAAATGTTAAGGGTTCAAATCTGTCCGGTAACCCAGAGATGCAAGTAGGGAGCAGAGAACTTCAGATCCGCAGGGTTGTTGAACATTGATTGGCCTAAATCATTCTTGGAGTGGTTAAGCAACAAATGTGAAAAAGATGGGTATTAACGAACAAAACATATTCTCTTCTTTCCTCCATTCAAATGTGAAAAAGATGGCCTAAATCATTGCATTCTTCTTTTTTGATAAGAATGGAGACTGAGAGGGTGCAGCTTCCTCATGAGTATCTAATGTGAGAGTTGAGGATTTGAAAACTTCCTCTTCTCCTTTTGCTCAAAATGAACAGCAAGGAAGAAGAAAGGGAGAGAAAATGAAGAAATTGAGCTTTTTATATCATGTTTGAACTCTGATGTTTCTCAACTTTATACCACTTTCCATCAAGACCCACATTGCGCCGTTGGGTGGTAAAGGTGTAGAGAGTATCTAGCAAGCATCAAATGCTCTACGAACTGTAGTTTTGTAACTAAATTTTCAGAATCCGTCTGATGAGACAATCTATCTGGTTTGATATCAAAATCCCATTCATGGATAAAATTTTTTAGCTTAGAAAAAGAAGGGGCTCCATGCCAGGCCGCCATAATAGTAAACTCTTATGTCGGCAGGAGAGAGGATTGGCCAAATCCTCTGCAAAATTTTATGCTCATGTGGCACAGCTCCATGGAAGGCTGCCAGTTTCAATCAACAAAAAAATTAACGAATTGTGTCTCTTTAGAAAGCGCTTAGTTCATATAAAAGTTATATTTTACAAAATTTCTGTATTCGAGCTGCTCTTTCTTTTGTGTACATAGATCCTTTCTTCATTTCATGAATGCAATAGGACAAACTTTGACATTTTCTTATAAAAAATTTAGTATATACTATGTTCTAGATGAAGAAACAAGAGAAGTACGTAGAGAATGCGTAAATTATTTTTCAAATTATTCCCGCTATATTTAGGAAATTAAATGGCAAATAGGAAGAAAAGAACAAGGTAAAATTAGCAAATAGAGAGAGAGAGAGAGTTGAATCAAAACATATTCTTATCAAAAAAAGAAGAATGTAATGAACAAAACAAATGTGAAAAAGTTGAATCAAAGTCAAGAATCTTAGATCCCATCTATAAATTAGGATCCACATTTCCTCCATGCTTTCCATCGCTAGAATATCTCTCTCCCTCTACCTATTCTCTTCAATTTTTCCCATTACACTCTTCTCAGTTTGAAGACGGTGCCTCGCAATTTCATAGTCCAAAACATCTCCAAAAGTTAGGTAAATCCCTAACACTCTTTTCAATTTCTTTGATTTTTAGTTAGTATTTTTTTTAGGAAAAAATCATATTTTCAAATGCTCTATTTCTATTTTTTTCAGTGCCGATCAACACTTGCCCATAGCCAACCATTGCTGATGAGCTCCGAACGGAGGAGCAGCAGCTGCACCACCATGACCGGAAGCCATGCTTGGTTCGAGCATGGTGATGGGAGGAAAGGGAAGATAGGGGACTTATGGTCCCTTATTTCCGCCTAACAGGAAAAGAAAAAAAGAAAAGAAAAAAGATGATGATGATGATGATGATAATAATGATAAGAGAGAGACTCTTTCTTTTTTCTATCTTCTTTCTCCTATTCTCTCTCTACCTTCACTCTCTTATTTTTTTTAAATAGGATTAATCTTGAATTAAAAAAAAATTCCTAATGATCTAGATTGACCAATTGAAAACCCCATAACTATCACCTAATCAATCCTTGAGGGCGTATTGGATTTTAGAAATTTTTATTTAAAATAATTATGATGAAAATTTAATTAAAGGATGATAATTTTATATTAGGCCTAGAGAAGAATTTTCAAGACCAATAGGATCCATAACTGGATTTGCTTTTGAGGTAAGTAGTACTATTTTACCTTAACTAATTTATCTGGTAATTTATAAATTAATAAATTGATGAATATTAAAAATTGAATGAATGCATGAATTTGAGTTAATGAAAAGTATTGAAAATATTCTATTTCCTTTGAAATATTTATGATGATGTATGATTAAGATGAATGACATGATTTATTGATTTGATATCATTTAACTTATATTATTGTCAAAAATAAGATAAGAAACTAGAAGATAATGATGATATGAATTGACAACCTGACTATGTAAAGAATCCTGCCAACGAGGGTTAATATATTGATAAAGATTTAGTCCTAAGGATCTATGTCACCAGTAGACCAGCGATAAACCACCAACAGACCGATAGTTCCAAAGGACTTTGCTGCCAGATGATTTGCAACTCACCATAAAAAGATACGTGGTGTTATAACCCTGCCATAGAAAAAATATGGTCATGGTTCATGGTTGACAATAAGAAGAACCTAAAAATTTGATGAAAATTAAGCTTATGAACCCAAGACATGAATTGAAATTTTATGTATGAATGTTGACAAAATAATATATCCAGATTTAAAATCTTAAATTGATATATGTTTATTTTGATATATTGTTATATGTATATTTATTGCCTGATTTATCTGATTAAAGGTATTCATTACTTACTGGGTTGTTAGCTCATAACAAGTTTCTAATTTTTTTTTTAGATCCTGAAAATTAGCTTGATGCAGGTTTCTTATCGGAGTGCAACTAGAGATGGCATTTAGTTTACTTATTGGATTTAGAACTGATTAACAGTTGATCCAAGATTTTAATTTATATATGTTAATTTCTCAAATAATTACTTATTTTTCATTGACATTGAATTTTTTATTTGGTTATTTGAATTAGGATTTGAACTATAATTATTTAAATTTTATTTTACTATCTATTTATAATATCATGATGAGATGCCTTGCATACTTATAGGAGAGTTTTTTATGAGTATATGGTGGTTGTCATGACCCCAGCTCACGATTTTGGGTCAGGGGCATGACAATTATGCAATATGGATAATGTGTTAATGAGAACCATAGACAGATACAGTGATATAGCTAAAACGGATGAATCAAAAAATAACTACAATAATAAAAGTATGATTATAAGAGTAGCTGTTTAAGATGATTGAATTGGTAAGCTAGATGATTGACATTTCATAATTACAGATAACGTCATTAGGTAGAGAATATAAAACCAACAAGTGATCTTTTTTTTTTTTTTTTTTTTTTGAGGAAAATGGAGGTAGCCTAATGCTGCCCACAGAATTTTATTAAGACAAGAAATATTTACAAAAGTGAAGAGTAATAAAAAGTAGAAGTAAAAAAAAAAAAAAAAGGAGGAGAGTTATATAGCTGGCAATAATGAGTCAAGATTCCTCTACAGTTGTCGATGGTTCTCCTCAATTTTCATGGAGCATGAGCACACCCAGTAGCTATGAAAACTATGGAGTGCTATTTGTAGGATGGAATAAGTGGGCCGACTTCTTCGAAGAAAAATTCTCTCATCTCACTGTTGCCAAATCTTCCACAACTCACCTGCATAACAAATTTTTATTTTCCACTTGCCATTTAGTCCATACGTCATGAAAATTTTTAGACCATCTTTTTAGCTTTAATTGAACCTTGATGATAGACCAAATATTTTTGGAGAATGAGCACCTTACAAATAAATAATCAATTGATTCACTGCTATTACCACACAAGGGACAACCTGCACTAACATTCCATCCTTTTTTGGCTAACACTTCTCCTATATGAAGCTTGTTTCTTAATGCAAGCCAAAGAAATAAATTAACTTTCTCTGGAATAGCTACTCTCCAAATGGTCTTATGGTGCAGGCATCTCAAACCACCATTGTTCAAAAAATTATAATATGAATTCACAGAATATATACCATTTGGGGTTAATTTCTATATTGAGACGCCAATAACTCTTGAGAGTCTAACCAAGGCAAGAATCTCATTAAGAGCCTCCAACTGTATTATCTCTTCATGTGATAAAGATCCCCATAGTCTAATATGCTATGATAGAGATCTCCAACTCCAATGAGTGATCACAATAGTATTGTGCTTAACTACTTTATCATATAAGCTTGCAAAATAAGAGCAAAGTGGTACCGAGTCTAAACATGAATCCTTCTAAAATTGGATGCCATGTTCATTCCCAAGCTTGAAAGAAATGCAGTTCCATAAGGCACCCTCCTACCTACTAATATCTCTCCAAATAGGTGACAGCATAACTAGACTTTTCCCCAATCTCATACCAAACTTACACCTTGTATAATAGGCACTACTGATTTGCTTCCACCAATGCTTTTCGGAGCCTTCTAAAAATTTCCAAACCCATTTGGCAAGAAGAGCTTGATTCATCTGCTTAATATTTTTGATTCCCAATCCTCCTTGTTCTTTAGTTTTGCAAACTCTATCCTAGCTTTCTAAGCAATGAAATCCAGTTGCACTTTCTTTTCCTCTCCAAAGGAAGGCTCTCCTCATTTTCTCAATTCTGTTGATGACCCATTTAGGCAGCTTGAAAATAAACATGTAATATGAGGGCAATGCAGTTAGGACAGAATTAACTAATGTTAGCCTACCATCCTAAGATAAGAGTCTATCTTTTCATGAAGCTAATCTTAAATTAATCTTCTCAATAAGTGGCATCCAACACTGCTTAGGTAACTTCCTATCATATAAAGGCAGGCCCAAGTATGCAAATGGAAAGGATCTTTTTATGCAATTCATCCAACCTGCAAACAATGAAGCCTCACTATCTTTCATATTCATACATAGGATGGAGCTTTTATAAAAATTGATTTTCAGACTAGAAGCCTCATCAAAAGCTAAAAGGATTGCTTTGGCAGCCAATATACTCTCCTTCTTTCCAACATAAAATAATAATATATCATCAGCAAACTATAAGGTTTTAATTTCTCCGAATTCTTATTTTTTACTAATTTCTTTAATTAGTCCCAAAGCACTGGCTTGCTTGAAAAGTTCTGCTAAAACATCTACAGCAACTATGAAAAGAGCTGGAGAGAGTGGGTCTTCTTGCCTTAGTCCTTATTTACACTTGATCTATCTTCCTGATCTGCCATTTACTAAGAGAGCAACGGAAGCCAATGATAAAAGACTATGCACCCAGTTTATCTACCTGTCCGAAAACCCCCTAGCTTGGAGAGCTACAAAAAGAAAGTCCCAATTTATTTTATCAAATGCCTTCTCGAAGTCCAATTTACATAAAATTTCTTTTTGCTTTGATCTCTTGCAGTAGGAGATCATTCATGGGTGCTCATGAAATTTTCTACAACGTCTTTAACAAAAGTAGATTGAGATTGGTCAATTAATAAAACCAACAAGCAATCTCAGATAAGAAACTAAAGCTATGGGCACGTATCCAGATAAGCATGCAATAATTCTAAGATGGACAAACACAAAAATCAGTATACCAGAATTACAGAATGTTAGTAATCATGGAATTTAAAAAAAAAAATATTGGTCAATAAAGCTGGAGAATGGACATAATCATCAGCCAAGAGTTCTTGCTAGTTATTCAGAGGAAACTTCAAACAATGGTCATGAGAACTAAAATCAGGGGGAACTCAGAAATATGGAGACAACTGATAGTGAAAGATAAAAATTAATCACCTAATATTACTGAAAAATGCTGCTGACAGAACCATCACCATGAACACGACAGATCGTCTCGGCAAGAAGGTTTGCAACAGACAGGACAACCAGTTGAGGAAAATAATTATGTTCGGCAACTGGAATGCTGTTTGTAACCATCACTTTTTGAAAAAGACCTCCAGAGAGCCTCTCAATTGCAGGGGGACCGCAAACAAAGAGTGACAAATCTTATTTAACAAAGAACTCAGATGCAAAAGCAAATGATTTAAGAGCTATTACTTCTTTCAACGTGCAAAGCAATATCGATGACCTAGTAATGGTAACAATATCAAAACTTCAGATGCAATGGAAGAAAAATTTTATTTTATGCACTAGAATGGCTGTGTGCATTGCATCTCATGCACATTTCCATCTGTCTAACCATGAACCAGATTTCCTTCTGGAGTATAGACGGGTTTAAAACATGCACGGACTGAAGGGATTATTTTGCATGGATAATGCACATGGTAGGCCAGTGGCTAGTCAGTACTTCCATGCCATATATCAACTGATCTTGTCCTTCCTCATCTTGTTCCTAAGCTCTAGGAACTCATAAGTAAAAAAACAACCATCGAAAAGCAAAATTATGTATCTGACATCTCTGAATTCTTCTTTTTGCACCATCAAAGTTCTTATAAAACCAACAGCAGGATTACCAATTTATGGTACGTACTGTTTCTTTACACTATACATACATCTCTGAATTCTTCCTTTTGCACTATCAAAGTTCTTATAAAACCAACAGCGGGATTACCAATTTATGGTACGTACTGTTTCTTTACACTATACATACATACACACATACCAACAGCAGGATTACCAATTTATGGTACGTACTGTTTCTTTACACTATACATACATACATACATACATAAGACCATAGGTTATTACTACTTCTTGTGAATGCTCTCTTGGCACAACATGTTGGAGAAAAGCCCTGTAAATGTTGTATAGAAATAGTATGGGAATAGGAGCTTTTTGTAACTATCCATTTGTACGTGAAACAAGAAATGAGGTTGACTCCCCCTTCCTGTGCTCTTCTCCAAAGCAATTCATACCTTGAGAAAACTTATCAAACTCACTGTTCTTCCACCTTTCATGCAGTCATTTTGGCAGTAGACAAGCCGACAAGCTGCAGAATGTGTGTATGTGTGCACATATGTACACATACCTAAATACACAGATATATACACATACAAACACACATATACCCCTGAGTGAGACCTCTTGACATAGGACACCAGGGATTAAGGCTGCTTATATGTGATGGTGGGCCTTTGAAGCAATGAATTAGGGTCTAAGAAAGCTAGGGTTTTATGGGTAGGGACAAGGCTTTTGAACGGTAAGATTTTTCCTCATTTTATAGATAAATGCTATCTAAGGAAAAGTAACTTCTCCATCTTGAAAAATATGAAAATATAGGTAAGTTGGTCAATAAAAAAATAGACTAACTTTTTCATGATATTTATCTATAAAAGAACGGGGAAAAGGCTTTGGTGCTTACCATGGAGTTGACCAGAAATGGAGTCCTTTGAAACTAGAGCAATGTGGAAACTTCTGGGCAAGATGTGTTGCTGGAAGAGAACCCTTGCCGAGTCTTCCCACCTCTACACGAACATCGTCGGGGGAAAAAAAAATGAAAAGAAAACAAGGTATTGATTGCTCCACAGCCAAATTATAGAAGAGCCAGTTGGAACACTAAAGTATTTCATCCTTTGCCGTTGGTAGCGCGTCAAGAATCAACATTCTTATGGATTCTACAAGGAGCTACGGGCCTTGGAAAAAAGACAGAAAAGTGCTAACTTTGAAATGAATGATGAATTATTTATTTCAGTGGGACAAAGGAATGATAAAGTCATTAACTATTGTTGGGGATAAACCCGCTCCTGCCGAAGTCAAGTTCGGTGCCCAGCCTGATGCGGCTAGTAGCCGCGGAAGAGTTTCAGTGGATGGGTCTTGGCCGAACTCTTATAGCCGGCCGAACTCTTAGCGGCCGAGCTTCTTTGAACTGCTTAGCGGTCGAGCTCCTTCGGACTCCCAGCGGTTGGGCTTTAGCTGAACTCAACCGCCGAGCTTTAGCCGAACTCGGACTCCCGCAAGAGCCAAACTCTCTCCGCATCGTTCCAGCCAGACGCCTGTGGGAGCCGAACTCCCTCCAAGCTTCCTCTTCGATCGGATTTCTTCAGGAGCCGAACTTCTCCCAGACATCCCCTTCAGCCGGCCGAACTCTTCTATGGCCGAGCTCCTCCCGAGCTTTTCCTTCGGCCGAACTCTTCTACAAGTCCAAACTCCTCTAGACGAACTGTCGCCATCAGTCTACAACAGGCGATAGGACCGGACGACATGGCCATCACTACTGGCGACACCACTCTCTCCGTAACCAACTCCATGCGGCCCATGGCCTACCAGTATGGCTGTCACTATCCACCTGACGACGCCTTCCTCTCCGTACCGAACTCCATGCGGCCCCAACGGCTCGCTAACTCTAATCTCTAAGCTCTAAGCTCTCCTCTTCTTCTCGAAGCTCAGCAAAACTCATTCCCGAGCACTCCATTCCTGTTGGCCAGAGCTGACTTGATCGTCGAAGGGTCCTGCCGGAGCCACCCCCCACCGGCTCCGGACAGAACTTTGTTTTGCAGATCTCCGGCGGCGACCTCATCGGCCTCCACTCTAGCGGATTTCGGCGATGACCAGATTCTGCGTCAATAGATTGGCGCTAGAAGGAGGGCAACCCCAAACCTCTGAGGTTCCCTTATTCTTAAAAGAGTGCTCGGCGATAATTTTTCTCTCTCCAAAAATCTCTCTTCTTCCTCACTAGAGTTCTTTCCCAAAGAGAAAATGCCTCTCAGGAGAGCTTCGACTCGATGATCGACAGCCTGCGCGCCAGGTCCATCTGCTCCCATTTCAACCCCGGCAGCCCAGGTTCCACATGAAGCCACCGCAGACATGGAGCAGTTCAACCTGCTGATCGGGTTCGTGGCCCCGCCGAGATGATGCTGACCGTGCGACAACCTCCGGAGGGGACTTTGCCAGCAAACCCGCCATGAGGACGCGAGGAACCAGCCTTAAGGAAGAGCATTCGGGCATATCAATCATCCTAAGGAAGGAGAAATGGAGAGCAAAAGTTCTTCCGCAGAAGCGGAACGAAGTTCGGCAACACAAGAAAAGCCGAGCTCCCTCTCGAGCTCGTCGTCAAGAAAGTCCGGATAAAAGAAACAGGAAGTTCTTCCGCAGAGGATTTCACGGGAAAGCAGAATGAAGTTCGGCGCGAGCAGGAAAGCGGAACAAAGTTCGGTGCAAGCAAAGCCGAGCTCCCCCTCGAGCTCGTCGTCAAGAAAGTCTAGACAAAAGAAGCAGAAAGTTCTCCCACGGAGGGTCTCGCGGGAAAGCGGAATGAAGTTCGGCGCGAGAAAAGCCGAGCTCCCCCTCGAGCTCGTCGTCAAGGAAGTCCGGACAAAGAAGCAGGAAGTTCTCCAGTTCGGACGCGAGGAAAGCCGAGCTCCCCCTCGAGCTCATCGTCAAGGAAGTCCGGACAAAAGAAGCAGGAAGTTCTCCCATGGAGGGTTTCGCAGGAAAGCGGAATGAAGTTCGGCGCGAGCAGAAAAGCGGAATGAAGTTCAGCGCGAGCAAAGTCCAGCTCCCCCTCGAGCTTGTCGTCAAGAAAGTTCTCCCATGGAGGGTTTCGCGGAAAAGCAGAATGAACTCCGGTGCAAGTGAGGCCGAACTCCACCTCGAAGCTCATCATTGAGAAAGCCCCGACAAAGGGGCATGAAGTCCTCGCATGGAAGCTTTCGTGGGAAAGCGGAACGAAGTTCGACACAAGCGAGGGTGGAACGAAGTTCTCCCACGGAATGAAGTTCGGCGCAAGTGAGGCCGAACTCCACCTCGAAGCTCATCATTGGGGAAGCCCCGACAAAAGGGCATGAAGTCCTCCCGCGGAAGCTTTCGCGGAAAAGCGGAACGAAGTTCGGCGCAAGCGAGGGCGGAACGAAGTTCTCCCACGAATGAATGAAGTTCGGCGCAAGTGAGGCCAAACTCCACCTCGAAGCTCGTCATCGGAATGAAGTTCGGCGCAAGTGAGGCCAAACTCCACCTCGAAGCTCGTCATCGGAATGAAGTTCGGTGCAAGTGAGGCCGAACTCCACCTTCGAAGCCTCATCATCGGAAGTGAAGTTCGACGCAAGCAAGGCCATGGAACGAAGCCCTCAAACCTCATCATCGGAATGAAGTTCGGCATGCAAGCAAGGCCGAACTCCCCCCTCAAACCTCATCATCGAAATGAAGTTCGGCCGCGCTCGAGACCGCCCAAGGGCGATCGAGGCCGAACTCCCCGCTCGAGTATGTCACCAAAGAAACCCCCTACAAAGATTTCACAGGAGGTGAGATAAAGTTCGGTCGCGCTCACGACCGCCCCAGGGCAAGCGAGGACTCCCTCTCGAGTATGACTCCAAGGAAGCCCCGACAAAGGGGCATGAAGTTCTTCCGCAGGTTTCACAAAGGGACGAAATGAAGTTCGGCCGTGCTTACGACCTCCACAGTGCAAGCAAGGCCCGAACTTTTCGAGCTCGCCACCAAGGAATTTCCAACAGAAGGGCGCGAAGAAGTCCTCCCGAAAGGTTCCGCGATTGCGCCCCCCTCAACGCTCCTCGAACTCAAATTCTCACGAAAGTTAAGAATCAGCTGCCAAAATCAGAAGGATTACGGTCTCCCCCAAACAAGCGCGATCGAAGCAAGTACTGCCTCTACCATCACAACCATGGCCACGACACTGAGGAATGCATGCAGCTCCGAGATGAAATTGAGGAGCTCGTCAGAAAGGGGTGGCTGGATAAATTCCTTCGATGCCAGCCTGAAGCAGGAGAAGATCGGCCAAGGGCGCTGCTGTAATCAGAAATGACAAGGTCGGCCGCCTCACGGCGTCATCAACGTTACTCCGGGGAGGAGCTTGGTATATTGGCGATTCATCGTCTCCCAGCGACAAAGCCAAGAGCTTGCTCCAAATTGAGAAGGCCCGGGACTTACTGTCGGAGAGAACCTAGAGGAGCAACGCCCCCACGACCCTGAAACAGGAATGTGCTGCAAGTAACTTCCCCTCAGTAAAATTCTCCCCCAGCAAATAATATTGTTTCTGGATGCAAAAACTATATGATGACAAGGAAGAAGCAATCGATAGTTGCCGTGTTAGGAACAGGAGGAGAACTTCGTCCTAACACGAGCAGGTCAAAGACCTTCAACCTCGATCAGAGATAAGATCTCTCCCGAGCGATCGATGACAACCTCGGTCAGAGATAAGATCTCTTCCGAGTGAAGGCCTTGTTCACCTTAGACGAGACGGAGGGAGACGGACGACGATCCGAATATGCCCCCACAGCCTGTTAGGAATGGGAGGAGAACCTCATCCTAATGCGAGCAAAGTCGAAGGCCTCGTTCACAAAGAACGAGACGGAAGGAGAGGCGCGGACGATGGTCCGTATGTGCCCCCATAGTCCGTTAGGAATAGGAGGAGAACCTCATCCTAACGCGAGCAAAGTCGAAGGCCTCGTTCACAAAGGACGAAACGGGGGGAGAGGCACGAACGACGGTCCGTATGTGCCTCCACAGCCCGTTAGGAACAGGAGGAGAACATCGTCGTAACGCGAACAAAGTCGAAGATCTCGTTCACCTTAGACGAGATGGAAGAAAATGGACGACAGTCTGAATGTGCCCCCACAGCTCGTTAGGAACAGGAGGAGAACCTCTTCCTAATGCGAGCGCCCACATCAACCTCGGCCAAAGGAGATAAGATCTTCCCCGAGCGACCGGGCCAACCTCGGCTGGAGAGCTTCAACTTCGATCTCGGCTAGAGATAGGATCTCTTCCGAGCGACCGTGTCAACCTCGGTTGGAGAGCTTCAACTTCAACCTCGGTCAGAGAAGATCTCTCCCGAGCGGTTGAGACAATCTCGGCCAGAGATAAGATCGGAGACAACCTCATCTTGAGATCAGATCTCTCCCGAGCGTCCGTATTAACCTCGACTGCTGGAGACAATATCGCTCCCAAGGAGCTCAACCTCCGACCTCGATAGCAGCGAACGAGGCCTACCTCAACCTCGGTTGGAGATGAGATCTCCCTCGGACCTCAACTTCGACATCAACTTTGGCTAGAGATGAAATCTCCCCTCCGAGCTTCGATCTGAACCAGCACGGAGCCCAGAAGAGGACTTCGGCAGTCGCCTTTTCTACACTTGCTTCCCTCGAGTTTCAAACTCGGGAGTGGGAGAGACTATTGTTGGGGATAAGCCCCGCTTCTGCCGAAGTCAAGTTCGGTGCCCAGCCTGATGCAGCCAGTAGCCACGGAAGAGCTTCAATGGATGGGTCTTGGCCGAACTCTTACAGCCGACCGAACTCTTAGCGGTCGAGCTTCTTCGAACTGCTTAGCGACCGAGCTCCTTCGGACTCCCAGCGGTCGGACTTTAGCCGAACTCAACCATCGAGCTTTAGCCAAACTCAGACTCCCGCAAGAGCCGAACTCTCTCCGCGTCGTTCCAGCCAGGCGCCTGCGGGAGCCGAACTCCCTCCAAGCTTCCTCTTCGACCGGATTTCCTCAGGAGCCGAACTCCCTCCAAGCTTCCTCTTCGATCGAATTTCTTCAGAAGCTGGACTTCTCCCAGACATCCCCTTCAGCCGGTCGAACTCCTCTGTGGCCGAGCTCCTTCTGAGCTTTTCCTTCGGCCGAACTCTCCTACAAATTCAAACTCCTCTGGACGAACTGTCGCCATCAGTCTGCAACAGACGACAGGACCGGATGACATAGCCACCACTACTGGCGACACCACTCTCTCCGTAACCAGTCTCATGCGGCCCATGACTTGCCAGTATGGCTGTCACTATCCACCTGACGATGCCTTTCTCTTCGTACCGAACTTCATGCAGCCCCAACGACTCGCTATCAGACGGTATGGCCGCCACCGTCAATTAAGCTCCGCCTATAAAGGATCTTTCAGATATGCTAACTCTAATCTCTAAGCTCTAAGCTCTCCTCTTCTTCTCGAAGCTCAGCGGAACTCATTTCCGAGCACTCCATTCCTATTGGCCAGAGCTGACTTGATCGTCGGAGGGTCCTGCCGGAGCCACCCCCCACCGGCTCCGGACAGGACTTTGTTTTGCAAGTCCCCAGCGGCAACCTCATCGGCCTCCACTCCAGCGAATTCCGACGACGACCAGATTCTGCGTCAACAACTTTGAACTGGTAAAATTATAGAGAGCGATGCTGAAGCATGCTAAATTGGATGAACCAAACTTCACGTGTCTCAAGAACACGCCTTAGGCGATTAGATACTGCATCTCATGGGAACTCAATTATTTGCTGCAACTGGAGCAGATTTTTTTTTTAAATTACTAGGGACCATTTGCCGCCCAAGATTTAATTTAGAACCTCTCTTGATTACCACACCGCCTGAAAAACTTCAATGACTAACAGAAGACTTTCTTTCTTTATTTTTTTTTAGAATAAACTAGGAAGACTTTATGCGGGATGATCAACTCAAGAATAATATAATAGTAATCTCAAATCATTCCTACTTTTCGATTCACCATCTAATCTCATAATGGATTATTTGTCCTTGAGTTCAAGTATCCAAGATCCATCGATGACATAATCACCGGCTAAAATTTAAGGATAAGAATGCTCCTTAGTCCAATATAAAATATTTATATATCAATATGCATTAATATTATATATATATATATATATATATATATATATATATATATATATATATATATATATATATATTATTTATGACATATTTATTATATTATTATTTAATGATAATTTTAAATTATTGTTGAAATATATTATTATATATTGTATTTATATAACAAAATTATTTAATATATCATCTCTATTTGTCTTATTTTTCTAATCAAAATAACTATTAGTATTAAATAATATATATAAGAATAAATAAAATATTAATTTTATAATGACAATTAATATATCTTTATAGGATTAATAATTTATAGGGTAAAAAATATTTTTATGAAATATATTAATAATTAATATATTAATAAATATATTAATATTTTCTTATAATATATTTTATATAATTAATAAAATACTTTTATAAAATATTTTAGAGATAATTTTGATATTATATGACCAATAATATTGAGTTTTCAGTGGAATACCAAATAAGATACTTATGGATATCAAGAATATTTAACCATTAGAACATAGCATACCAAATAAGATCATTGGAGATTAGATTAATCCAGGATAAGAGTTACCAGTAATCTTAGATTACCATGGTGATCTTATTTGGATCACCACTTAAGATCTAGTTTTAGTGTCCACAAAGAGAATTTAGTGAAAATGAAGACTATTCAAATGGTGTTGGAGGATTTTTTTTTTTTTTTTTTTTTGGTGTAATGTTGGAAGACTTTTCTGTCTTTGATATTATACCATGAACGAATGGCTACCATTTACTCTTTCATGAGGTGTAACGTTGGAAGACTTTTCTGTCTCTGGAAAAATTATACCATGAACGAATGAATGGCTACCATTTACTCTTTCAAGAGGGCACCTACGACAACTTCCACGGCGCTTTCAGGTCGACGCCCAAGTCCATAACGTAGAAAATAAAGAAAGACGGGTCACATCATGCTATATTTTTCCAAGATTCTTCCAACAATTGAGCCAGCAATAGCCGTTTAACATCTCCACTGGAGAAAAATCCTACAGGCAAATCCCACTCACTGGTATGGCACCCTCTTCTCTGTTCCACCATTTCCTACTACTACCTCTCCCTCTGCTACTAGCTTTATTCAGCCCTTCGCACGCTCAGGCTGACCAAAACATAAGCTTGGGCTCCTCCCTGACTCCCTTAGGCGAAAACAGCTCGTGGCTCTCGCCATCCGGGGAGTTCGCCTTCGGATTTCATCCCCTGGAAACCAATACCAGCTTCTTCCTGCTTGCCATCTGGTTCGTGAAGACAGCAAACAAAACCGTAGTTTGGTACGCGAACGGAGACCAACCGGTGCAAGACGGAGCCGCAGTGGAGCTGACCACCAACGGAGGGCTCTCGCTCAAAGACCACGACGGCCAGGAGGTGTGGAACGCTGGCACCAGCAATGCCACCTATGCTGCCATGCTCGATACCGGAAACTTCGTGCTTGTAAGCGCCGACGCCTCCGTTAGTTGGCAGAGCTTTGCCAATCCCTCTGACACCATCTTGCCCTCCCAAGAATTGGATCTGGGCACCGAACTGCGATCCCGTATGATGGACACGGATTACTCCAGTGGAAGGTTCGAGCTCAGCTTCCAGTCCGACGGTAATCTAGTGTTTTATCCTGTGGCCGTTCCGTCTGGACTTGAATACGATCCTTACTGGGCCAGCAACAGTGTTGGAAACGGAACAAAGCTCGTCTTCGACGAGCTGGGTACCATTTACTTGGCCCTAAACAACGGCACTCGATTCAATTTTACATCTGTGGAAATAGGTTCGATGGGTGATTTCTATCAGAGGGCCACGCTCGACTCTTATGGGGTCTTCAGGCAGTACGTCTATCCAAAGAATGGGACGCAGAATGGGAGCTGGAACGAAGGCTGGAATCTGGTGGATTTTCAGCCTCCAGACATCTGCCAAGCGATAAGGACGGAGACCGGGAGTGGTGTTTGTGGCTTCAATAGCTACTGCAAATATGTTGGCAGTGGCAAACAAAGCCTCGTGGATTGCGAGTGTCCACCCGGGTATTCCTTTTTGGATCCCAACAGGAAGTACAAAGGGTGTCAAGCAAATTTTCCAGCACAGAGCTGTGACGCAGATGAGAAGGAGATAGGGTCGCTGTACGATTTCTCACTACTGATCAACGTCGACTGGCCTTTATCTGATTACGAGCACTTCAGCCCCGTTGATGAGGACAGATGCAGAGGAGAATGCTTAAGCGACTGCTTCTGTTCAGTTGCTATCTATTATCAAAACAATGGGGATTGTTGGAAGAAGAAGCTCCCCCTTTCCAACGGGAAGATCGGCAATTACGTTCAGAGAAGGGCTTTCATCAAAAATGCCAGAGGTAACAACTCCCAGCCTCCACCTCCAATTCCAGTCACGGTGAAGAAAGACAGGGGGGCTTGGGTTTTGGTTGGATCGCTGCTTCTAGGAAGCTCTGCTATAGTAAATTTTGTCCTCATCACTGCAATCCTTTTCCTGAGCTTTTGCTCCTATAACAAAGTGAGACGGAAGCTTCAGCCGGGCTCGAACATGGCAGCGCTGAGCCTTCGCTCGTTTACGTACGGTGAGCTTGAAGCAGCCACAAATGGATTCAGTGAAGAACTGGGTAGCGGTGCTTTCAGCAGAGTCTATAAGGGTTACTTAGATGATGAGCCAAGAAACTGTGTTGCAGTCAAGAAACTTGATAACCTTTTGCCAGACATGGACAAGGAATTTATGAACGAAGTTGGAAGCATCGGTCGGACCTACCACAAGAACCTAGTCCGATTGCATGGATTCTGCAACGAAGGAACCGAACGGCTTCTGGTGTACGAATTCATGAAAAATGGCTCGTTGACGGAATTCCTCTTTGGAAGTGTCAGGCCAAACTGGAACCTGCGAGTCCAGATAGCTCTGGGAATCGCAAGAGGCCTCACGTACTTGCACGAAGAGTGCAGCACCCAAATCATCCATTGCGACATAAAGCCTCAGAACATACTCTTGGATGACAATTTAGTTGCGAGGATATCCGATTTTGGATTGGCAAAGCTTCTGAGGACGGACCAGACACGAACAATCACCGGAATCAGAGGGACCAGAGGGTATGTTGCACCAGAGTGGTTCAAGAGCATGGGGATCACAGCAAAGGTGGATGTTTACAGTTTTGGAGTCATGTTGCTGGAGATCGTGTGTTGCAGGAAGAACGTGGAACAAGAGCTGGGGAACGAGGAGGCGGTGATACTCACATACTGGGTTAACGATTGCTACAGAGATGGGATGTTGGAGTTGGCGGTGGAAGGTGATGACGAGGCAGCCCTTGACATGAAGAGGGTGGAAAGGTTTGTCAAGGTGGCCCTTTGGTGTATCCAGGAGGAGCCATCAATGAGGCCTACAATGCAAAAGGTGACTCAGATGCTGGACGGAGCAACCTCGATCCCAGAGCCCCCTGATCCTTCCTCTTATATCAGTTCAATCCAGTGAAATCATAGACTTACTACTACAGCATGTCTCATGTTTGTTCTTAATCTATGTCCTGCTCATGTAAAAAAATAATGGCATTCTCTAGCCAGCTATGATCTTTGTGTGCATCTATTTTGTCAATCCTTGGGTAAGCAAGTGTATCAATTTTTAAACTCCTAAAGAGTGTTTCTCTTTGCTCTTGCTCTTAATCTAGTTACCTTGCGTATCAAGTAACAGTGAATTTGATGATATGTGTTATCCAAGTGTTGCATCATAACCAGCGTATGAATGAAAGTTTAATGAATAGCATTCAAATTTTAACGAATGACCGTCGGTTTGAATGTCGATGCATAGAATTCCTTTGATGTACAGGAAAGCAATGGAAAGACCTTGATTTTAGATGATGGTTTAGTAATTGATTCAGAGCAAGATCTATTGCATGCAAAGAGGAAGTTAGTTTGGACCTCGGAAATGTCATCAACCGGACTGCCTGGCGCCTGCTCAGTTATTAGGCTTTTTTTTTCTTTTTCTTTTTTTTTTTTTTTTTTTTTTTTTTTTTTGAGAGAGAGAGAGAGAGACCTAAACTCTTGCAGTATCCGTGCTTACAATTGGAAGAAAATACATTTATACCACAGAAAAAGAATCAACAGGGTGCCTTGTAAGTGAAACTTGAAAAAGAATCAAGAGGGTAGATCATAAGCGTAATTTGTTTAGAAACTTTTTCAAACGTTCTGAACGGAGACAATCCCGTGGAGAGTAGATCTAACCTTGGAACTGACCACCAATGGACAGTTCTTGCTCACAAACCACACTAGCTACTTAGTGTGGAAGGCTAATTCACTGACGCCTCCTACACTTTCTACAACTTGACACTAGAAACTTCGTGCCTGCAAGATCCTGAGGCTCCACTGAATGACACAGCTTCAAAGTGTTTTTCATGTCTGACCCACCCAGATTACTGTTAAAAAAAGTTCCAGCTTGCGACTCAAGCTTGATGGCAATTTCATGCTTTAACTGGGGTCTGTCCCAACCAGATGCACCTATGATGCTTACTGGGCAACAGACACCATTGGAAATGGAATTCAGCTCATCTTTGAAGTAATTGAGCATCATCTACTTTCCTCTACATGCCAGGCTCTGTAATTTAACATCCGTGAGCCCATTCTCAGTGACAGAATTCTACCAGAGCAATACTGGATCATGATGTAAGTCTTCAGGCGGTACATCTACCCAAAGGAACTGGAGCAAGAGTTTGATCAAGTGGAATGCTATGGTTTATGATCTTAGGGCAGATAGGGTTGCCTAATAGTTAGAGGCAGTGGTGCTTGTGGGTTCAAAAGCTACTATAAGTCTGATGATAAACAGAGGGCGGACTTGCAAAAATCTGCCTCAACATTTCTTTCTGGGTTATGATAGGAAATGCTAAGGGTTCAAATCTGTCCGGTAACCCAGAGATGCAAGTGGGGAGCAGAGAACTTCAGATCCGCAGGGTTGTTGAACATTGATTGGCCTAAATCATTCTTGGAGTGGTTAAGCAACAAATGCGAAAAAGATGGGTATTAGCGAACAAAACATAGGACAAAAACTCACTGTTTTATCAAGCACCAGGCAACAAATCTAAGAACATTCCTGTGGCCACTTCTAACCCTAATATGATAGGTATTAAATTCACTGTCATCTATTACTCAATTAATACGTCCCTCCATCTTATCCTCAATGCAGCACTTAATATTTTCAACAGCACCAGATTAGGTAAAACATGCCACTGATAATAAATGATGAATTTTGTTGAACATACATAATAGGATAAGAATTATAGTGAGTTTCATTGGGTCTTCACAATGAAATGACAGCTTTCTACCCACATAATATTCTGATAATGACAGCTGAAGAGTGTCAGATGCAGTCAGGGCTATAACTTGAGATGCCTCCCATCCTTTTATGATAACCTGATCCCTAAATGTGGTCCATAACTTTGTTACCAAATGAAAAAGTTTTCCAGGTTCAAAAAGCAAAAAAAAAAAAAAAACAGAAAGCCACAGATTTTTAAATACTCTCTCGGATAATTAAGGTTGTCTTCATGTACTGCTTTAATTGGCAAGTAGAAAAACCAAATGAAGGCACATCCATAGTCCTACAGGAAACAAAAGATAAAGCAATAAGAGTTCCAATAAATGAGTGACCACAAAATTTTTCACAATATTAATATATTTTGCAATATGGATAACGTGTTAATGAGGAGCATAGACAGACACAGAGGTATAGCGAAAAAAGATGAATCATAAAATAACAACAACAACTAAAGTATGATTATAAGAGTAGCTGCTTAAGATGATCGAATGAGTAAACTAGATGATTGACATTTCATAATTACAGATAACATCATTAGGTAGAGAATATAAAACCAACCAGTGATCTCAGATAAGAAACTAAAGCTATGGGCACATATCCAGATAAGCATGCAATAATTCTACAATGGACAAACACATAAATCAGTATACCAGAATTACAGAATGTTAGTAATCATGGAATTTTAAAAAAAAAATATTGGGCAATAAAGCTGGAGAATAGACATAATCATCAGCCAAGAGTTCTTGCTAGTTATTCAGAGGAAAGTTCAAATAATGGTCATGAGAACTAAAATCAGGGGGAACTCAGAAATATGGAGACAACTAATAGTGAAAGATAAAAATTAATCACCTAATATTACTGAAAAATGCTGCTGACAGAGCCATCACCATGAACACGACAGATTGTCTCAGCAAGAAGGTTTGCAACAGACAGAACAACCAGTTGAGGAAAATAATTATGTTCGGCAACCGGAATGGTGTTTGTAACTATCACTTCTTGAAAAAGACCTCCAGAGAGCCTCTCAATTGCAGGGGGACTGCAAACAAAGAGCGACAATCTTATTGAACAAAGAACTCAGATGCAAAAGCAAATGATTTAAGAACTATTACTTCTTTCAACATGCAAAGCAATATCAATGACCTAGTGATGGTAACAATATCAAAACTTCAGATGCAACGAAACAGAAATTTTATTTTACGTGCTAGAATGGCTGTGTGCATCGTATCTCGTACACATTTCCATCTATCTAACCATGAACCAGATTTCCTTCTGGAGTATAGACAGGTTTAAAACATGCATGGACTGAAGGGATTATTTTGCATGGATAATGCACATGGTAGGCCAGTGGCTAGTCAGCACTTCCATGCCATATATCAACTGAGCTTGTCCTTCCTCATCTTGTTCCTGAGCTCTAGGAACTCATAAGTAAAAAAACAACGATCGAAAAGCAAAATTATGCATCTGACATCTCTGAATTCTTCTTTTTACACTATCAAAGTTCTTATAAAACCAACAGCAGCATTACCAATTGATGGTATGTACTGTTTCTTTACACTTTATATATATATATATATATATATATATATATATATATATAATTTATTTATTTATTTATATATTTATATTTATATATATATATTTATATGTGTGTGTGTGTGTGTGTAAAAGACCATAGGTTATTACTACTTCTTGTGAATGCTCTCTTGGCACAACATGTTGGAGAAAAGCCATGTAAATGCTGTATAGAAATAGTACAGGAATAGGAGCTTTTTGTAACTATCCATTTGTACGTGAAACAAGAAATGGGGGTTGACTCCCCCTTCCTATGCTCTTCTCCATAGCAGTTCATACCTTGAGAAAACTTATCAAACTCACTGTTCTTCCACCTTCCATGCAGTCATTTTGGCAGTAGACAAGCCGACAAGCTGCAGAATGTGTATGTGTGCACATATGTACACATACCTAAATACACAGAAATACATATATGAGTACACATACAAACACACACATACCCCTGAGTGAGACCTCTTGACATAGGACACCAGGGATTAGGGCTGCTTATATGTGATGGTGGGCCTTTGAAGCAATGAATTAGGGTCTAAGATGAAAGGAAAGCTAGGGTTTCATGCGTAGGGACAAGGCTTTTGAAGTGTTTTCTGCTGCAAAATTAATAGCATAAAGACATAATAATAATAGGAAGAATAGTAGAACATGGAAGAAGAGAAGAAAAGGAGAAAGGATTAAGGGGAGGGGAGAATGGCCAAACTTTGGCTTTCTTCATTCTTTCAATCAAATCATCATCTTCAAGACCATCTCTCAGAAAAGAAGATTACAACATTACATACACTCAAAACCATAATAACTTTAAATCTTGATTATCGAATGAAAAACAAATCCTAGCCATCAATTCAAACAAAAGAAAAAAATCCTAAAAGACACAAAAGCCCCTAACAAGTTACTGCTACAGTATCCTGAACAGTTCCTGCTACAGTGCTGCAATCAAAACCCATGGATAGTGGCTGATACAGCAATGCTACAGTAACTTGACAACAAAGAGACTTTAAAAATCACCGAAACTCTTCATTAAAATATGGATGGTTCGGATCTTGTAAACTAGTGGGTTGATACACATTGGTCTCTTTCCCAAAACTAGGATGTGATCGAGACAAAAGCCCCGACATCACGTTACTTGCATTTTGTCCACCTTCTAGCCATTGCACATATTAGAACAATTAATTTACCAAATTGCAGATATTCTTCTCATCCAATGAATTTATTTTCCCCCACGAAATTCAGCTCCGCAACTTCAAATAGGAAATTTCAGTCAGCATTTTCATATGCTTTTCAGTCCATCTTAAAAAATACTCCCAATTAAGTTCTATGATACCAAGAAGCAATTTCCCATTCTGGCAAATTCATCTTATATGTATGTACGTACCATTTATATTGAGATGCATGGATGAGAGAATTCAAGTGGATTTTTAACTATGACCTAGTACCTGATTTACAATCTTCTGCATTCCATTTTGTAGGCTGATTGGTTGAAATTCTCCACCTTGCCGCACCCATTTTCTTAGGTATTACTACAATGTAAGCGAAGTTCAACCTTTCAAAGTTTTCTTTACCTTCATATATCTCTGCAAATATTCACAAAAGATCTTCTTTTTTGACTTCCCAAAACTTCTCAAGTAATAAAATTTGAAGCCATCAGCCACCCCAGAGCTTACTTTCACCAAGATCAAATAACAATTATGTAAGTTCTTCGATAGTAGGATTCAAGACTAGATAAGCACATCCTATCATTATGACATAGAGCTAGCAATACATAGTCTTAAACTTCCATCCCAACTAGTTCCTCAAGAAAGGCAGTAAAACGTTTCACCATTTCCTCCAATAAAATGTTAAACAAGCGACTCTTGAAGGCCATTCATTGGGAATGCTAGACCAAGACTCCAACCTCCAACAAGTTACACGAGCAAGAAAATTTAGCACCCTATGCCATTTGAGCTAACCCAAAATGATATGCTATTACTCCTTTCTTTAGTTTAGTATAGATTTACAAATTAAAAAATATCAGGGGAGTGTTCTAAGTGATAAGGAGTACTTATACAAATATATTCACCACATATTCCCAGAATCTTGATAGATATAAAAGTTTAATTTTAATGAATATAGCATAAAGTCTTAATAAACATAAAGTTGGATCAAAAACTTATTGAGTGATTTGCTACTATATTTCTTGTGCAACTGCCTAGGCATCTAGGCAACTGCATCAATAGGCTAGGTCTACCACCTGTGGTAGCTTTGGGCCATCTGATTGCTTTGTTTAGACTACATACTAATTATGGAACTTACTCTCAACTTTACCTTATGACTTTTAAGAAATAATTATCCAATCAGCAACTACCAACTATATGTTCATTTATTAATAAATTTTTAATTCAAAATTTTGAGATTTTAAGAATCCAATAAATATAAACAACCTTCTTTAATTTAGACTCCCAAATAACTTGATTTTCTAAATAGATAAGATTTAGTATTTTATCTTTATTTCTCTCTCCTCTCTTAAAATTCTACGGAATTCTATGGATGCATCTCTTAATTATTTGTTATGAGATATCATAAAAAAGTCGTGTTGGAAGAAATTGTTAGAATCCCACGAATCTCAAGCAAATCTGACAGAATGAGACAAAAATCATGATGATCTCATAGAATCGAGCCAAAGAAGGATAACATCAAGAAAGAATCAAGCCAAGATCTTGACAATCAAAGGTCAACTATGATCTCAGCAAATAAGAAAATCTATCAAAAAAATGTCACAACCAGCAGTACTATCTTTGAATATTTTTCCTATGATTTCTCTCCTTTTATTGTATAGTTTTTATATAGCCATACTTACCACTTTTGTATAGTCAAACTTACCAATTTTTTGTGGCTCACTGTATTTAAATTTTGACCTATACATTGAAAGAAAAATAACTTCTGTAATTGAAATTATTTCCTCCGTTTTTTCTTCTTTTTCTCAACATGGTATCAAAGCCGGCCAACCCTAGCCGTGCTCCACCATAGCCGCCGGCCACTCTCAAAAGTGCCCAGCCACTGCCCAACCTCTTTCAATTCTTGTTCTACTACCGATCATCTCCGATTTTTTTTTTTGTTATAGTTAGATCTTGGTTCATCAATATTTATTGATCTAAGATGGTGAAGACAGCGATGACAAGATCAATCGGAGATAAAGGAGACTCCACATCCAGAGCCACAACAAAGAATAATACTGTCACTAGCCCACCTTCCAGGGCAGACTATTCCATTGGATCTACTCTTCCTTTTACCATTGACACAAAATTGAATGGTACAAATTACTTGGAATGGTCGAATCGGGTTGGCCATGAAAGGTCGAGCCAGGTTTGGATATCTGGCGGGTAGTGTCAAAGAGCCCACTAAAACTGATCCCAATTTTCAGACTTGGACGACGGAGAATGCAATGGTTATGGCATGGCTCCTCAATTCCATGGAGCCAACCATTGCAAAGACCTATCTATTTCTCTCAACAACAAAAGAAATCTAGGATGCTGTTAAGAAGACATATTTTGATCGAGAAAATTATTCCCAAATCTTCGAGTTGAAGTCTAAGCTATGGTGATCGACACAGGGAGATCAAGATGTTACCACTTACTACAATAAGATGGTAACACTGTGGCAGAAGTTGGACCTATATCGCACAAAAAGGATCCCGAGGAATGTGCAAGGCACAAAAAGGATGAAGATGCTAATAGGGTGTATATGTTCTTGGCTGGTGTGAACCAGAAATTTGATGAGGCAGAGGGGAGAATCTTGAGTCGGAAGCCACTGCCCTCTATTAGGGAAGTGTTCTCTAAGATCCAACTAGAAGAGAGCCAGAGGAAGGTTATGCTTCATTCATCCTTATCTCATGTCACTCCTAGAGCTGAAAGTTCAGCCCTTGCAACCCAAAAACCAGAGACAAAAGGAAAAAAAAAAGCAGCCATGGTGTAATCATTGCAGGAAGTTGGGGCATAATCAGGAGACTTGCTGGCACCTTCACGACAAGCCTCTTAACCAGAAGAAGAAGCCCAATGGGAGAGCTCTTCAAACCACCACTGATAATACTCAAGAGCAATCGGTCGAATCTGACTCGACCAACTTCACAAAGGAACAACTGGAGCAACTGTATCGGTTGTTTAAATCTTCACAATTCTCTACCACTCCTTATTCTCTAGCCCACCAAGGTAACTCAATTGTGTCATTCAATACCTCCCTTGATTTTCAGAATCCTTGGATTATTGAACTCTAGGGCAACAGATCATATGACTAGTTGCTCTCAGTTGTTTTCATCTTATAGTCCCTGTGCAGGCAATCAAAAAATCAAGGTTGCTGATGGATCATTTTCGGCAATTATCGAGAAGGGTTCAGTCATGGTCTCACCTACATTGACCCTCCATAATGCCCTTCATGTTCCCAAATTATCCTGTAATTTATTGTCCATCAGTAAACTTACCTATGATCTGAATTATCATGCTAATTTTCACAATTCTCACTGCAAATTTCAGGATCTGGCAATGGGGAGGACAATTCGTATTACTAGAGAAAGAGGACTTTATTTTCTTGAAGATAGATCATGATCTAGTAGACTTGTTCCGGGTACCTATTTAAAGTCTGTTTCTGTTGATCATGAAATAATGTTATTTCACTAGATTAGGCCACCCGAGTTTTCACTATTTAAAATATTTGTACCCAAATTTATTTTTGAATAATGATCTATCTTCATTTAAATGTGAAATTTGCACTTTAACAAAATTACATAGGGCTATTTTTCCCTTATAACCATGTAGGCCAACATAATCTTTTTCATTAGTTCACAGTGCCATGTGGGGACCCTAAAAAATTCCTATAGTTGCAGGAAAAAATGGTTTGTGTCTTTCATTAATGACCATACTAAAATTAGCTGGATGTACCTATTAAAGAAAAAATTTGAAGTTGCTAAAATTTTTAAAAATTTTTACTCGATGGTTCATACCCAATTTAACAAAAAAAGTTCAGATTCTTTGGGGTGACAATGGCAGGAAATTTTTTAATTCAACTTTAGGGAAATTTTTTTTTGGAAAAGGATATTGTTCACCAAAGTTCTTGTACTAATACCCCACAACAAAATGAGATTGCGGAAAAAAAATAGACACCTTTTAGAAGTTACTAGAACCTTTCTTTTTACAACTAATGTTCCTAACTATCCTTAGGATCAAGCAATTCTTACAGCCACACATCTCATTAATCGCATGCCCTCAAAGATTTTGAATTTTAAAACTCCCTTGCATATTTTCACAAAAATTTTTCCTAACTCTCAAATACCCTCTGGTCTGCCTATTCGACTGTTTGGTTGCACGGTTTATGTCCATAATCATGACCAAAATCGTGGGAAACTTGACCCAAGGGCCATTAATTATGTATTTGTGGGATATGCACCTACCCAAAAAGAGTATAAGTGCTATGACCCCATTCAAAAAAAAAAATGGTAACAATGGATGTCTCCTTTTTTGAACAAACTCAATATGTTAATTCTCATCTTTAGGGGGAGAGAGAGAAAGATGTGAGAAATTCTAGCATATTTGAAAATGAATTCATTTTTTTCTTTCTTCTCCATCTTGTGGATGTCCCTACACTTTCATCCAAGAATGAAATTGTAGCTGAAAATGAAAATCCAAACCAGCAAAATGATGCTGAAAGTGAAAATTCTACAACAAACATTGATAAAAACCCTTCAAATATTTTAAATAATGAAGAACTTTAAGGTTCACCTGAGGTCCCACCACATATTCATGATCAGAATGAAAGAGAAGTAAACATAGACAAGCTCTTTGGAAAAGTCTACTCTAGAAAGGATGATCTTCAAGGAAAAGAGTCCGAGGCTTCTTTTCATAGTCATAAGTCTGAATTGGAGTTGGACCGAGATTCTTTAGGTAATTCTAATTCCAATTCTAATTCCCCAATTGTACCCAATGAATTAAATCTTCCCATTGCTGTTCGTAAGGGTATTAGAACATGTACTAAATACCCAATGTCCAAATATGTGTCCTATACTAATCTATCATCATCTTTTTCAGTTTTTTCCTCTCACCTTTCTCTTGTGGAGATTTCAATAACTGTGCAGGATGCTCTACGAGTTCTAGAGTGGAGGAAAGCTATGTTAGAAGAGATGCGGGCACTTGAGAAGAATAGGACCTAGTAGTGGATTTCCTACAGGGAAGAAGATAGTGGGTTGTAAATGGGTGTTAACTATTAAATACAAATATGATAGATCTCTTGAAAGATACAAGGCAAGATTGGTGGCAAAGGGATTTATACAAACTTATGGTATTGACGACATAGAGATCTTTGCACCTATAGCCAAACTAAACATTGTCATGGTGTTGTTCTCATTAGCTGTTAACCGCAATTGGCCATTACAGTAGTTGGACATTAAAAATGCATTCTTGAATAGGGATTTGGAAGAAGTTTATATGGCTGCACCTCCTGGCTTTGCTATAGAGTTTGGGTCCTGAGTTTGTAGACTCAAGAAGTCTTTATATGGCCTTAAACAATCTCCAAGGGCCTGGTTCGACAAATTCACTAGATTGACAAATATTAATGGAAATATTTGGTAGAAGATGATCCCAAGTGTTATAATGATGCTATTAATTCAGTAGACTATATGTTTTGGAAAGAAGCTATTAATAATGATATGGAATCTTTAATAAATAATGGAACTTGGATTCTTGTTGATTTACCTGAAGGATGCAAACCTATAGGCTGTAAATAGATCTTTAGAAAGAAATTAAGGACAAATGGATCTGTAGATAAATTTAAAGCAAGATTGGTTGCTAAAGGTTTTATCCAAAAAGAAGGTTTTGACTATTTTGATACATATTCTCGTGTTACTAAATTGCATCCATTAGGACTTTAATTGCTTTAGGTTCTAAATTTAAACTAGAAGTTCACCAAATGGATGTGAAAACAGCATTCCTTAATGATGATCTTGAAGAAGAAATTTATATGGAACAACCTGAAAGCTTTATTGTACCTGGCTAAGAACATAGAGTTTGTAAACTGTTTAAATCTTTGTATAGGCTAAAACAAGCACCAAAACAGTGGCATGAGAAGTTTGATTTAGTAATTCTATCTTATGACTTTTCTATAAGTGAGGCTAATAATATATATATATATATACACTAAGATGAATTATAATTCATGTGTTATTATATGTCTTTATGTTGATGATATTTTAATTTTTGGTACCAACATAGAAATTATTAATGGTACTAAATCTTTCCAATCTAGTAATTTTAATATGAAGGAATTAGGACCAGCAGATATAATTTTAAGAATTAAATTGATAAGATCACCACAAGGGATTACTATTACACAATCACATTACAAAAAGAAAATATTAAAGAAATTTGATATGTTTAATTGTAAACCCCTGAGCACACCTTATGATCATGTAAAACTGAGTAAAAGTAGGGGTAAACCAATGGCACAACTAAAGTACACACAAATTATTGGTTCGTTAATGTATGTTATGAATTGCACTAGATCAGATATTGCTCCTGCGGTAGTAAGATTTAATAGGTATATTAGTTGTCCTAATGCACAGCATTGGAAAGCACTTGATAGAGTACTTAGATATTTAAAAGGCACTATGTTTTATGGCATTCATTATATTGGTTATCCCATTGTATTAGAAGGACAATGATGCTAATTGGATTGCCAATTCAGATGACTCAAAGTCCACTACTGGATATGTATTTACAATCGGCGGAGCCACTATAGCTTGGAAATCAGCCAAGCAAACTTGTATATCAAGATCTTCTATGGAAGCTGAGATGATTGCACTTAACAATACTAGACAACATGCAGAATGGCTTAATAGTCTATTAACAGATATTCAGCTTATGGATGAGCCAATTCCCGTTGTGTCCATACATTGCGACAATCAAGCGGCTATAGCTAAAGCTAAGCAAAAGCACTCCAATGAACTTAAGAGGCACAAACGCCTGAGACTAAAAACATTAAGATACCTTCAAAAACATTGAGTACTAGCATTGGAGTACATAAGAACCACTAAAAGTATCGCAGATCCACTAACCAAAGGACTTGCAAGAAGGCAAGTTATAAAATTAACAATGGGAATAGGACTGAAGCCCATTAATTGATCATCCAATAGTGGTAACACAACCTTATTGATTGGAGATCCTAAGAAGCTTCAATGCAAGGAAGGCTGGACCGGTACCGGATGGCATACCAATCACTGGCCGGTATGGTATGGTGCCGGTTCGATACCGTACCGAGTGTCGATATGCATGGCGTGCCAATCAAACCAACACACCTAATTTTTTTCTTTTTTTTCTTTTTTTTTATTTCTAAGAATCTAATCTATTTTTTATTATATCCTCAATGATTTTAAGTCCAAATTGTTGTTTCTTGGTCTTATTTGACGTTTGTATCACTTTGGTACACCTGTGATTAAGTATGTGCCACAGATATATATCTAATATAATATCATATTAAAGGAAACAATCTTAAAGGACTAGATATTATTGAATCCTAAAATACTCAAATCAATTAATAAATATAAAAAATAAATAATCAATACATACCAAGATTTAGAATCTGGTCAAGCGTCGATGTCATTCATAAATATTTGGATCATTTACATAATCTAGTGGAACAATAACCTATCCCTCTAACCATGCAGCATTGTAATCCTTTGTGCCCATCTCATAAGGTATGTATACTGGATCATAACTAGTTCCAGATCTTTCGTTGAAGCTCTGGCTCTGAGAGGTGTCCTTAGGTTGATAGAATGATTGTAGAGGGGTCCCGAATATTATCGACAGCAAAATCAGATCCGTAAAATGCTTCGGATTGCATAGGTAGTAGCCGTTGGAAGATGATGCTTCAGACGTACCATATTCATATCCGTATAGATCATAAGCTGCCTATGACTATGGATAAGAGGATCCAGAATATCTATATCCATGGGTCTAACTCCACGTGTGAGGTCATCTACAGCTGCATGATATCTTAAATGACCTCGAGAGGCATGTCATCTATATGAATCATATCCTCGCGAACTCTATCAGCTCGTACCCCGTGGTCCCTATCTTATGTGGCATGCATAAATTGGGACTCACCAGTGAATCGAAGACCATCTTGTGGCTACGTCTCATAAACAGTGGTCTTCTGCCCTCCACTCTCTCCATGACTACTAGATCCATGACCATCAAGAGAACTACCATCATCGCTCTACCTAGTCTCCGAATCTAAGTGAACTAGGTGAACTGATTGCTCAACCCTCTCCATCAAGGTTGGCACTATCTTTTTTTTTCTGTCTCTACGTTGAGGAGCTGCCTATCCTCTTGTTGTGCCTCACGAGGAAGTCTGTTATGGCTGATTAGCTGGAAGCTTGCATAGAATATTATTGGTTGCCCATAGCTTAGCATCCACCCAAACCTCACTAGCTACGAAACTGACTGGTCGTGGAGGCAATCCTGCCCCATCAAGTTCCAGCTCCTGCTACTGACCCACAATCCATCCGATCATCGGATCCTCCTTATCATTAACAAAATCATTCATGGTCGGATCCGAGTATCTCAACTCAGCTTCCTCTTGAATGTATTTTACCCTCAACCTTAGATTATAGTGAATATATACAAGATCATTAAGGCATTTATGTGTCAGACTGTTTCTCTGCTTACTGTGGATAGGGGAAAGGTTGACCAATTATGCTCATAGCCACTCGAGGAGACCATCTAAGAGAGGATCCGAATGGCAAGTCGCTTTAGAGTAGGCGCCACCAATCCGAAAGTGACCCACCATTCAACTGCAAAAGCATTAAGATTGAATAAAATTAAAAATAAAATTGTATCATCGTAAACTTATTAGTAGCTACATAATGTCAAATAAGAATTGCCATTCATCTATAATCTATCTGGACTTAACTTTTTTTTTTGCTTCCGACCGTCGGATCTATTGCAAAGCTATCAATGCCCTTCCTAAACATTTTTGTTTGTAAAAAATATATTTGTTATAATATGTTATTGGTTGAAGATACAACTAAGTTAACAAAAAGTCAAAAATCATCCAACCTGACTTCTTATATGCACATAGCCGCAATATCTAGATCAAGCTCCATCTTGTCTATCACATTTCGTAGGGACGTCAAAATCCCATCATCCATGCCTATCCCAGGTACTGTGTACTAGAACCTCGAGTTCAGATAGTAAGCTATAGATAAATTTCAAAATTAGTTAAATATATTTATATAAATACTAAAGTAATCAAATTTTTAGAGCGTTTTTGATTTGTTGCTTACCTACTAAATGTAAGTCTCTATTCATCTAATAGTCCAATCGATGCTCAATGATTTGGATGTACTCATGAGCATATTTTGAATCTGCCAATCTAATTTGATCCTTTGCCCTCTCCATCATGCGATACAAGCGCATCTGGGGGGTACTATTCGCTGTCTACTACCTAAAGCACTTCATATAAAGGCTTCATAGCCTTAACGATTAGCCCACTACCAAAATGTTTGTCTCGTCACTAATCCTTTATTTGGTACGAAAGATGGATTGAAGGAAGTATGGATGGAGGAAGGATGGATGAGGAAGAGGATGGATGAATCTTCCATCCATCCTTTCATATATTTGGTAAAATATAAAATGATAGAAATGATTTCCTCCTCTGTTTGGTATAGAAGGAATGAAAAAGGAGATGGATGATATTTATATAACATTTTTACTAGACTATCTTTTAAAAAATATTACCATTATCAATTTATAATACTTATTTACACTAAAAAAATAAATAATATATAAACTTATAATCATTATAATCTATAATTATATAAAAAATTATATAAATATTTAATTTTAATTTAATTTAATTTAATAAATGATTTTATAATTGAATTATTAATGAGTTATATATAAATAACTAATTAATTTGTAATTTAATTTAAATAATTAATTAATACTATACAATAGTTAATTAAAATAGTAAATAAAAATAGAGTGAAGGTAATTCTAGTTCTTTAATTATAATTATCGAAATTATGTACTAAAATTAAAATAATTAATAATAAAATTTAATAGTATATGATTAATGATATACACAAAAATATATATAAATAATATAAATAGAAAAGTGAAAAAATATTATAGTTTTGTCAAAAAATTAATGAGTAATTTTGTCAATATAAAAATCCATCCATCAATGCTCCATCCATCCTTACATCCTCCCAATTTGGGAGGATGCAGATTGGTTGGTCAGAGTGGATGGTCAACCCCTCCTTTTTCATCCATCCTTCTAACTTTTTGAACCAAATAGTGAATAGAGGCCATTCATCCTTCCAACATCATCCATCCCCACTCTGAGAACCTTAACCAAACATAGGATAAGTTCTCCATATTGCTCCCCTCCGTGCCTATCCTGACATATCTACTCTCTTGCCACTCGGGACTAACAAATATCTGATATAGCTATATTTTCTTATCAATTAGGCTATCAAGTGCTATATGATTCATGGTGAACCGTGTGACATCTGATCTCAATATATCTCTTCCTATATATTGCCACATCAATGATAAGACCCATGTGTGATTGTAAATGAATTCAGTAATCGTCTACGCTGAGTCCACTATCTTATATACCCTACTAAGCTTTCTAATGTCCAACATCAGGTCGATACAATGTGCAATACATGATGTCCAGAATATATATGGTCACCGCTGCTTCAGGATCTCCCTTGCGGCCTTATACTGTGGCCCATTGTCAGTGATAATCTGTACAATATTCTGCTCTCCAACCTAATCGATCACCTCCTCCATCAATCTAAGGATACATGCAACATCGTGCATATGATCTGAAGCATCAATGGACTTCTAAAAAAAAAAATTTCTATCAAAATATGTTAGAAAGTTGATGATACTCCATCTAGTGGGACCAATCCAACTATCACACATCACCGTAAGTCCATACATTGGCCAATTACTTTGATATGATGCAATCCACTTCTATAGTTCCTCATTATTATCAAGAAGCTCACCATAGATGTCCTTAGGTCCTAAAGGATCTACACCTGGACCAACAGTTTGTATAGATGCAATGGCAAAGCAATAATATGGGTTGTTTGCCGCATGAGCTGAGATGTGGCTAAAGTGAAACTAAGACCTAATAGCTCGCCACATGTCATTCTTCTTATCCTTCAATATAGTATCAACCCTCTGTTGCTTGGAATCCCTACTGGGAAAGGCGTATAGATCTAAGTCATGGATAGTGGCTTCAGCTGGAATCTCTCTAGAGGACTTCCTCCTATTGCCAAAAGCTTCCAACATAGAAGCAATACGGCTCGTGCCTCTACTGATGGGCTCTCTAACTGAGGAGGTCCTCCTAATCTCTGACTCTGCTGCGGTGCTCATAAAGCCCAACCCCAACTCATAAACTAACGGTCCAAACTAAGCCCTATATCTGGCCAACTCCTCAAGCCGCCATTGATCTTCCAAGCTCGCATCAATGATAGCCTGAATCTGTGCCTTCTCATCATCTGGGGCAGACGCTTTCTCTGACTTCCTAGAGTGATAGGAAGATGGCTATGTGGCTTAACGGTTTATCTTTGCATTCTTCTTCGAAGTCCTCTCCTTCACTACTTTGAAATCGATGAAGTGCTTCTTCATTAATTGACGAACCTCTTGTGGACACTTTCAACACAGCTACATTGAGGTAACCGCCAGCCAAGTGTTGCTTCAACCTAATTATCTCTCCTCCCTTGAACTCTGTGTTGCATCAATTGCATCCTGATGGTGCCGATCCGAAAGCATCCACCCATGGACCCAACCAATATCACACTCCAGCTCCTTTCTTCTTTCTCGATGGATCCATTCCACAAGGTTGAACAATCACAGCAGTTCAATAATTATGTAAAAGTAAAAAAAAATTATTCTTCTAATTTATTAATTAATTTAATTTTTAAATATTTATTAAATTAAAATATTAAAAATTTTAAAATTATGAAAAATAAATTTGGCCTTAGATTTATATAGAATCCTATTACGGATGTTATATATATTTTTCTAAGATAGTGGTCATGCATGAAATGCTAGTTATTTTTTAATTTTATTCAAATTTAGGCCAAGGCCACTATACATAGGATGCATCAAAATTTTGATAAACAGACATCAAATTTATGGTGAAAGTAGCTCACAAGCCCCTAAACAATATTTAAATTTAACAATTAATTTTGAATTTTATTTTTTTAATATTTTTATTTCAAAAATATATTTTAAATTTAAAAAATTATATACTTAACGAAAATTAATAATTTCTGTGTCATTATATAGATCATCCATATATCTACAATATAGAATGAAATCATACGAAAATCAAACACTTTGGTGTGATTTTTTTAAAAATTTTTATGGATTTTAAAGTTGTTTTTAAAAAAAAGAGGAAGGAAGAGGAGAAACGGAAAATGAGATAAACTTACATACCTCTAATTGATGAATTCTCGTTTTGCTTGTCGTTTGCACTATAGATTGGGAAAGAAAATAGATTTTGATGGTGAAAGAGGAAGAGAAGTCTCTGACCTCACTTCCTAATCTTAACTTCGTTTAGACCCCCTCCCCAACACTATAGCACCACTCAAAAATTAAAAAAAAAGGGGAATAGGGCCAAACTGGTCGGTTCGGCTCCGAACCATACCAAACCGGACTGTTCAACACGGTTCAGAGCGGTTCGGGCCCTATTTCAAATATCAAGGCCAAATCATCCCGATTCCACATCGATTTGGCTCAGTACAGGCCGAATCGAGCGATTCGGTCCAATTCGGCAAACCATGGTTCAATGGTTACTAACAAGTTATTTTAGGATAATATGAGCACTAATAAAAAATGGAGATAATTACTCCATAGTCCCACTCTAATAAAAGTGCTTTTTAATACAATGGCAACAGGAAGGATGGTTATCCTTAACGGATCTGTAGCTAATTATGCTAGGTGTACATCCGTTGCAGACACCCCCAAAGGACTCACCTATGTGAGTGTGATTATGGGGTCGCAACCTATGGGATTAGGCTATTGCTAGACCACTTATGAAACCAAGATACTAGTGTAAAGCCGAAAAGCGCTAACTTGAATGCACCTGACAATAGCCAATACTATGGCTTTGTTGTGCTGTGCTTACAAGCGAAGTAGCTATTGTATAAGTATTGTGCTTTGGTTTATTGCACTTTAAACTAAAGCAGAGAAAGATATTTGGTAATAGCTATTATACTGTAAAGTTAAGTAAATAAAAATAATTGACTGTTTGGTAATAACCGCTATGCTGTATTGTTCTATCTTTTGGAGAGAAATATGTAAGTTTGTTTAAAGCAGCTTCTGCTTGAGAAAAAAATAATCTCCTAAGATGCTTTATAGAGTGGAAGGTAATATACCTAAAATCAAAGCACCCTGATTATTCTTAAACCAAAGCACTTAAAAAAGTTTTTGGTTATCAAACATCTCAATCTCAGCTTTTATGTGCTTTACTTTGAAGCAAAATAGCTAAAGTAGACAAAAAGCAGGGCCAAACAAGGCCTATGTGTGTGGCATATAAAATTTATGTCAAAGAGCCCAATTTAAGACCTCGTTCAATACGGTCTCCATAAATGGAATATGTCAACACTAAGTAAAGGTTCAAACCTGCAAGGTACTTTACCTATTACATAGTATACTTAATTCAAATGCATTTCATCAGTGTTATATGATTTTTAAAATTTTAAATTATGTAGGGGATTGTTGGTTTATTAATAAATTTTTAATTCAAGATTTTGAGACTTTAAGAATCCCATAAATATAAACAACCTTCTTTAATTTAGACTCCCAAATAACTTGGTTTTCTAAATAAATAAGATTTAGCATTTTATCTTTATTTCTCTCTCCTCTCTTAAAATTCTATAGAATTCTATGGACACATCTCTTAATTGTTTGTTACGAGATATCTTAAGAAAATCGCTCTCTCCTCACAAGACATCCTGAGTAGATGCATCATAAATGGACTCTTCAAGAGACCCGTAAATGAAGAGATGCATTATGATGAAAAGATGCATCCCATCTGATAGTGATTCCAAGGGATACAACTCTTAATGAATGGATAGATTATATAAAGGGACGTGTCTAATAAAAGGATGCCTAAGCATCCAATCATACTCATCCTTTCAGATCTATAAATAAGAAAGGGATTGTACTTCCCATCCATCAGAACAACATCCTCTGCCATCTGAATAACATCAAATTAGAGGAAAAAATTGAGAGCACTAATTGAGTGAACTCAAGTACACCCATTAAGCACTTAAGAAGAGGATTGTGTCCACATAAAAGAGGATTGAGAGAGAAATTGTTTCAATCAAGTTTGTTGATTTTCAATACATCTGGATTTGGCTAGTTCGGATTTGACCCTCGCTCTTCTTTGTTAGAGTGCACTTCAAGGAGAACATGAAGCAATTTGTTGTATCTTGAGAGTAGACCGCCATCAACTGTTTGCACCTAAACAGGGTGAATTATACTCTAAAGGAAGTGCCTTCGGAAGCATGCTTCAAACCAAGTACCATCAAACCTTAATATATATATTTATTATATGCTGAAAGCTATTAATTAAGTATCAAATATAAAATTATAACACTAAATAAGAAAGTTTTTTTTCCAACACTATATACTTCTATATCTAATGAAGAAATCTTAATAACTACAAATTATGGACTTCAGATGCATATGACATTTTTTTCTGAATTCAGTCATTGATGCCTGAGAAGAAGTATTGCTTACCAGCAAATTACTAAGTATTAATAGACTATGGAAGACCACGAATCTGATATTTCAATCATGATAGAGTCAACAAACATGGAAGTGAATCCAAAATAAGTGGTTACCTGAAAACAGCATGGGTGCAGCATGCATAAACTGCATTTGCACCCTCCTCCTGCAACAAAGCTGCTGCATTGGTGATTGTTCCTGAATTCATAAATATGTTAAGTACCATGAAAGGCACGTCTACAATGATATTTTGCAAGATTTGCATTGTTTATTATTAGTTCAGATGCAGAATAGCTTACCAGCAGTGTCGATCATGTCATCTACCAGAACAGCAACCTTTCCCTTGACATCCCCAATCAAGTTCATAACCTGCATAATTTAAATTCAATTTCTTATTAGGTCTGTGAAAATCGTTTCCCACATATCTGAATTTGATTCATAAGAATAAAACATAAGGTCTATTCTCTGGTTTTATTTATTTCTTAAAAAGAAAAAACTTACAACACTTTTATGGAAGCTAGAAAATGATTTTACAATATTAGATAATGAACATGAGAAACAAAGGTATAAGAAGAGGCATATTTAGAAATATTGCGCTTAGCAATCCTGCTTAATTGAGCAAATCTACTTCTTCAGGTTGCAGTTTCACAATTCTAGCTTTAGCAGTCGGAAAAATGAAAAGAAGAAATTACAGGTTAAATGTATGAATTGATCTCTAAACACAGCATATTCACCTCAGAGATATTATGTCCTTGACGTCTTTTATCAACAATAGCTAAAGGTGCATCCGATAATTTCTTGGCAAGACCCCGTGCCCGTGCAACCCCTCCCACATCTGGAGAAACAACTACCAGGTCCTTCGGAGAAATTTTCTTACTAGCCAAGTAATCCAGAATCACAGGCTACATAAATTAAATAATCCATTATACATTTCACAGGATAATAATATTCTCCAATTTTCATATGCCAAGCACCACAAAAGATTATACTGTTTTTCTGCAAACCTGCTTAGAACTAAAAAAAACATGCATGACAAGAAGGTGCATATGCAAAAAACAAAGAAAATACCTGTCCAAATACATGATCGACAAAAATATCAAAATATCCGACTGCCTGTCCAGAATGGAGATCACAAGAAAGAACTCGATCAGCTCCAGCTTCTGTGATCAAGTTCGCAACAAGTTTGGCAGCAATGGATTCACGTCCTTGAGTCTGGAATCATGAAAGGTTCAAATGCATCATGGAACTAACAAGAATAGCTCATCAGAAAAATAAATACAACCAGAAAAGTGAAAGGCCATCTTCATAATTGTAATAAGAGGTGAAACTAGATGGCAGCTGCAAGCATCTTCCACCATATCGAAGGTGCAAAAGCTGATGATAAAAATTTCTAGCTCACAAGAGAGAACATTTAGAAAGATAACTGGTGAGTACAAGCTTATTCTAACATTTCTGGATTTTATGCTGTTTAGAAACACCGTGTCTTCAGTGTGCTTGTGTATTCTATAATGTGCATCTGAAAACATCAACTTAGTACCCAAATAGATGTATAACCATGGTCACCTGGATAGGGCACTGTCTCAAGTGTTAGGACAGGACCATCCCGCCATTGTTCGAACATCCTGATTGGCATGTCTTAGGACATTCCCTGTCCTTCATATTGGGATGGGGCAGGAGACAGTGCATCCCATTCCATAGGCAAATTGGGACAGCCCCGTTCCACGGGATCTAAAACATTATGTACAGCAGAGGAAAAAAAAAATACCTTTCTATCTGCTCTAGCATATCCAAAATATGGAATGACAGCTGTAATGGTTCGAGCAGAGGCCCTCCTACATGCATCTATCATTACCAGAAGCTCCATAAGATTCTCATTTGCTGGGGGACACGTTGGTTGCACAAGGAAAACATCGCATCCCCTGACACTCTCTTGCAGTTGCACATATATCTCCCCATCAGCAAAACGTTTAATATTAATTTTGCCAAGGTTCAAACCCAAGTAGTTTGCAACTTCCTATGTACATGCACAAACAGAAGAAAGAAATTGATGAATATGAATTGAAAATCATAACAAGACCTTTTATATCATACTAGAAATTAACTACATCCCTGCTGTGAAAATCAGGGAACAAGGAATTTTACACCAAAAAATGCCGAAGACTAGACTCCTTTGGAGCAATCTTGTAGCATGAATGTATCTATTTCTAGGTGTTGGCAGAGTCTTTGTGCAAGTGATCTGATGTTGTTTGGAAGCATTGGAGTGCTCATCAAGGCATCCTAGGTACTCATTACATTGTGTGGATGTCTCCTATATCAATGATAATGCATAGGCATCTAGCTAGCTCAGCTTCTTCAAAAGCACAACTTGAAGTGAGGCAGGAATGATATTACCGATTTCATCTTTAAGCTTTTAACCTGTGCAGCGCTAGTACTAGATCGGTAGATCCATCATGCCAAGTCAGCATTACCCTATGCACATGCTAAAAGTTAAAGATCAGTGACACGCCACCACAATCACAAACTCAAATCCACACTAAAGCACCAGTAGGTAGTTGAGAATGGAACAGGATGCAATATTATTATGAATCTCTGGCCCAGCATCCATATGTGAAGGTAAGCCATTAGCTAAATTATTACCTTTGTTTATTTGCAAGATTAACATTATTTTCCCATACTCCAGATGATCCATCATGTCAAAGGAATATTTGCAATTGATCTAAAGCACAAGCAGCATCTGCAGAATAATAGGCAAACTTCACAAAAAATGGCTTAAGTTTCTCCTTAAATTTGGATTTCTTGACAAAAACATCCTTAGAAGGTAAGAAACATCATTTTCTAGGAAACAAGATAACCTGATTATAATGTTGTTGGTATAATATGGAAATTTACTATGCTATCATTGATTCATTCCGATAGGCTGTATGGAATCTGGCAATTGGTACCATAAAAATCCCAATAGGCTGTATGGAATCTGGCAATTGGTACCATAAAAATTCATTTTGACAGCCCAAGAAACTATGCGCTATATTGCCAATGGCAAGTAAATGTCATGGCAGCTTCACAACATAAATGTAAGCAATCTGTTATTTACAATTTCTATCATTGAGTACTTTCAATAAATAAATTGAGCATACAATCACATTCTCCATCCTCACAAATGCCTATATTTTTTCCTTTTTGGGGAGGATAGGACTGCCTACATTATTAAAGAAATATACTTATCAATTTCTGGGTGCTAATCAGTTTCTAGCTAGTGTGAATGCATAAAATGCCCATAGATCATGCATTTTGCTGGACATCCATGTATATAACTGAAGCAAGAAAAATAAGAACCTGTGCAAGTGAAAGATTTGCAGCGCCAGAGAAAATTCTCATTCTTGTATAGGGCTTCAGAACAATTTCCTTCTCTTGATGTGTTCCTGAGAGCCCAGGTACAGTGGGATTTTTCAATAGTGCTGTGCACAAGCTTCCCTTAAAAAATTGCAATGGCTTTGGCACCTCACACTTCTGGCAGAAGGAAGAAACAACAATATCAATCAAAGAAACATGTGATTATAACTAAATGAGTAGATAAACTTTAAACAAGTGATTGAAAGATGTTCACTAAACAAGTTTGAAGTTACTGCATATTTTTGGCGCTTATGGAATAACAGCATTAAGCTAAAGTTGCTTCAGCATTGTTTCACACTTCAATCAATTTAATCATAAAACAAACTAAAAGAACTAAAAAAATTGCCCTTTGCCTTCCTTATATTCTATAGCTGCAGGCAAAATAGCAGCAAGTTCTCCGGTTTTCAACGCTGGTGCCATCAAGCACCTCACCTGGTGAATATATGAATGGGAAATAAGTATCTTTCTTTACATATGGTCATTTTGATATGTTATTAGTCATGTAATGCCATATAACATGATATTGAGATGTGCTTATTTTACTTATTATTAAAACTTTGACAAAGACCTCTCTCTCTCTCTCTCTCTCTCTCTCTCTCTCTTCTAGAACTTTCTTTCATATCATACCATCTTATGTAATACTTTAGATTTAGATAACAATCATGATGTGTCACCGCTAACCCTAATGTTCCATTATCATGAGCTCATGCATTATGACCCTGATTGCTATGAGATGTTCTTCACGGGAGTCCATGCTCATCCAGTTCTTTCCCCCTAGCTATACTCCTACCCACCATGTACCCCAATGCATTGTTGCAAAGAGCAGATAACCAAGGCAAGTGACTTTAGAACTCTCACATATTATTAACTTGGAACTTGAAATTCATGACAGCGGCAAATAAACCTACAAGGTCATTTTTCAGCCCCATGGCTCCATTAAAGAGTACAAAGGTAACTTAGATAATAGGGAAAGAACTTAAAATACATTATCCTTGTGTTGGAGATAATGAAAATTCTGACTGATTTCTTCAACATAGTTTATGCTTAAGGAGGTCTCCAAGCTTGTCGTAAGCTTCAGCATCCTCCTTATGTCATTTATCATCTTTGTTAAGTCGTTTAAAAATCCTTGCAACTTAGGCCTCGACATATTAGCGGAGTGATCCTTTAAATTCGAATGAAATCACAAGCATACGCATATAAATTAGGTACCATTTTCAGACCTGTTAATTTCAAATACTAGTCTTTGTTGCAGCCTCTTCCTTTGGGGTCCTCAGCCCTTTGTGGTCAGGGCTCTCTTCTCCCTTCCCTCTCTCCTCTACTATTCTCTCTACCTCCTCTTTTTTTCTCTAGTATGGGAGTCCCTTTAACAATAGCCTAACAAGGTTGTGACATGGTAGGGAAGCCATGGCAGGGTCAACAGCAACTGTAGGCTATGAAGGTGGTGCAGTAGCAGGTAGTAGCTGAGACAATGGTGAAGCCCTTATTTTCCCCAAGGCAAGATGTGAGTTGAGATCCATGACTTTCTCGACTCTATTGGAGAGCAGTGGAGTGGAAGGGAGTGGCGAGGAGTCAAGGATGGTGGAAAGGGAGATGCTGACGAGGTGAATAAGGCAGCAATGGAGTTGCTCTATGATGGAAATAAGGCTATGCCGGTGAAGGGAGAGTATGGTTAATGATGTCAGGTGATACGGATGAAGCTAGCAGAGGCTAGCAAGTGGTGGTCAGGCATGGGAAGGTTGCCGAGATGAACCAAGTGTTGGAACTTGAGGGTTAGCCAGATGTTCGTTATTTTGCTTATGTTATTTTTATGTTGTATTAATGTAGAGGCAGGCCGAGTGATGAAAGTGATTTTGTAGACCCTCCGAAATGAGGTGACGATGTGACCGACTTGTAGGTAGTGGTTCGCAGGTTGTTGTGGAGGTAAGCATGCCAATATAGCTTTATTTAATTATTAGGGAGTAACAAAGAACATGATCATGGCAAGATTTGTGGTATAGTATATCTTACCACATTCGATGTACCGTACTGCATCCGTACTGAACCGATATGTAGTTTTATATACCGTATACTGACACTGTAAGAAGATGGTACTAATACAGGATCTAATACCGAGATGACAAACCTTGGATTATGAAATACTGCAACATCTTGAGCTACTCGGTTGGGGCAAACTGAGCTGAAATGAGGGTTGACCAACATGGTTCCGCCCCTCAATTCAAGAAACTGACGGGGGAAGGGAAAAGGAGAGAGAAAAAGAGAGAGAGGCGTGGAAGGATAAGATAGGGAGGGATGGAGGGAAAGAGAGGGAAAGGGAGGGCGAAGGGGGGAGAGAGACTAGGAGAGGTGGAGGGCGGGCAGCCAGAAGCCCTCGGTCTCCTATTTCAACAGGGGATCGAGAGCTTCCAACGGCCCTCTCTCTCTCTCTCGTTTGGTCTTCCCTCCACATCTCTCAATATCTCTCTCCCTCTCCCTCCCACTCTCTCTCTTTTCCTCTCTTTTCTTCTCCCTGTCCCCCACCCTGGTTGGCTTTAGCATCGATATAAGCCTAGAACAGAATGACACAGTAATGCACAGTACCATACTGCTGGGCAACCGATATGGATCCCTTGGATATGATGGAGGGAGCTTGATCAGATAGCAGTGGATGAACTCAGTGGTGGAGTCTGGTGAAAGAGCCATAGAGTCTAATGATCGAGAGTTGCACAAGGGTGCTTGGAAGTGGCATGCATTGTGGTCCCCCATCTCATGGAGACCAGCTGGCTGAGCCTAGAGGGACACTTTGAAATTTTGAAATAGTCTAATTTGTCTGGGTTGAGTTGTAAGGGCACCATTCTAATGGACTGATTGACTTGGTTTGTATTTGTTTGGCTACTATTGTTGCAAGAAGAACACCATCTTCTTAATAAATGGAGTGAAAAAACTCAAATTTGTACATTATTATGAACAAATGTTAAATTACACACATCAGCCCCTATTCATAAAAATCCAATCCAAAATTCCAAACATAGCAAAATGACTCGAATTAGGAAAACTCCAACAAAAATGCATCCATTACTCAAACTTATCTCCCGAAACAATGCCCATCAAACTCAGACTCTCTAAGCTACCAGCACAGAAATTTCCTAAATATTTTCTAAAACACAAAGGACAAGTTTGATCAACCAAAAACAGCAAGAAAATAACAGGATTAGCCTTTGAGTGATCATGCAACTTTTGATTTTGCTGAGCCATGTTTTACAAGATCTCAGTGATCTCTCTATAAGGATCTATTATTTATTAAGGTAAGGCCCTAAGGGATACTACCTTGACAGTTCTTTATGCCTTGTTGAGTCTTGGTTGCCATGGATCGGGCAGTCCCACTCTAATAATACCTTTCCAAGCACCGTTGTCTTAAGAGCAAACAAGAAGAACATTGTCTTCTTAAGAAACATAGTGTGCAAAAAAGAAAAAAACAAAAAAAAAAAGAAAATAAGCTCCCTATTATTATGAATAATGTTCAATTGCGCAATCATCATCCCCCATTTATAAGACTCCAATCCTAAATTACCAAAAATAGTTAAACGACTCGAGTTATAACAAAAACCTTCAATAAAAACTCATCTACTACTCAAATCATATCTTCTGGCTCAAACCCGATCAATCAATCTCTTTAAGCCTGGTGACATAGGAATTTCTTAAATATTTTCTAAAATACAAATGACAAGTTTGATTGACCAAAAATCTCAGGAAAATGATTGAATTAGCCTCTGATCGCCGTGTGACTTTTGATCATCTGGTCAATAACTTTTCAATACCACCTAGATCACTAAAATCCAACTCATAGTTTGAAAGTTATGCTCGATTTTCTAAAGGTTGAGCATTTTGGCCCCAAGCACTTGAATCGACTTGCAACTAAGTTCGATCCATTTTCTCTGCTTAATCCAAAGTTAGTTGTTTTACATTACATCAACCAGGCCACTAAGGGTCCCTTACCTCTTTCTTTTTCTTTTCCTTCTCTGCTCTTTCTCTTTTTTCTTATTGTGTTCTCTTTGCACTCATTTCATCTGCAATGAAATTTGTGGTGAATCTCTTTCACCATCCCCCCCGCCCTCCTAGTTTATGGTAATGAAAAGATCATTTTTGGAATTCATTCTTATAAAGCAACATCTTTGACTTTTGTTAGGGATCAAGGATCTCAAAATTACTCAGGAAATTTCAAGCTTTCTCTTCTCTATTCAAGAAAAAAAATGGAGGCTTAAAAGTTATTAAGGCACTCTTGTCCCATTGATGGTATACTTTTGATACTTCAATGGGCCTCCAAGTGCAGGAGTACCTAGACAAATTGCATTAATGGCAAGTGTTAAGGAGTCACAAAATGTTCATCATTACAATCCCCAAAACCTAATACATGCATGGATGCATGCACACATTTATGCATGAAGGCATGCAGGAATGCATGTATGGTCCTATGTATGTGTGTCAGCTTTGATGGCATGCTAAACGTTAAACCAGACCCTCAAAGTTGGAGATGAGATCATTGATCATGATCCATACATCAAAGAGCATATAAATTGAAAGATCGAAATTTCTATCATGTGCTTGATTAAATTTTCTGGTCAATAAACTTTTCATTAAAAAGCTTGCAAAAGGAGGAGACATTGCAAATTTAAAGTTCCTAAATCTTCTATTACATGAAACTCTAGTAAGTCATTTCAAATGCTAATACTTCTAACTGAGGTAAGTCGGGGCAATCTGTTTATTAAGCGCCACTGTTCTGTTTATTAAGTTGAGCACCTCCAACTTATCTTCAAAAATTTGATTCAACATCGGTTCAGCCAATGAGCCAATTCATCCCTTTTCTTTTTGTTTCACTGTTTTATCCACTTCCACATACAACAAATATAATTCACACCATCATTGAGAGGTTTTATTCCCTTACACATTATATTCATCGTGCTCAAAAACAGAATTCCAAATACCTTCACACACTAACTTAATTCTTCCTTCCATCAACTTGATGAGAGCTCGTTCCATATTCTCCCGGAATATAGCTTGTTCTTTCATTCTAGTCGATCATGATCTTTTGTTATCTAATGTCATTTTCCTTAAGTTATGTCAAGTTACTTCTCTCTGTTCCTTGGGCCACAACTTTAGTTCGATCAAAGATTTTAAAAGAAAAAACATCTCCAACAAGAACCGCTCTTAGCCTCCTCCACTGGAATAATCTACCTAAAGACTGATAACCAAAGAACTACCCCTGATTCATCTAAGTACCTTCTTATGTCCAGAATCCATGACAGAATATGCTTCAGAGAAAGAAATAAACAACCATCGGTGTATAAAGTCAAGCCTCAGCAAAAGAACTCACCATGAATCCAGATAGAGGCACTCTCGAAGTTAGGATTCTGGAGGCCGTATGAATCCTCGATCCTCCGGCGAGGAACGACGCCCCGGGTCTCAAAGAAGGAGAGGAGAGGGCCACCGCCTCCATACTCCAAGAAAAACAGACGAAAGAGAGGAAACCGAGACAGCGACAATCGGAAGAGATAGGATTTCGACAGGGTTTTTAATGCCAGAGCAAGGCAGGGGAAGGAAGAAGGGGGGATGAACCTCCGGATTCGGAGATTCTTCGCGCCAAGAGGCTTTCTTCCCCCATCCGTAGCTTTATGCCTCGCCTTTTTGGCAGGAGAGGACCGGGCGCCGCGACCGCGTCGGGATTTAGGCGGTTCTTTAAACCATTGCCGGACGAGTTTACTAGGTTGACCTTGCTCTTTCGATCCTATTACCATATTTGCCATCACAGCGTTCTTCACATGGTGCGGGGCGGGGAAGGAGCTTGTCGCGTCGTCGCATTCTTGCCGTCTTGCGGGCTTGCAAAAAGATGTATAATTCTGTATCACAAAAAAAAAAAAAGGGATACGTAATTATGTTAATTTATAAAAGGTTATTTTTAGTCAACAGAATATAATTGTGTGATATAAATACTTCCAATCCCTCTCCCACTCTCACACATAGTTTTTCTCTCCTCAATCTATTCTTTTCCTTGTATTAAAATTATATTTCTTCCTCAACTATCGGCATGCCCTGTGAACATTAGAATATCTAATATTGCTAATTGCCTTCGCAGGCATCATGAATTATTGTACCAAAAAAAAGGCATCATGAATTATAATAGTAAATTAGTCAAGTGTTGCATAGCAATATCATGCATTTAAGATTAGACATATTGATCTTGAAAATATATATTCTATTTATTATGTTTGAAATAATGAATAATAAAATTTTTAGAATTTTATTAATGCACAGGCTTGTACTTAGCTAAGTTACAGCCTGATAGGTTGCACCTCTTTTTTGTCGAAAAACTCAGCAATACGATATTTGAATATTCGGTAGGTCTATGCTTGTATCATTTTTATAAGATAATTGGTGGTGCTTTCACTAATTTTCTCAAGAAAAAAGAATGCCATGTGCATTGACATGACAAGGAATCAATAGTTGAAACTTAAAATTTAAAAATTAAATCATGTGTATAATTCATGCACAACTTTGTAGAAAACCAAAATATGTACTATGATATAGTTCTAGGTACGGTAGTGAGAATAAATTATAAAGCATAAACCAAAAGAACAACAGAACGGACATTCTTTTCGACTCAAATTTTTTTTTTCACCATTGCATTATTTATAGTATAACATATTGTTCGGATCCATCATCATTAGATCACATTGTCCGTGATCGAAATATTGTTAATCATTTGATAAATATGCTTGAATTTTTTGTTAGATTATTAAATTAAATTTTTTATTAAATTATACTAATAACTCATACTCAACTCAAGATTTGATCCAGCACAAGAAGAAAAGAGAAAGGTATGCAATTACATATATTCATCTTTTGGTCTGAATGCAAAGAAAATTTAAATCTAAGAGTTGCAATATCCTATGATAGATATATTATAATTTTTCATAAGTCAAATTTAGCAAATCTTTCATAACCTTTGAATGGTTAAAAAGATAACTAGGTGGGGATATTTCTTGGCAAATAAAGGAAGATATATATCCAAGCTGACTGACCTGATAAAATAGTGGTTTTCTTGTAAAGTTCCCCCATATGATAGTTCAGGTGGTTTTGCTGTGATACTCTAAAAAGGTTTATATAATTATCTTTCTTGGAATGAAGAAATTCTAAAAAAGTTTATATAATTATCTTTCTTGGAACGAAGAAATTATTGAGACCAGATGTTTGTGTGTGAATTTTCTCTAATTATAGACTTCTATTAATTATTTATTTTATTTTATTAAAAATAAATTAATTATGTGATTCGAATTAATAGACATGCATATAAGTCTAATGATGTTTGTGATTCTTTTATTTTGGACTAGATATATCTTATATTGAATTGATGTGGTTAGGACGGTACGTTTTGGTCTAACATAAGTCCACGATGGATAAATTTGTTAGAATTTTATTTTATATGATTAGATTTTTTCTTTACTTTTATAAATACTATGAGATTAGTTCTCAAATTTATCCCATCGAACAATCATGTGTTGAGAGAAAGCTGGTAGGGAAAGATTTAGTTTTCAGTATTCGTCCGCTATTATTTTTGAAAAATTTATGATGAACATAGATATGCATTTATTTTTATGTTTTAATTTTTTACATATATTCATAAAAAATTTTCTAGAATTTGTAGAGGATTAGAATTTATATATATATATATATATATATATATATATATATATATATATATATATATATATATATATATATATATATATATATATTAAAAAAAAAAGGAAACGAAAAGAAGAAGAAGGGGACGGATCTCCTCAGACCGTGCCCTCTCCTCTCTTTCTTCTGGTCGGACCTCTCTTCGGTCGGATCAAAGGCCGGCGGTCACTGGGAGCAACCGACGGAGAGCCATCTAAATCCTTTTGGATCTAAACATTAAAAATAAAAAAAAAAAAAAAAATTAAAAAAAAAGGGCGTGAGGGGTAAAGTTTCCTCTGCCATGCCCTCCTCCTCCACCCATGCCGAGATCGGCTGGGGCCAGCTAGTCGACGGCACCATCAAGGGACCCGACGGTGACCTCGATGGGCGGCGGCACTGGCCACCGAGCCGATCTTCCCTAGTTTAGCAGGTTTTCCATTAAAAAAAAAAGAGAGGAAGGGAAGAGAGGGCCGACGGTTTATTCTCCACCACAACTTTCTCTCTTGCTACGGCCGCCCATCCTTCACTTTCCTCAAGCGGTCATCTGTCACAGTGGCGCCAGCAGTGATGGGCATCATCCTCCTATCAAACAAAAAAAAAATCAAAAGAAAGAATGTGAGGATCAGTGGTTCAAGCTGCCGCGCCCCTCTTCTCCTTCTTCCACGCCGTGGCCGACTGCGGCTGCCTCAACGACGGAGGTGGATGATAATGGCAGCGGTTCGCTAGTTGGAACTTCTCGGGTGACCGCCGGGTCCGGACGATTTTCGAATTTTGGATTTCAACCCAAAATCCAGACCCAATGTTTTAAGTTGTAATAGCCTTTTTGCATTTTAATCTCTATAAATATAAAAATTTAATTTTAATTTAATAAAAATTATAATTTAATTTTTATAATTATAAAAATTTAATTTTGATCTAATAAAATTATATTTAGTCTTTATAATATAATTTATTGTATGAAATCTTTATATTATAGTTAAATTCTTGTTGAAGGTTATTGTTTTATAATAGTCCTTTAAAATTTTAGTTTACTTTCTGAAAAATTTATTTTTGATAATACTCTTCAAAAAAATTAATATTTAATATTTTTTAATATAATATATCTTTTAAGCTATACAAATATATTACTATAGCTTTGGAATGTAATATTATGTAGCGTTATGATCAGTAGGATATATGTTATCAAGTATCTCATATTAGACTTGATCATTTTGGCTATTTAATTTTCTATATGAATAATTTTATGAATTGATATGAATACTTATCACTAAAGTAGTTTATTTATGTTAGTTTATGAAATTTTTCATCATGAGAGAGATATTTTCTAGTTATGACATACAATCACCTACCCAAAATAGATTATTGTGTATTTTACCTAGAAATTGTATGGATCATTATATTATGAGGCTACTCTGACTTTTGGGGTCTGTTTGTCCAAAGGAGATAGACTTCTGAATGCTAGGATATTTCTTCTTTTGGCTTCATGTAAAGAGCTCTTATGCATATTGCATGTTCTATCCAAAGAAAAATATGTGATATAGTATTTGGACTTTGTTTATGGCTTATATCATTATAGGACTATGTTGCTTGTGTATATGCCCATTAACTAATATTTTATATTCCTACTATTTGATTGTACAGTCTTATTTAATGTTAACAATAACAATATCATCATAGAAGTCTTGATTGGATCAAATTATAAGAGATAAAAATAAGACTTGAAATTTGCTCTTAGGATTGCAGACATTGATCTGGCATTGCATGAGAATAAATCTGATGATCTTAATAAGCAAAGTACATTAGAACAAAAAGATTATTTTACTAGATAAAAAAATCTAATAGGCTTAACTTCATTATTATTAAGAGATCTATTTCTGAGTAACTTCTGAGTAGTCTGCCAAAGATGAATAATGCTAAGAAACCGTTTGATACTATAGGATAGAGATACCTTATGTTTGAAAATGTTGAGTATGAATGTCTAATGAAAGAATCGATGATCATGAGATATGATAATATTGAGAGTGTCAGAAAATATATTCTGAAAATAATTCATCTCTAAATCAAGCTTAAAGATCTGAAAATTGATCTGCCTCATTCTTTTCTAATACCTTATGCTTTAAATTTCTTATCTACTGAATTCTTCCAAATCAAAATTACTTATAATACTCTGAATGAAATCTAGAGTCTCAATAAGTGAATCACTAAATGTGTTACTTAGAAAGAGAAGCTTAAGAAAGAAAAGAATGAGAGTACCCTTCTTTCCTTTCAATCCAAATCTTATTCTGGCAAAAAATTTATAAAAAAAAAGAATAAACCTCTTGCTCCTAAATAGTCTCAGGATGCTAAAGGATATGATAACAATCCTAGTCAAAATTATTTTGTAGGAGGTCTTAAAGCTGTCATTGAAAAAAGTGTTAGATATTTTCATTGTAAAAAGAAAGGCCATATAAGAAATCAATGCTACAAGTTTAAGTTTTGGTTAAAAAATAAATAAAAATAAGAAGGTAAGCCCTAGCTTTTGTTAGTTATGAGTCAAATGTAGTTGATGTTCCTGTTGATTCCTAATGGATTGATAGTGGTGCCATAATTGATGTTGTCATTTTCTTGTAGGGGTTAATAAACAAGAGGAAACCAAGCCTAAAAGAGATCAAGCTGAAAGTAAGAAATGATCTTGAAGTTATAGAATATATAGGACTTATCAAGTTATCTTTAGAGTCTAGTTCTGAAATTTTTTTAGAAAATATCTTTTATGTTCCTTCTTTTAGAAGAAATTTAATTTCAGTTTCTTCTTTAAATAATTTTGATTTTGATTTTCATGATGAAAAAGTTAATTTAATATTTAATTCTCAAATTATTGATTATGACATTTTGAGTGATGGGTTATATAAATTATGTTTATCTTATGATAAATCCTATATTTTTTTGAATGTTGAGAATGTTGTTGTAAAATATTCTAGAATAAAAGATAGATCCTCTATATTATGGTACAAGTACTTAGGATACACATCTAAGAAAAGAATTGATAAACTAATTAAGGATGACATCTTACTTGCCTTAGATTTTGAGGATATGAAGACTTACATTGACTATATTAAAGATAAATTGACTAAGACTAAAAAAAAAGAGACAACTCATAGTTCAGATCTTCTAGAAATAATTTATACTAATATTAGTGGACCTTATTTCCTACAATCTATGATAATAAATATTTTATTTCCTATATTTTATGGTAATAAATATTTTATCATATTTATTAATAATTTTTTTATATAGTTATCTTTATTTGATTAAAAAAATTTGATTTTCTTAAAAAAATTAAAATTTTTAAAATAAAAATTAAAAAATAATTGAAAAAGATCATTAAGATCATGAGATCTGATCGTGGGGGTAAGTATTATAGCAAACATGATGTAGCAGGATAATATATGGATCTATTTGCCAAGTATTTATTAGATTATAGAATTATTGCTCAATATACTATATCTAGTAGTCCTGAATAGAATGGTGTGATCGAAAGATATAATCGCACTCTTAAAGATATGATGAGGAGCATGATAGATAGGTCAAACTTGCTAGAATATCTATGAGGTGAAGCTATTAAAACTGTCTTATATATTCTTAATAGAGTTCTTAGTAAATCTGTATCCAAAATATATTTTGAACCGATAGAAAACCTAGTCGAAACCAATTTTGGGTTTAGAGTTGTCCTGCAAAAGTAAGAATATATAATCTTATAAAAAAAATACTGACCCCAAAACCAATCATTGTTATTTCATTGGATATCCAGAACATGTTAAAAAATATATATTCTATAATCTTGGAAGAGGTAACAAAATTGTAGAGTCACAGACTGCTATATTTTTAGAACTTGATGTGGCTGATATTAAATCTTTTCAAATTATTGATGTTGATAATAAGTAGATTGAGATTGTCTCCATTCTTATGATTGCATCATATGAGAATATAATTTTTACAGCTATTGAGAGAATAGATATTTAGGATCCTGATCCTCCAACTCCAATTTTAAATTCTCAATCTGTTCAATCTATTGATAAGATGACATTAAGGAGTTTGCCCAACAGAGGAGGCCTACCATTTTTGATGATTTCTTTATCTATCTTGAGGAAAGTGATTATAATATTGGGTATGGGGTTGATTCAGTGATATATCATAATGCTATAACTTGTCCTCGGTCTGATTTATAGATAAATATTATGAAGAAAAAGATGCAGTCTATAGCTAACAATAAAGTATGAAAGCTTGTTGAGCCTATTGAGAAGTATAAATCTATTAGATGTAAGTAGGTATATAAGACTAAAAAGAATTCTAAAGAAAGAGTTGAGCATTTCAAGACTAGGTTGATAGCTAAAGAATTTATTCAGAGAGAAAAAATTAACTACACTGAAACTTTCTCTCCAATATCCTCAAAAGATTTTTTCAAAGTCATCATGTCTTTAGTGACTCATTATGACTTGGAGCTTCATCAGATAGATATTAAAACTGCTTTTCTAAATGATAATCTCAGTGAGAAAGTGTACATGAAATAGCTTGAGGATTTTTAAAAAAATAGGAGAGAATATTTAGTTTGCAAATTGAAAAAGTTCATCTATGGCTTGAACCAAGCATCTTGACAATGGTACTTAAAATTTGATAAGATGGTAACCTCTCTTGACTTTGAAAAAAATAAGATTGATCAGTACATCTACCTCAAAATCAATGAAAGCAAGTTTATCTTTTTTATTTTATATGTTAATGATATCTGACTTATCAGTAATGATTATGTTTGCTCAATGAGACTAAACAAATATTATCTAGAACTTTTAATATGAAAGATCTTGGAGAGATGACTTTTATCCTAGGTATTGAAATTCATAGAGATAGATCACGTCATCTGTTGGGTTTATCATAGAAGGCATATATTAATAGAATTCTTAAAAGATTTAATGTATAGAATTATAAATCATGTGATATAGTTGCCAAGAATGACAAGTTTAGTAAAGATCAGTGCCTCAAGAATGAGCTTGAGAGAGATCAGATGAAGAATATCTTTTATGCTGGTGTTATTGAGAGTCTGATGTATACTCAGATTTGCACCAGACATAACATTGCCTTCATATGAGAGTTCTTGGTAGGTATCTATTAAACCTAGATCTTCAACATTGAATTGCTGCAAAGAGAGAAATAGGGTACTTACAAAAAATCAAAGACTATATGCTTATGTATAGAAGAACTGATGATCTACAATTACTGGGATGTTCTAATTCAGATATTGCTAGATGCCTTGACGATTTAAAATCAACCTCAAGATATATTTTTATGTTAGTTGGAGGTACAATATCTTGAAGAAGTATTAAACAAACCATAACGGCTTCTACTATGCAAACTGAATTCATTGCCTGTTATGGAGCTGCTACTCAAACTATTCGACTAAAAAATTTTATTACAAGACTTTAGATTGTTGATTCTATCATCAGACCACTGATAATCTAGTATGATAATAGTGCTGCTGTATTCTTTACAAAGAATAATAAATCTTTTAATGGATCTAAATATTTAAAGTTAAAATAATTGATAGTAAGAGATCTTATGAAGAAAGATGACATAACTATTGAGTACATAGATAAAAAATCAATGTTGACTGATCCCTTGACTAAAGATTTGAGGCCCATATATTTTGCAAAACTTATTGAAAATGTGGGCATACTAAGTTCTTTTGATATACTTGGTTAGTGAAAGTGAGTTTATATTTATGTTTTATTGATGCTTTATTGTTATGAATTTTTTTCATCTCAAACACTTTTGATATATATTGTTGGCATGATAAATTAATGATATATTTATTTTAATTCTTTTGATTAGGTGTACATATTTATTTTAGTATACTTAAATATATCTTTTGTTTATGTTTCTATTATATAAAATATGAGATCAGGTATCAAGTCTCAGATATGTTTTGCTATCTCGTCATTGATACCATATCGAGTATGTGAGGTAGAATGGCTTGTTGTTGAAGTCATTAAAATTTTTCTTACTTATTTTATACCTAAGTATGTTGAAGAAAAATTGATGAACTGATAATGAAAATAGCATGTGTTTGGATTACTTTTGGATGCTATTTTCTTGCTACACTACTATACCAAGACTCATATCGATAGTGTTAGCTATATTTGTAACCATAGATAAATCTTATGTTAAATAACAAATGCAATGACTTTCATGATTCAGCATGATTAATACTATTAGACCGAGTCAATTCTAAGATGCTGTCTATGGATCATATGTTTTTCAAAATCATGGCCACATACTATATTTTCTGTTATTTAGCCCAAAAGCCATTTTTTAAAAGCAAAATATTTTTAAAATTTTAAAATCATAATTAATATTGTCCAAATGGAAGAATGTGAGAATTTTCTCTAATTATGGGCTCTCATAAATTATTTATTTTATTTTATTAAAAATAAATTAATTATATGATCTGGATTAATAGACATGCATGTAAGTCCAATGATATTTGTGATCCTTTTATTTTGGGCTAGGTGCACCTTACATTGGGTTGATATGGTTGGAACGGCATAATATAGACTTTAGTCCAACATAAATCCATGATGGATGGGCCTGTTACGATTTTATTTTATATAGCTAGATCTCCTCTATACTTTCTATAAATACCATAAGACTAGTTCTCAAGCTTATCCCATTAAATAGCCATCTGTTGAGAGAAAATTAGTAGAGAAGGATTTAGCTCTCGGTGTTCATTTGAGCATCCGCTATTATTCTTGAAAAATTAATGGAGAATACAGATATGCATCTATTTTTATATTCTAATCTTTTGTATAGATTTATGAAAAATCTTCTATAGTTTGAGATAAAAGGCCATACATAATTCATTTGTTGCTAGTAAATTTATTGTACATAGAGCCAACATTATTGAAAGAAATGATTTACAAAAATAATATACTTTTATACAGTGAAGAAAAGATTTTGAATTATTGCACTATATAGAAATCCCTTGGTTTGTTTGATTCTTCATGATTCTTAAATTGTATGATTCTTGCTGATAAAAAAAAAAAAAATTGATTGTTACATAATATGTAAGATTCTTTTAATCAATATGATTCTATATGATTTTTGGCTACATAATTCTTGCTAACGAAAAAATGTTTAAAATTATTGAACCATATATAAGATTCTCCTAATCAATATGATATTTTAGGATTCTCGCTAATACACCCTCATAAGATAATGGATCCATTGGAGACACCTATCTTAGAACAAAGAAAGATGAATTATTACCATGATAGAGGTTTAGTTAGTGCATCTTAAGTAGATACATGAGTGACTTTTAAAAAAAAATTAAAATTTTTGTCTCGTACAAAATGATAATCTATAGCAATATATTTATGTTTCATCTTGGAGGGAAATATGGAATAAGCACATACATATGTGGTGCTAATATTGTCACAGTAAATTATTAGGGAGGTGAGATATATCCACTTTAGATAAAAGTGAATGAGTCCAAGCTATTTCTAAGGTTGTAGCAGCAACAACTTGATACTCATCCTCAATAGATGATCGAGCGACAAAGCATTGCTTCCATGAACACCATAAGATAAGATTATTTTTCAAAATACACAATATAGATTGTAGTGGGTGTGCGATTATCTTTGTGACTCACCAATCAATATCAGAGTAGGCATGACAAGAGAGAGAAGAATAATGCCTAAATTGTAAGTCATGATAAATGGTTCCCTTGAGATATTGAAATACACATTTGATGGCACTCCAATGATTTCGAGGATTGATGTATGAATTGAAATGATTTATTGACTGCAAATATGATATCAAACTGAGAAAGATATAGATATTAAAGAGCACCAACAACTCATTTATATTCGGCAACTTCAATTCGAGCAGAACCATCATAAAGACTAAGAGAACCAGTTGTAGACAAGGAATTAGCAAATTCCTTAGCTCCAAGCATATATATATATGATCAAGTAAATCGCGTATATACTTGTGTTGAGAGAGAAAAAGATCAAAAGATATAGGTAAAACTTCAGCATCTAAGAAATAATGAAGATCCCCCAATTCTTTTAGAGAGAATTTTTCTGAAAACGCTTGAACAAACTAATGCAAAAATAAGTTAGTATTGTCGATGAAAATCAAAATTATCCACATAGACTAAAAATTATGTAGTAATATCACCATGAGAATAAATAACTCTAAAAGAATCAACCTTTAATTAAATAAATTAAGCCATACTTAATGACAAAAGTGCTAAGAGCTGGATACCATGGCCGAGGAGCCTATTTGAGCTCATAAATGGCCTTCTTAAGTTAGTATACATATATAGGGAAAGAGTGATCAATGAAATCCACTGATTGTTGCATATAAACCTCTTTAGTAAGGCTACCATGCAAAAATACATTATTCACATCCAGTTATTAAAGTGCCCATTCTTTTGCTAAAATAATACATAGAACAACTCTGATCATATATAGTTGGTTTCACAACTAGACTAAATGTATCATAATAATTAAGGCAGAAGCTCTTAATGACAAGTCTCATGTTATAGTGAATGATACCGCCATTAAAATTTTGTTTGATACGAAATACCTATTCACATCCTACTATATTTTGATTTTGGTAAGATGAAACTAATTTCTAAGCCATTTTGAAGAAGAGCATTGAATTCATCCGACATAGCAGCCCATCGGTTAGGGTCCTTTAGAGCTTAAGATGCACATGTTGGTTCTTGAGCAAGGGATGGGAATGTTTGGTAACACCATATAGTTGTTTTGATTTGAGGATATTATTTTAGGACTTTGTGATCATCATATGCGTGTAGTGTGGGACTAGGTTAGAGGTATAAATAGATGATGGTGAAAAGGAGGAAGAGGGTTGGTTGGGCATTTCATGGGTGAATGGTAGAGATGAGAAATTAGGACTCATGAGGGACACATGACAAATACTTGTAGGTGAAGAAGGAGACTTAGTTGGAGATGAAGGGCTATCGTGCAAGTGTCATAGGGGAGTTGCACTTGGGGCCTTGAGCATGATGTCGATGGATTAGGTCGAGTTCCTTCATGCAAAGTGTTATACAAGATGTGTTATTGCTCAAGAATGACAACTAACTTTAGTTGATTGAAGTGGGTAGCATGAGATGAGAAGGATCGGAGTTGATTTGTGAAGAAGCTGACCACAGAAATATTCAAGAGATTACATGAGGAGATTTGAGAATGCAAGGAAAAAGAGAATATGGTTTCATCAAAGACAATGTGATGCAAGATATAAATCTTCCTGGTGCTAAGATCATAACATTTATAAGCACTTTGATGAGTGAATAATCAAGAAAAATATAAGGTCTAGATCGATGATTAAGTTTATTTTTGGTACTATATGGCTTTAGCCAAGGATAACATAGACACCTAATGATGCAAAGTTTAGTATAAGATGGATGAACATTGAATAGTACTTCAAAAGATGATTTGAGATTACAAATTCATGTGGATAGGCAATTAATTAAATAGATAACCATTTGAAAAGCATAGAACCAAAAGTATGAAGGTAGAAATGCTTGATATAATAGTATATATTAGTCCAATTTCAATAGTATGCCTATGACTCTGCAAAGCCATTATGCTGGGTTGGGATGTGTGAGGGGTTTGAAGGTGAGTGATGATAAAATAAAAAGGTCTTTGAAACTCACCATCAATATTATAGCAATTAAAGTGCAAAAATAATTTTCAACTAAATTTTTGAATTTTGGGAGTAGTGGAAATGATGTCAAATTTATTTTTAATAGGATATAACTATATATATTTGATATAGTGGTCAACAAAAATTACATAATAATTGAAACCTTCAATAGATTGTACAAGTACTAGATCCCATGCATCAATATAATGAAGATCAAGAGGACTCCGACTTGACAAACTTGATGCATCAGAGGGGAGCTGATGGTTTTAATTTCATGGATACAAATTACAAAGTGAGGTAGGAGTGGACTTTAAGGAAGATAGTGAATTAAACCTCAAAAGATGTTGAAAAATTTGAGTGCAAGGATGACTAAGATGCTTATGCTAGTCATATGATGATGTATGAATACCAACCATAGCCAGTGGTCAAGTTTGAGATACATGTATTGAGAATGCCATCTCACTAACATCATTATTGTTCAGACCTAGAATTAGAATCGCCCCCACGCACTTAGATCCTTCACCACAAAATGACGAGGGAAAAAAATTCAATAGAAGCTGATTAGTTTTGTAAAACTCATAGACAAAAATTCAATTTTCTTAGACAGAGGGAACGCTTAAAATATTAGATAATGAATATGAGGCAGTGGATGAGGAAATTATTGTAGAACCATTATATGTAATCTCCAAACCTGACCCATTACCAATAATTATTTCATCAAAACTACCATAATCTAAGTAAAGAGATAGATTCCATAGATTGAATGTTACATGGTGAGAGATAGCCAAGTCCATGAGTCAACTTTGATAAGAGGCATGAAAGGAAGTAGCACAATAAGCAATCGACTCAAAGAAAAAATATTGTTTAGTATTATAACACTGTTTTGCCGTGTGGCTTATGTTGCAAATTTGATATACCACCCTTGAAGTTTGGTTTGGATGACTAGCTTGCGGACCATTGTGCTTTTGATGATTAGAAGGATGGGTGCTATTAGGCTAGTTCTAACTAACTTTATTATGATGATGATAGGTATTGGATTTTTTTGTATAGTTGGTAGTGTCTATAAGAACTTCGCTTCTAACTTTCTCTCTCTTCAAGCATTGTTCAAATTCAATGAGTTTGTCATAGAGTTCTTCAAAGATAATGAGAGACTTTCATGTTTGAATTGCAATAGAAATTTTCTTAAATTCCAACACCAAGCCATTGAGAGTATGAAGAATCAAGTCATTCTCATCAATTAGAGTATTAACAAGAGCAAGTTCATCGCCGACATCTTTCATGAGTTAAAAGTATTTAGCCATCAAGCAAGTATCATGCTTGGTGAGCATTAGGCACTCCTTAAGATTCATAACATGTGAGCTTGTCCTATTTGTCAAGAGACGTGCTAGCTTCTTCTATGCTTCACACGAGGTCTTTGCAAAGGTGATGAGATGCATGATTGAGTCAGAAGTGGAGGCTGTTATTGCATGAAGCAGTAGTCTATCTTAACAGAGCATGAAGATAAGTTGGATTTGGGTTCCTTGTCCTATCATGGACAATAGTTATGGATGGAGGGGATATAGTCCCATCAAGTTGTAGTCATGCCATGATAGATAGTTCATAGTTGTGAGTTTTAGTGATATTTGGCTGAAGCATTTATGGAGATAAGATATTGTTTAGGTTTGAAGAGGGAGGATTAGATACAACCATAGAATTGGTGGTACTTGAAGAGGTTTTTTTAGCCATGGAGAGAAAAAAAAGGACTGGGATCATTGGCTTGTTTTGTTATGCCTATGGCTGCTCGAAGCCACAACTGTAGATCCGATCTTTTATACGGAATCTAGATATTAATTGAGCAAACCAAAGAAGATCAAAAAAGAAGAGAAAAAAAGGATGGCGCCTAGGATTTTTGGCGTTAGAACCAGAGAAAAAGGAAGTTAAGAAGAAAAGCTCAATTATATTCCACTCTCTTGTAAAAGTTACAATACCTGGATTTATATATCTTAGGATTTCCACATGAATCCTAATAAATCCTAGCTTATAAACTTTCTTAGGCTAACCAATACATGAAAGCACTCATCCAAATCCATGTACACCCATGATTTTATATGCTCTCATCCTCTGAATCTAAACCTAACCCATACATGAATTAGCCTCCTTAAGATGTGTCAAACCAGGCCTTAAGATCCATTGGATCAAACCCCATCTAAGATCAAACAAAAAAATCCAATGTAGATCTATCCACCGTATCTGAGCTGGCTCGATAGAGGCTTGAGTCAGCTCGATTGTGTCTCATACCATAGATTTTCGAGCACTATCTTTTGTCTACTTAAAAGGGTTGGCTTGATCTCGGTTCGAGCTGACTTGATCTCAATCTGGGCCGGTTTGATCTACATCCGAGCTAGCTTCACCTATATGCAAGTCTCTTTTATTGACTGATACTTCTCTTGGCTTTGATTCTTTGCTCTATTTTGTATTAATTCTTAGATCTCTGGAGCACCAACCAAGCCTCTTAAGGTCCTCACACATGAACCTTAAGCCCATGGAGAGCTACGTACCATTTCCATCCTAGGACTACTCTGTTAGATATGTGCCGTAGAAGCTAAATTGGCTAACACTTATAATACACTTCTAAGAATAATTTTATAATTTTGACTATAAATTAATAAAATAATTATTTTCTATCATAGTATGTATTTAAAGTATATGTAATACATTTTTTAAGTTAATGATAATGATAATTTATATTTTTAAAAAGTTAAAAATTTAAGATATGAATTTTTATAATTAACTCATAAACTGCTTTCGACCGTAGGATCATCATAAGGAAGATGATTTATCCGGAAGGTTAATATACGATCGCTTTCTTTGAGTAAATGAGTCTTGAGTCTACAGTGTGGAGACACCGAAGCGAGAGTACAGATATTAGAGAATGAGGGCACTGAACATAATCACCTCGAGCATTCATAAGAAAATCTATCTTCTCATCGATGACTGATTTGATGTTGCAGTAGTGTGTCTGGTTCTTTGACCCGAGGTGCATCGATAATTTACCTTAAGGGTATTGTAGTTTGATTTGATTTGAAAAGTCTTTAAAACAACTTCTAAGAGTAGTCTGTTCATCTTACGAACATCATCGCGTAGATGCTGAATCTTATGCCAAAAATCTTGGATCTTCAATTAGTATCAAAGTCAGGTTGCAGTTCTTCGGATCTATTTTAGATCTGATTTTATTTTTATTTTTTATCTGATATTAAAAAATTTTAGATATCATATTAGATATGATTAGATCTAAAATAAAAAAATTAAAATTAAATTATTTAGATATAATATGTATGAGATGCATGACTAAACTAAAAATAGAATAGTTCTATATGTAGTCTAGTATAATCATATTATTAATTTGATTAAATATAATTTTAAATTTATTTAATTTTTATTTTATTAATATTATAATTATTATAATTAGATCTAGAAAATAGAAAATAAAGTTTTTAATTTTTGATTTATTTATATGTGATATGAAAAGATGCATATTTAGACTAGTTATAGAATAGTTCTACAAATTATCTAGAATAATTTTATTTTGATATGATCAAATTTAAATCTATTTTTTAGATGTTATATATGATATTTTAGATCTAAAAAATATGCATGTTTAATTTAGTGATGATACATGAGATGTATGCAAATCATGTATTAGTTATATCATTAATTATATATGTGATATATGATCTACATCTAACTAGTTTTGTAGTTTGAATTATATTTTTGATTAAGACATTCTTCTTGACTATTCGATCATAAGAATAAAATAAGATTTAAAGATCCTCTTTTTTCATTCGATGAGGTGTTCTTATGGCGTGTAGGGGTGCTGCACGTTCGTCCTTAATCAGAAATTAGAACTTATTTTCTACAAAATCCTAGATCTTAAAATTCTAGAATTTTAATACATATTTTTTGTTTATGAATCCAAACTTAATTAAGAATTAAGATTATAAATTTAATTAAATTTAGAATTAAAAATTTTTAGATCTAAGATATTTTCATAAAATTGGGTTTGAACTTAGATAGTTCAATTAGGTCTAGCGGTTGATTAAATCGAATCAAGAGTTTGTTAGGTGGGATCAAGAGTACTTAGAATTGACTAGCCTAATAGTTGTAAGTTTGGATCAAGATCGACTCACAGTCACATGTGATCGATCTAATTAAAACCTAATTTGATTCCATGGTTCGCGACTAGATTGTAGGCTAATCCGATTAGTTCTGATTCGATAATTTAGTATCTAAGGTAAGTTTGGTAGATACGTTCAATTAATTTTTAATTGAAAGCTACTCGATTTAAATATATTTTTATCGAGTTAATGGCATATCCCTTCCACCAGTCTCACTTACCTGGCCATTTATGTCAATTCAGTTCTAATTTAAGATGGCTAATAGTTTGAGCTAATCCATGCCACTAGACTTGTCATAACCGTTATAACTGAGTCAAGTCTAAGAGACCTAAATTGAATTTCTCCAAGAAAAGATTAAGTCAATTAGTCTTCCACCATTATAGATGTACGGGCCCTTCTCGGATTGATTGTTCTCGACTGGTTACAGTGGTTCAGTTGCACTAGAAAGATGTAACCATGTCTATTAGGCATTGGATGCTATGGGTTGGAAGATGGATTGGGCTCAATATTTTAGATACGGTAAGAAATCCAATCAAAAATCTAATTTATGCAAATGATGGGTTTGACTTAACTAAAGAGTGGATCAATATTTCGAATATGGTGAGATTCATGAATTAGAGATCAGGATTAGGTGCATCATGATTAGAGAATCATTGGATAAGAGTTGTCCACTCATCGATTGATCCATCATCAATAACTGTTAGGTGAGGTAGTGAGTCAATCGGTGGGACCGCACCATCCACTAAAAATTAATTGATCGTAAAAATTTTTGCATCTCTGTCCAGAAAGTGTAGGGATCCAAGAAAATAATGAGAGCCTAATTTATTTAAAAATAAATTTTTTAAATAAATTAATTAAGTCTAATTATAAAATCTAATTAGAAATTTTAACTCTCTATAAGAAAATATCTGCGTCTAACCCACTAGCCCGTATCCTGGACATCCATTGACCGATCGGATCCAACTTCAAGGATTGACTCCAAAATTTTAAAATTATTTTGGATTCCTAGAAGTTGACTCATGTGTTGGAACAGGACCCTCCCACTTTACCAGTCCGTCCATTCGCTGATCAGAGAGCGTCTCTAGAGAAATGGATGGATGATGATAATAAAGTCAGGTATTACATGTTGGGCTCGATGTCTGATGAGCTCCAGCGCCAACATGAAGACATTAAGACTAGACACCAAATGTTGGCTCACCTGCAAGAGTTGTTTGGTGAACAAAGTCGCACAGCCAAATATCAAGTCACTAGAAAACTTTTTAAGACTCAAATACGTGATGGACAGTCGGTCCAAGATCATTATCTGATGATGATCAAAAACTTAGAAGAGCTTGAGAAGCTTGATGTCAAGTTGGACAAGAATTTGCAGATTAATATAATTCTGCAATCCTTGACTGATGCGTATGGACAGTTCATCATGAACTACCATATGCATAAACTATAGAATACTCTGGTAGAACTTATGAATATGCTGGTTACTACTGAGCTTTCTATGAAAAATTCTAAAGGCTCAGTACTTGCTGTGGAGCGGACTTCTTCCAAGAGAAAGTCTTTTAGAAAGAAGAAGAAGTCCGTGAAAAAGCAGAAGATGGATGGTGGAAAGAAGAAGAAGGCAGAGTCAAAGAAGAAAATTGCTGATAAAGAAAAATATTTTCATTACAATACAAACGATCATTGAAAGCAGAACTGCCTCTTGTACCTGACCAGCCTGAAGAATAAGAAGGAGCCATGTCCTTCTAGAGGTATGGTTGTTATAGAATCTAACCTTACGATTTTTTCTGTATCTAGTTGGATGTTTGACTCTAATTTTAGTACTCATTTATGCACTTCTATACAGGATCTTAAGGATAGTAGAAGGCTGAAGGATGGTGAGATGATTCTATGCATCGAAAATGGAGCAAGAGTTGCTATAGTGGCCATGGAAACCTATCCTCTACGATTACTGTTAGGATTAGATTTAGTTCTTAGAGACTATTTTTATGTGCCTGCAGTAAGCAGAAATTTGATTTTTATTTCATGTATAGAACAGGAAGGCTATGTAATTAGTTTTCTTAAGGACCATTATAATATTCTTTATGAAAGAAATAAAATTATAAGTGGTTTTCTTATAAATAATCTCTATCAGTTATATATTGATGCTTCTATTTTCAATATCGAGAAAACGTGAATGCAATAAGATCAAAACGATCTAGAGATAGTCTAAATGATAGGTATCTATGGCATCTTAGGCTAGATTATATACCGAAAGATAGGATTAACAAATTGGAGAAATCTGGGCTATTGGGTTCGTTGACTTCCGAGTTATATCCGATTTATAAATCATGCCTTCATGGCAAAATGACCAAGCTTTCTTTTGTAGAATATGAGAAAAGGGTCACAGAACTACTTACCCTAATACATAATGATGTGTGTGGCCCATTTGATGTACCGACTAAAGCCAACTATGTTTACTTCATTACCTTTATCGATGATTTATCTCGATATGGGTATGTGTATTTGTTGCGACATAAATCTAAAATTTTTGAAAAGTTCAAAGAATTCAGACATAAAGTAGAAAAATAAACTAAAAAAATTATTAAGATTCTTCGATCAGATCGAGGAGGTGAATAACTTAGTCAAAAATTCCTAGACTATCTTAAGCAAAATAACATAGTCTCTCAATGGACTCCACCTAGAACATCTCAACTCAACGAAATTTTAGAATGGAGAAATTGGATCTTATTAGATACGGTTCAATCTATGATGAGCTTCACGGACCTTCTTGAGTTTCTTTAGGGACATAGTCTAATAATCGCTATATATTTACTGAATAAAATTTTTTTTAAAATTATTTCTATCATACCGTATGAGATATGGCATGGTAAGAAACCAAGTCTGAGTCACCTCAAAATTTAGAGTTGTCCGACTCATGTCAAGAGACAATAGACGGACAAGTTAGAGTATAGGTCCTTTAAAACTCGGTTCATAAGATATCCTAAAGATTCATTAGAATATTATTTCTATATTTTGAAAGATCATAATGTGATTATGAGTTGACATGCCATCTTTCTTAAAAAAATAGTTTATTCAAGATGGTGACATCGGAAGGCAGATTAGGCTCAAGGAGAAAATCTCTCAAGAGCAATGAGCTAAGAATTCTATGAAATCCAATCAGATTGAGCCAGTCCAATCACTACCTCCTCCACCTCGTAGATCAAAAAAAATTTTTCGTCCTTCTGAAAGGTACTTAAGTACTATTTTTGAGGACGTAAAGAAAATATTTCTCATAAAAAATGGAGTTCATGGTGATGATTCCAAAATCTATGATGAGGCGATATTAGATATCGACTCTAAGAAATGATTAGAGATAATGAAGTCAGAGATTGACTCAATATGCTCGAACCAAGTCTGGACCTTGGTAGATCTACCTGAAGGTATAGTATCTATTAGATGTAAATGGATCTATAAGAGAAAGATAGGTGCAGATGGAAATGTGAAGACATTCAATGCTAAGTTAGTGGCGAAAGGATATAGTCAGCACGAAAGCATTGACTATTAGGATACCTTCTCGCCAGTAGCCATACTAAAATCCATCCGCATATTGCTTACTATTGCAACCTATTTTGATTATGAAATATAGCAGATGGATGTGAAAACGATCTTCTTAAATAGATATCTCGAGAAAGATATCTATATGGAACAGCCATTAGATTTTACATTCAGTGATACTGATCACAAGATCTGTAAGCTATAAAGGTCCATCTGTGGACTTAAGCAAGCATCTTGGAGCTGGAATGCTCATTTCAATGATGTGATCAAATCATTTGGATTCATCAAGAACGAGGAAAAATTATGTGTATTCAAAAAGATCAATGGGAGTGCTGTTGTCTTTCTCGTACTGTACGTGGATGACATCCTTCTTATTGGAAATGATATTTTCATGTTAACCACAGTTAAATTATGGTTATCAAAAGAGTTCTTTATGAAAGACCTAGGAGAGGCATCCTTTATTTTAGGAATTAAGGTCTATAGGGATAGACCGAATAGGATGCTGGGTCTCTCACAGAAGATGTATATAGAAGAGGTACTAAAGAGGTTTAGCATGAAAAACTCCAAGAGAGCATTGGTGTCCTTCGGACATAACATTTATCTCTCCAAGAAGATGTATCCCAATACACCTAAAAAGATTGAATGCATAAGCAAGATCCCTTATGCTTCGGCAATAGGGAGCCTCATGTACGCCATGCTATATATACGATCTGATATCGTCCATTCTGTGAGTGTCACGAGCAAATATTAATCGAATCCAGATGAAGAGCACTGGACTTCTATGAAATATATCCTTAAGTACTTGAGAAGGACTAAGGATATGCTCTTAGTTTTTGGTAACGGAGAACTCCAGGTTCAGAGTTATACAGACTCAGATTTCATGTCTGATATAGATGATCGAAAGTCGATATCAAATAGTCTGTTTGTGTGTAATGATGGTGCTGTCAGCTGAAAGAATTTCAAGTAGACTGTGATAGCAGATTCCACCATGTAGAGTACATCGCTACATCGAAAGCTGTAAAGGAGGCATTCTGGTACAAGAAGTTCATTGCAAAAATTAGAGTGATGCCATCAGATGTCGTTCCTCTGTACTACGACAATAATGGCACCATAGTTCTAGCTAAGGAGCCAAGGTCTCACAAGAAATCCAAATATATCGAGTGGTGATTCTACCTCATTCGTGATTACCTCGAGAAAGGTTACGTTGAGGTCAAGAGAGTCGACTCCACGAACAATGCAGCAGATCCACTGACGAAGCCTTTAGGTCAGCAGAAGATTGAAGCCCACCTTAAGAAGATGGAACTTAAATTTGTAGCCAATTGGCTTTAGGTCAAGTGGAAGTTTATTAAATGTGTGCCCTAGAAGCTAAATTGGCTAACACTTATAATACACTTCTAAGGACAATTTTATAATTTTGACTATAAATTAATAAAAAAATTATTTTCTATTATAATATGTATTTAAAGTGTATGTGATACATTCTTTGAGTTAATGATAATGACAATTTATATTTTCAAAGAGTTGAAAATTTAAGATATGAATTTTTATAATTAACTCATAAACTGCTCCCGACCGTAGGATCATCATGAGGATGATGATTGATCCGGAAGGTTGATGTACGATCACTTTTTTTGAGTAAATGAGTCTTGAGTCTATGATGTGGAGACACCAAAGTGAGAGTACAGATACTCGTTAGAGAATGAGGGTACTGAACATGATCATCTCGAGCATTCATAAGAAAGTCTACCTTCTCATTGATGACTAGCTCGATGTTGTAGTAATATGTCTGGTTCTTTGATCTGAGGTATATCGATAATTTACTTTGAGGGTGTTGTAGTTTGACTACATCATAACTCGATCTTCTAGTCATTCAAAATCCTGAGGTGTATGTTGACTATAGTACGTTCATTGTAGGAATTGTATTGCATCAATAAGGGATCCATCTACCTCGATAGATGAGAAGTAGCCCTATGATGATCATGAGAATCGAGTTTATAAGCCCATGGCCATGGTAGAGTGAAGATGATAGAAAGAGTTTCTATAAGGATTTCACATAGGACTCGAATCGAATGATTAATTCATATGACAGATATTGGGTTTGACGAGTTCACCTTAATCCTAATCCTGTCGAGGCTCAAGATAGAAGAACCTAATCATATAGGTAGCTGCATCGAGAGATTCACTTTCAGTTTTGATGGATTGCTACCATATACTACTAGGTGTCACTGATAGATTTTGGGAGTAATTAGAATGATTTTGATAATCGATCATTCTAATTTTATGAATCAGAAAAGTTTTGGTCCATCGAAAGATGTTTCGATGATGGAGATCATGATATATCCCATTATCATACGAAACTAAATCTAACTAGATCACACAAACAAGAATTTAGGTTTGGATGTCATCAATTGATCTAACCTAGTTCGATTAATTTGGATTAGATCAAATCAGGTTCAACGTAATCGTGCTAGCACACGATTGAGCCTGACTTTCTCCTTCTATAATCTTTCTGATTCATCATAATTGAGTCAAATTTGATTTGACTTATTTTTATATTTTGAATGAGTTTATTTTCATCTGACTAGAATAAGTCTAGTTTAGATTAATTATGAAAATTAAATTCCCCTAGTGTAATTGGACTAGGGTCAATAGTTGATCCAATTGAGAGAATTGAGGGTCATATGATCAAAAAATTTTAAATTTTTTTTAAAAAAATATTTTACTTTAATTTTTAGATATATGATAGAGGATGAGTTATAATTTGGGTGTGCAAAATTTTATGATTTTTGGAGGTGCCTAGGCTAGGTTTTGATAGAGTTTGATTTGGATCAAACTCTTAAGAGAAGAGTCCTAGATGCACATAGACTCTTCCTTATCCTTTCATGCCGCCACCTTCCAGGTAGATTTTTGGCATCAAAACTAAATGAGGTCTAGGGTTTTCTATGGAGATCAGGTTTACGAGTCCCAATGGTCGAATTAATAAAGTTTTTGATAAAAAAAGACTCTTTATGGCACTATATCTAGTATAAGAACTCTTCTCATGAAATTGCCTCAATGAAATTTATTTTTTTCACACCCAAAGGAGCCTTCTCTCTGATATCCATGCCCCTCTATCTTCTCTCTCCCTCTCTTCTACATGCCTAAAAAGTTAGACACAAATCTGAGTTGAAGGTCCAAGATTTTTGGCATAAGATTCAGTATCTACGCGGCGGTGTTCGTGAGACGAACAAGCTGCCCTCAAAAGTCATTTTAAAGGCTTTTCAAATTAGATCCAGATCTGATTTTTGAAAAAAGATTCACGAGGAGAAGATGTTTAAATTCTGCCCGAGTGGATACCTATGGAGGCTAGACGCTTGCGTGGCTCCTTTCAGAACCTCAGGAATCAATGGGATCATCGTAGGATAATTAGATTACCAAATCAGATACTTAAAATTAAATCTAATTTAATTTTATTTTTAACTTTTAATATCAGATCTCTATGATCAGATTCGAGAAGTCTCAAATCTGATTAGGATTTTAGAAAAAAAATTTAAAATATTTTTTCAGATCCAATTAGATTTGAACGATCCTGTGCCGGAAAAATAGGTTTTCCTTCATAGTCCTATCCTAATCTCTCCAGAGTCAACATCCTGACTCCTCCTGTGGCCTTTCAAGGCTTGAAAGCACCACCAATCCTTATAATCTCCATCTTAGTGCATCCAAGCTTTGGCACACTTGACAATATCCTTCTATACGATTCCACTATTGATACTCATCCTGATAGTTCCTTGTGCAAACATCACTTCCGCCAATCCTCTTCAGCTACTATGCATCTTTAGAGATCTTTGGGATGATTGCCTCCACCGTTGAAGATCTTGGCTTACTCCTTAGCACCACCTTAAAAATTATAGGCATCTTTCTACTTGGTAGCCACATCATTTATCTTGGACTTTTAGGAGAATTCGTGGCATTTCTATACCTGCACTCACTACACCTGATGCTCCATTTGACACGATCTCCTCAAAGCCATGCTTGTCTTCCTGTACAATCTGTTCCACCTAGATCTGTGCAATCCTAGCACTAGTGCTGGGATATAAATCCTCCCTCTGCATCCCTCCGCTCTGAATTCATGTCATATCTTCCTTCACCTATGAAGCCACCTCTGTCTGGTGCTCCACCTGAAATCAAAATTCTTCTGATGCCGTAGAAGCCGACTATGTAATCGAGTCATCTGAGGCCAACTACCTAATGCTGTACTGCTGGGTCTACTGCTGCACCTCGAATACCATCGCTATCTCATTGAATCCTCCGCACACCATGGATCCCTTCGAAGCCATCTCGAATATATCGCATCCTGCAAGCTCTTCCAAAACTATCAAGAGCTCAACTCCTTCAATAATTGTACCAATGGAATCCGATTTTTTTTTCTTTCTTATACTTTTTTTAAAGTGGACACTCCCACTTAAAATATCATATTTTACTATACTTGAAGCATCTCTTGGACTCTTTGCTGTTCCTCTGCTCGTCTTTCTTTTTTCCTTTCTTTGGCTTCTTTGAAACTGCGAGATCCTCCTGAAAGATCTTCCTTTACGTCATCCACTCTCACTGCTCATTGGACTTGAGCATGGACACGATCTTCTCGTACACCAATCTCGTTACCATATAGCAACGTATTTACCAACGGATCAAAACTTTCAGGTAGTGAACATAGCAGTAATAAATTTTTGTTCTTTTCTTTGAGATCCATCCATACATTGAGCAAGTCCATGCTCATCCGATCGAACCGCTGAATATATCCCGCAACATTCTCATCCTCCTACATCCGAAGGCTGTATAGTTGCTTCTTTAGTATCAATTTGCTGCACATATTCTTTTTCATGTACAATTGGTGCAATCTTGATCATAAATTCTTGGATGTTCTCTCCTCCAACATGCCATACAAAATCTCATTTGCTAGACAAATTCTAATCATGGCATATGCCCTTTTCTCCAAGGATATCCACATCTTATCTGTCATTTTCTCCGGTCTATCCTCCAAGATCGAATTCAGCTCCATCTGAACTAATAGATCTTTCATCTTAATTTTCTACGTTGTGAAACTCTCTTTTCTATCAAACTTCTCAAATTTCACCTTCAACCCGTTGCCTTTCATGATCAATCTAAATTAAAAATAGCAAACAGGTAGATCTGAAAAATATCTTGACTAAGAAAGATGGACAACAGCTTCTAGATCTTTTCTTTCCTCACAAAGCCCGAGAAAATCTAGATCTGAATCTCACTGCTGATCCTCTGCTGAAACCTAATCTTCTCCTCCATGCTCAACCATGCTCTGATACCAACTATTATGCCTACAACTGCTCGGAGTCGTAGCCGTAGATCCGATCTATTACACAAAATCTGAGTATTAATCTAGCAAACTAAAAAAGATCAAAAAAGAAGAGAGAAAGGGGATGGCGTCTAAGATTTTTGGCATTAGAATCGGAGAAAAAAGAAAAAAAAAAGTTAGGAAGAAAAGTTCCATTGTATTCTATTCTTTTTTAAAAGTTATAATATCTAGATTTATATATCCTAAAATTTTCACGTGAATCCTAATAAATTTCAGCTCAAAAACTCTTCTAGACTAATTCAATACATGAAAGCATTCATCCAAATCCATATACATCCATGGTTTTTATTGAATAGAAAAGGGACTATATCACTATCCTAGCTCATGACATGCACATGAGGTGGGGACTATCCCTACATGTCCAACGGATGATATTTTTTTTTGCATTCTTGTTCTAATCTGACTAATCTGACTGAGCAATCAGATCAAACTAGCTATTACTGGATTAATTCCCAAGAAAAATGTTAAGTTCTTATATTTTATTATTATATATATATTTAGAATAACAATTTATTTTATTATTTTATTTTTTAAATGATCTAATTAATGATTTTGTTCTTTATCCGTATCAAAATTTTAAATATCATTACTGAATCCTATACCAATTTTTGTTGAATGATACAATATACTGACACGTAAAATGGGACTCCATCTTGTCCCAATATACTTCATACTAATATCAGAAATCTACCTAAATGATAACCGTCCACAACATCCCACTCCAATGGTATTTAAAAATTAAGTTGAAATATAATATAATTTTAAAATACCTGATTCAAGTAACGCTTTGAAAAAAAAATAATAAATCTACGTACCTCTTGCAGAATTCATAATTAAATTTTTTTATACAAAAATATATATTTTTTTTCGCAAATGAAAAACTTCACCGGTTAAAACCCTAGATTGCTCCTGTATGCGATGATGCTACCCGTTCACTCCAGTCGCTCCTGAAATCCTAACCAGGCGCGTCTGTTCTTATCCACCCTACGGCGAGGGAGATCGAGCGAGAGGGAGGAGAGAGGAAGTCGGTGATGGAGGACGTGAAGAAGCGAAAACTCGAGGAAACCGGTAACGGAGATGTCTTCTCACCCCGATCCGAAGGCCAGCTGCGTAATCTTCTGGATCCGCTCAGGAAAGACCAGCTCGTCGATCTCCTCGTCAAATTGTAAGCCCTCCCAGTACGCTGGAGAAGAAGAATGGATCGATTATAAGAGAAAAAAGAATACAATTTTGCTTTGTTCTGTTATTTGTTCTTATCGCTTTCGATGTCATGCGTGGTTGGAAGTAGAGAAAGCGATTTTAGATTTTAGGTTTTAATTATGCTTTTCAACTTCACGAGATAGACAGATACGGATAGTTTCTGAGCTTACGAGGAACTCACGAATTGTCTCGCCTTCTAAAATGAATTTCAAGGTTTATTAGATCTATAAGAAACATTGGATCGCCTATACTTGAACATTTTTTGCCCTCTTTTTGTGTGGCTTTGGCTTTCAATCTCATAGGCTCATGGGTTTTCAGAGGGGCAGAATTTTCATCAACAAGAAGGTTCCTTTAAAACCGTTAAAGATTTGATGGGCTTTGACCCCCTTTACTGCTTGGTTTTGCTTTTCTTTCCTTTCCCTTTTTTTGTTTTTCCGGGATTTATTATCACCCCTCAAAACTCCTCTTCCCATCACATCGCGGGCTCGTACCATAAAATTTGTTGATTTGTTCTTACTTCTTTCACGCATTTTTTTTTTTTTTTTTTTGTGTTCTTGTCTGTTCACAGTCGTTTTATATGTCTACATGTTGGGAAATGCGAAAGATTGATAGTGGAATGGGCGTGGTAGGATAATAACGTAAAGAGTGGTAAACCTTGGAGAGATGGAAATTGAAGTGACAATATTATATAATAAGATGAGGGAAAATGGTTCTTGAGATGGCTTTTATGGATCTAGGATGATAGTGTAAGGACCAGATTGGTCAGGGAGGGACTGAGCGAGTGTTCAAGGTTTCTTGGAAGTTCTTGGAAGAGAAGCAACGGTGTTACGTAAGCACAAAGTAGACTTGGATTAAGCAACTAAGAATGATGTTTAAGTAACTTGTATTTCAAAGAAGTTACCCTTTGATAGGAATCAATGGCCTAGCAAGATCCATGATGTCAACTAAAATTGTCTTCAATAGTTCTCCTCCTTCAACCGCCTCTCCTCTTTTCGTTTACATGCACTTTGGCTAGAATGTTTTTCTGATTATCTTTCAGAATAGTGGATCAGGAAACTATGATTTTTGCGGATAGGTTTGCTTGAGGGTTTTGAACAATTTAAGATTGGCAGGTGATTTACAGTGGTTGATGGAGAATTTGTTGGAAATATGGAGAGGTTGGCAGCTTGTAACTGCTCCTCTTTCGTATGCTTAGTCACTCATCATTTATCATATAGAAATGTGGATATGCAAAAGATTGTGATAGCAGGTAGGATCAAGTTATTTGATTGTTCTTACATCATAGGAATTCGGGGATGTGGAATTTGAGAAATTTTATTGTTATTACTTGTGTTCACTTTGGCATTTCATAACACTGCTTAAGTGGCATCTGTTAAATCCTCCATTGGACTGCATGGCATGACTTAATTAAACTTGGTTTTGGATACATTTTTTGAATGTTAATATTCTTTGTTTACATATGGGCACGCATCATATTGAAGTATCCCATGTCACAACTCTTTGAGGTTGCCATGGCTGGTGGGGTTGATGAAGGAGAGGTTGAAGCAGGAGGCTGGAGGTGAAGAAACGATATGGGGATTCTAAATGAAGTTGTTTAGGGAGATGAAATGATGTGGGGGAATGGCTGATGGTATGCTTACACTACTACAGGAAGGTGGATGATTCTAGTATTCTCAATGCTTGAGTAATGCTACTCTTCAGGAAATCAATTGCTGCTTGCACTGTTGGCTCAGCATAGTCTGCTTAGTACCTTGTGAGGCTGCCTGATATAATGGCTTTGGAGAAGGGGATGCTTTGTCTTTTAGCTCAGATCAGCTTATACACAGCCATACAAATGTGGAAGTTTAATTGAGGGTTACTTCAATGTTGTTTCTTGCTTGCTTTGCTCATTTTTAATGTGGACAAGAACCTGAGAAAAATATATTATGACAAGAAGAAAAAACACCGAGATGGCTAATGCTGACCTCCAAATCAATTGATTTTCAATTTACAGTTCATTTTACATGATCTTTTATTTGCCAGGGCATCAGTTGTTGCTGAATAGTAGCACTTCTCTGGCTACCATCAGTGAATCTCCATATGTGTTTGCACATGCGAGTACACCTTTATTGCATGCTTTAACAATAATTTAATTCAGGGAGCTTTTTCCTTGCTCAGGGTTAACTGGATATCTCCATGACTGAATTGAAGTTAAAATGGGGCATACAGTTGATTGACATAGCATAACCTCTCTCTCTCTCTCTTTTGTTTGGGGGGGGGGGGGTTGTTAATCTCTACCATATTCTTCAAAGTGGCCAATTTTTTTACTTTCAAATTGTTCTGTTTGATGTATAGATGGACGAGTTAAAATTTCTCTAATTTGATGTTTGAAATGGTTTTCATAGTTTGAATTGTTGTCAATCCTTAATTAGAGAGGGTGTATGAATGTTGTTATTGGTTGCATGCCTGTGTGAATTGACGGGGTGCGCGAATGTGTGCCTGTGTGCATGTTGAACCTTGCAGAGGTACCCAGTATCCTACAGTTGCTGAAGAAATTAAAGGTGTTGCCAGTTCAGATCCTGTTCATCGCAAGCTTTTTGTTCGTGGCCTGGCTTGGGAGACTACCTCAGAGACCCTGTGTGCCGTGAGTGCTTTGCTGCTTGCTGTTTGCTGATTGTGTGCTGGGAGTGCCTGATTAATCTTCTATAATAAGTTTGCCAAATATTGAAGGCTGATTACTTAGTTTTTTAAATTTAATTCTTGCTATAAAGTTTTAAGAGATCCAGAGTTCAAATCATTTTTGATAAGCTCGGAGATGTTTCGTATCCAGGCATTTAGTATGCATGGAGAAATTGAAGAGGGAGCTGTCATTTTTGACAAGGCAACTGGAAAATCTCGTGGATATGGTTTCATTACCTATCGGCATATGGAATCTGCTCATAAGGCATTGCGAGAACCCAGCAAGATGATTGATGTAAGTAATCTTGTCAAAGTGTTCATTTAGTATGCATGTGTGTTCTATAGGGAAACTTCCATCGTATGTGTGGATAATTCCAGCCTCTTCAACATGGATAAGCTGATTGCACCAAATGGGAGCTAAAAGAATTTGGCAAGTATTGGTAAATTTTGTTTTCATTTTGGTGTGATTTTTTTGCAAGGCTTTTCAGGCCTGAGATCTTTGCCAGCCAGGTGAGTGGATGATATCAAGATGCAGGGCTGGAAAAGTTCAGGCAAAAAAAATAAAAAAAAGATATTTCAAGATGTCAGTCAATATATAGCATATTGAATTATCAGGATATACTAAAACTGTTTCATATTGAAAAATCTTAGCTGATTTATTATTATCATCCACCAGTATATTGGAATGTATCAGTTTATATTAGCTGAGATAATCAGGCATGAGATTTTTTGTACATCTTAGCAATTAGTTCTCAATAATGATACAAGTGAATGGTGTGTCTGGAATGTTGGCTGAGACTAAGAGTTCCACCAGCTGCAAAGCCGCAACCAAAAATTGGGCAGATAAATTGACACACATGATGGAAATACTAATATCCTCTCTGTTTATGTGAGTGTGTAAGCATGATATTGGTCTTTCTTTTATGCAATTCAAGTCTGCTTTAGGGTTAAGGTCGACACCCTATCTGCAAAGTATTTCTTTCAATATTTTTCCTTTTCATTTTTCTGTTAATTTAATAAAGATGATGATAAGTATTTTGATAACGATGCAGATAACAACAACAACATCATCATCAGTTTATAAATTATATGCCCTACATTCAAATTCTTTAAAATATCATTTATTTTTTCTTTTTTATTTTTTTGATTGATTTTGCATTATCTTATACTCATTTGGCCATTGTTCTGTTATGTAAATATATATTAAGGTATTTCCTGTATCTGGCTATCTGCCAACTGGCAATTTCTGCTAACTAGGATTTCCAGTGATTTAGCATAAAACAACATCAAGGTAGGTATTCTCTGCCTGCAGCTAGGCTAGGCATGTAATCTATCTCTATGCTCTAAAGTTTTTGTTTGGGTGGAGAATTCATTGCCAACAGATTCTTGAATGAAAATATCAGTCCACTAATGCAGCATTCTGTGGTGTACACTAATCAGTGTTTTTAAGGAGCATATTGATGGTTTAAGGATTCTTGTTTAACTTTGCTATGATGTTTTGATTTGCTTGTTTTCTTTTAAGTGTCAACTGGCTTTATTCTCTTTTTGAACACAGATCAAAATACAACTTTGCCTCCTTTTCCTTCAAAAAAAATAAAAATAAAAAGAAAAAGGTATACAGATCCAACTACTGCTATTGTTTTATTTTGTTGCAAAGAATGTCTGAAAATGTCGATTTATGTCCAGTAACACGGTCTTTCTTTATGCACTTTTGAAACTGGTTACTTTCTTCTCTGGACTTCTTAAATTGAGGTGTGAGGATTACTGTCTCAGGGCCGTCTGGCAGTCTGTAATCTTGCTTGTGAAAGCTTAAGCAGTGCATCTGTCAGCACCGATGTAGCACTCAGGAAGATATACATTGGAGGCCTGTCGCCGGACATATCGAGTGAAACTTTGCTTAGTTTCTTTAGTAGGCATGGGGATATAGAAGAAGGCTCAGTTGCTTACGATAAAGAGACTAACAAATCCCGGTATGTTAAATCCTTTGTATTCACCTTTTCTTTGTTATCTTACCTATCGCTGAGCAAGATATTCTTTTCCTAATTTTTCAGAGGATTTGGTTTTGTTACATACAAGACAGTCGAGGCTGCAAAGAAGGCCATAGATGACCCAAATAAGACTCTTGGGGTAAGCGGAAGGAATTACAGATTTTTATCTTTTGTTTGCAGTACCAAGTGATGTGCCCTTAGGGCCTAGGCCTTAGCTATCAGTTGTTTTGGAAAATTGTTGAATTCCTTATCATATTGGTGACTGCTGGGGGAATCCATTAACTTTTCATTCTTTTAAAGTTATATTTCATGCTTCTTCTTTCCAGGGAAGGAACATTACGGTGAAGCTTGCAGACACCCATAAGAGTAAAATAATACAAGCACAAGTACCGGCAGCAATGGTTTCAATGGCTGTACCTTTTCCAGCAGGATATGCTCAATCTGGAAAGTCGCAGTCTGCAAGCCCATCCCCTGTAGGCTATGCTCCGTACCCACCTGCCATGGCAGCATACCCCACTGCTTACCCAAATGCCCCTGCTCAATATGCATCACCACCTCAGATTTCATATCCACAAGTTGGCGGTAAAAAGGATCCAGTTGGACTGCCATCAGCAGAGCCCGCTGGAATTCCAGGGTACCCATATTATGCAACAAAACCATAGAAGACAAATCTTGCATTGCAGGTAAACCGTATCAGATCTCATGTTATCAAGCTAGGGGATTATTCTAGTAGTTTTAGGAGGCTTACAGCTTACACATTGTATATTTGGTGATTCTGCAGTGCCTATCGCTAGTTGGCATTAGGGTTAAAAGAGCAAGCCGAAGCATTGAAGACCTCTCTCCCCTTTTTTTGGTGTGAGATATATTGGTTATTGATTATGGCAATCCTTGTAGTTCATGACCCGTTTATTAGAAGAAATGAGCTTCCGGGACAAGTAGTATTACTAAATAGTTTTACTTTGGATGACGCTAGGGTGTACCTGCTGAGTATTAAATCTTTTTATTTTCTTAATGTTTCTATTTGTGTTGCTCTATTACGAACAGGCCTTCTTGCCCCGTCAAGCAATCAAATTGAATCTAGTGGATCTCCCAACTTTAATCAACAGAATTTCTGTCTGTTTGTGACATAAATGACATAAATCCATCAAGAGGTTCTCTGAGGATTCACAAACGATCTATTCAAGGGACGGCACCTGGGTCTTGATTCTGATGCTAGTTTTCCTCTTTAAAATGGGATGGCTTCCAGGTCATTACAAGATATGCTTCGAGCTGCATTAGAATAAAGGTTCTGCACTTTGGAATTAAAAATTTCAGTGGTAGATCTGTTTATTCCAGTATTATTAGAATGTTCTGTTTATTCCGGTCGTGGAGATTGTTTTCCAGTTGTCGAAATGTGGGATGTACGTGCCTTGCGGTTAACGTGTTCGGTAGACTGTTTGCATTGTTTAATTACTAGATGATGTCGGACTCTTGGAACCCAAGTGCATACTTTTTGATTTCTTGCTTTGTTTCTTTTGAGTGAGAAAGAGAGAGCGTGTTCATAATTGCAAATGTGAAGGATCGAAACTTTTGCGGAGGGTTGCCTTGGAACATAAAAAAACCAAGATGGTGCAATGTTTCTTGACTGTTGCATTGTGGTGGCAGGGTTTGCTGCAGCAGAGCAAGAGTATATGGATTGATGGATGGTCATTTTTAGGAGTGGAATTTTGATCGCGCAAGATGTGTCGTGAGTCCCTGATTTTATGTAGGTAAAAAATGTAACCATCCTAAATTGCCATGACTGGTGTTACTAGTCTCTGGAGCCTTGGTCTCTATTCTGCGATTGTTGGGTGCTGGGTTGGGATTACGTAGTGCAAGAATAATAGGTCTTCAGGACCACGCAGGAAGTGCACTGGGTTTGGCTGAGCCAAAAAAATGATGATTCACATATGAGTACCATAAAATGGATGCAATTTTTTTTTTTTTTTCCCTTTTCTTTTCTGGGGAAAATGAAAATATTGTTTTGTAGCTGCAAGATTGCGATAAACTCTAAAACAAGAATTTGAAGATGATAGCAGGTGGCAAGTGGTTAGGGATGGGAAAGGTAATGGAACATATATTTGGGAAAAATACCAGGTTCGGTTGGTTGATAGGATTGGTCTCCGGGTTTGAAGTGCATCAGCTTAAAAAAAGCTGCAAATTTGATGGCTCAACACAGATTCAATTAGCGTGTGGTATAACACTGTCAAAAAGGGGATACCATGCTCGATTCTCCTGCCAATCTCTAACCATTGGAGAAGCGATCCCTGAATGGAAATTTGATTAGTGCCATTAAAGCATCATGACACCGGTAGAACGCTGGAATTAATCCAGGTGTTGTCTCTGCAACGCTTGTCCAGGCGCTGAGACAGCCCTCTCCATGGAGCAGGCTTGCTTTGAATATCTGCAATAGCAATCAACCAACAGAGACAACGAAGGGTACTTCGTGCCATATCAAAATGACGGGAAAGAATAACAAGAGGAGGAAATTTGTGCAACTATAAAGATTTGGATCTTACCACCAGAACAGTATTCACAGATCTCATCTGGAAAATCAAAATAACCTTTCAGTTTTCACAAGTATGAAGGACGCACTGTGAAAGTATTGGTGACAGCAAATGGTTTGGTTGCTCTTAATAATACTAGAACAGGTAAGCATGACAAGACTGTACCTATCCCACTTTTCCAGAAAGCAAAATATTGAGTAATGAAGAATGTGTTTCAGTAACTCTTAGAGTCTTGCATGGGCTCTACATGCACCTCAGTTAATCTAACATAATAGATAAAGATAGGAGGTTTATGTAATGCATTTTTAAAGAGGTTTATATAATAAAAAAAAAATTGAACTGAATGTTTCAAAAACATGAATTCAGAATTGGACTAGGTTACTTGTGAAGGCAGTTTCTTTTCTTTCTTGTTTGCAGTATTTTAGGAAACCAGTAAATACACTCTTTCTTATACCTTTATGATGGATAAACTCTCCTCCACCACTGATGTTAAAATGTTGGATAAAAGAAGTGCATATATCAAAAAGAGAATGTATATCAATTTCCTTTCCTAGTGACAGCAGATTCATGATGAGCCGCTTCACAGTGACATCCCACACAACATAGCAGGGACTGAAAGTAATATGCCCCAACTTATTTTCTCTAGAAATCAAACAGATCTGGTCAATCAGATTTTACACTTACCTTCACCCGACCAGGCTGTTGTGCCACAACATCCCGATGATTGAAACTTGAAAAAAGGAATAACAAGAACACGAGTCATGTTTCATTAGAAGACGTCAGCGTGAAGCAGCATGAATTTAAAATGGGAAATTACAGTAAACATCAACATTGCCCCAGCATTAGAAAGACAGGAGCTGAGAAAAGAAATTATACCGTAACTAGCATCCCATTATTTTTGGACCATGTCTTGCATAGGCCGTAAATCAGAAAGACTACTCCTGCTCAAAATAATAGCTGAGGAAACAACTTATCCAACTAATGTTTACCAAGGTATCTGGATCAAAGGGATGAAGATAAAAAAAATCTTCCTGCAAGCATCCATCAAATACAATGTTCACTTTTCATTGTTGCAAAATTATTACCTTAATTTTAAAATATGTAAAGAAAGTTACCCAGGCTGCTGCAGTGTTCAAGAGTTTAGATACTTTCAGGAAAGCCAAGAGGGTGGAATAGGTTGTTCTCTGCATTTGGGTAGGTCAAATTTCAAGTTTAACCATAAGAGTTTAGATACTTTCAGAAAACCCTGCTCTAGTGTGCATTGACCTGTATTATGTGTGAATCTAATACCAATATCTGTACATCTATTAAGATAAGTGTGCATTTATCTACATGCAGGGCATAATGCCGGTCTAGTAAAGTTCGAAACGACCATCTCTGCAAAATGCAAAAGAGCCTAACTCTTTTCTGCAAATATGAAGAATAAGGTGGATTCTTTTTCCCTGAAAAAATCCTTTTACCATTTAAAGATGATAACTTTACATGAAAAATTTGGGGAAGTTGTCCAGTCACAAGAACTGCATACAACTGCCAGTCCTGAGTTTTACTAACTTCTGTTTTAATAACAGATAACCAACCAAAAAAAGGACACCTGACTGGTTTGTCGCATAACCGTAACCAATCTAGAGCCAGGTATGCTGAAAAAACTCCATCTTCTGTGTACCCTGTATGGTTCCATCCTTTACAGATGATGCTATTCTTCTGATGGAGTACAGGCAGAGCAAATATCAGAGGTAGAGGGCCCCATCAAGCATCCATTGGAAGTCATGGAACCAAGGAACAAGTAATTGCACCATCACCTTCGCTAGCCCAACTGTCACAGGAATCTTTATGTTAAAAGAGTCACAAGCAATATCTGCTTGAAGGAGGGTCACTCTATTCTGAAAGATGATATTTCCATTTAAAAGACAAGAACACCCTTCAGCTTGAAGATACTGAGCTTTTCAACCTTTCCCATACCTTTGGCCCTTCAGGATGGAGAACTACGAAGTATTTTACAAATCGTGCATCAGAGCATGCAAGAATGGTGCTCAAGGCCACTGTGGACCTAACCATCTTCCTGTTTTTGGTAGGTATCACTACTCCTTGCTCCTTCAGCCAACCATACATTGAAAACCTCAGCTTTATCTTATCCGTGCTGTAGCAAAGGAATGTTGGAAAAGCCACAAGTGACTCCAGAGGATAGCCCAAATGGTTTAGAAGATAATCAATCTTCTTCTCAATTATGTCTATGGATTGATTGAGTATTGAAGGAACTAATTTGATCATGTCTGAAACTGTATGGTAGTCTAACCCAGCATTCACTAAGCAGTCAAATCTCTCCTGCAGTTGGTCTCCTCTGCCTCGGAACTTGCACTGTGCTTTCGCCATCTCATCTGAGTTCTCAACAAACCCAAGTTTCAATAAGAAATTGGTCTTCTCCTGCAGAAAAGTTCCATCCACTCTTGGCAAATTTACAACTCCGATCTTTTTTCTAGAAGCCAAATTACGGAACTGACTTGGATCCTCCTTAATTATTTCACACAACTTTTCAGGGGATATCTTTAAGCTTCTCAGTGCAACTTTAGGCCTCTTACAAGAACAAAAACCTAAAACTTGAGCGTGAGAAGACACCATCTTTGCAATGTCCTCTGTTTGCATCCCAATGTCAGCTAAAAAATGCACAGACCTCCCCAAATTCTTTGAGAAATTTCCAATCAGAATTCGAGGGTACTGCACAAATAAAGTTAAAATATTGTTCATCTTAAGACCCAACTTCAACAACATTGCAACTAGTATATAGACCTTCTTTCCAGAATCATCAAAAATAAATCTGGGATGTTCTTTAATTAGCCTAGCCAAAATTTTCTTGTTACAACCCATTTTATCAAGAAAATTCAGCATTTCAAGTATGCGACTCCAATTGTACATGCTCTTGTCTGATAAACATCCTCTGATCCAATCCAGCTCGACCCCTAAACTTTTCAATTTCTCAAGAACTCGAAGAAATTCGACATTTACATCACCAATTAAGAGTTCTGGACAACATGTAACCAACTTGATAATGGTGGGCTTGGTCAGGCCAAGTTTCTCATAAGCTTGAAGCTTTGATAATAAGATACCATAACCAAATCTAAACATCTCAGTCCCTTCCTTGTACATCTTGCCAATCTTACTACGAGGAACTCCATAATTGCAAAGAACATGGTAATTCTCAAGCAAGACATCATCATCACCAAGAAACATTAGGTTCCGGGGAAGAAGGGGATACAACTCTGATGGTTTCAACCCCAAACTCTCGAAGAACGGTTCAAACTCATTGATAGGATGGTAGCGAAGAAACCTTGTAAGTGACCGCCCAACATCAAACTCATTCTCAACTTTTGCAATCAGATTCTGGAGAAATACTGGGGAATTTTTGCTCATGTGTTCAGCGTCGGTGAAATGCAAGCTCCTGGTACCATGAAGGTATTCAAAGAGAGCATTTTGTGCATCGATTCGATCCATTCGAGAGATTCGTGATGCAGCGTGACCATCAGGCAATGGTTCTCCATCCATGACCGTAACGTGGACATCAGTGCATGCAGCTTGAGTAGTAGAGAAGGATCGGTTCTGCTGCTGATTTAGCAATCTGTTGACAATCTGAACATTCGGAGTTTGGGCAGGCAAAATACTGCAACTATTGCATCTTCTTCCAAAATCAAACAATCCTGTGCTCTGAAGTTTTGCAGCTCGTGAATCCAAAAGAAGAGGGCTTTTCTGTGAGCGAAACAATGGGTGCTTCTGGATACAGAGCACCGTTGGGGTGACTGAAATACTATGAAAATTTCGATTTTTCTGCAACAGGAGGGGTGGGCATTTCTGAAAACCAAAAACTTCCCCAGAAACAGCTGGAGAAATCATAGCACAGTCCACTAGGCTCACCATTTTCGAAGGACCGATACTTCGAAGATATCGGAGGCTTATCATGACTTGAAGCAGAGGGCACACGAAGGGAGAGAGCATCTAATAGCAAATTGAATCCATATCTAGCTTTTCTACAGAATTAAATCAGCAATCTCGAATTCTTTCAAACCAATCTATCAATCTAAGTTCGGGTGCTTACCACGGATTCAACAGGAACTCGGACTTCTGAGCTGGCCGTTAAAGCTTTGCGACTCGTTGATTTAAAGGAGACCGCCATTAGAGCGGGCGAGCAAGCTTGGGTGGGCTTTCGGAGGTTTTGAGGCGAGGACTCGTGGTGACTAGGAGAAAGTGGGGAGGCGAGGAGGCGGCCGGGGCTCAAGAGTTGGGAAGTGGAGATGATGTGATGAGGAAGCACAAAGGCCGGGACGACTTGAGGTTGAGGACTGAGGAGGACGTTGATGCCAGGACGATGCAAGAAGGCGGCGGGGAGGATGGGACAAATGCGAGAAGGAGGGTGGGAGGAGGGGACAACATGACAAGGTGGGCAGGAGGCTAGGAAGGAGGCAAGCAGCCAAGCACACCGAGGAGGTGCGATTGATGGGAAGCGGTAGTGGGGAGGAGCAGCCCTAGGCATTCATTGCAAAGAAATCGTGAATTAAGATCGGGAGGAGCCGAAGGGAAGAGGAATTAAGGATTAGAAATTTGGATTATGGGTCCGGGCCGATTCCGAGCCACGTCAACATAAATTCGGGCCAGGTCTGTTCTACATTCCGAGATTGATCTTTAAGCCCGACCCAACTAGAGGGCTAAAAATTATGGCCCAAGCCTATTTTAAAAGGGTCAGGCTTAGACGGGTCACCCGTAATGCGAGCAAGTCTAATTTGGATTAATCGTTTTCTCCCCCTTTCCAAGTTGAATCAGCAAGGGCACAGGCACCAGATTGTACTGAAGCCAGCAATGAGGACCATTTTCCCCCTCTTTAGGCAGCTTGGACTTGTGTATGTGATGTTGTATGTTCGCATAGGATGGCTGAAATAAATCCCAGAATAAAGTTAAACTCGTTGAGGATTCGAAGATTGATATGACAAATGCATGAGGTCATCACCCTTGAGCAGAACAATTCAGTGCATATTAGATTGTCTGATGTCATAAATTGGATCTCCACGTTTTTAACGCAGAAAGAGATGGTTTAGTCCATCGACCAGGATGCATGTAACTTGCCCGGATAAAGTTGAGACATCTATGGCTACAAGAAGCCTGATAATGCTTCAGCTGTGGGCATTGACCACACCCTGCATGTGATATCCTCGCAGGGACTCAAGCGCTGCTGGAAGTTAAGATTTCATATTTTTTTGAGAAAAGGGAAAGCTCGTTCTTCTTAAGGCAGAGACCCATCCTTATATTTGACAAAGGAAATTCTTTATACACCTAAAAAAATATACAATCCCATCTAGTTAGGCCATGTAGCCACCATTTTTTAATTTTTATTTAAAATTTTGAATGATAAAAATGCCCCTCCACTTTTGAAAAATTACGACTTTCCATGGCCATATTATGATATTCTACGGTCAAATTATAATTTCTTGCACACAGGATATGATAAGAGATGGGCATTCTCATCATTTAAAAATTTCATAAATTTTCAATAATAAAAATATTCTTTTTTTTTATGATTTTTTAAAAAAATTTATGATAAGATATTATAATATAGCTAGAGGATGTTATAATATGACCAAGGGCCCATTCTTTTGCGGATAAAATATTTACTTAGAAAAATATATTTTCCTCGATAAATATTTTCTAGATAATATTTAGATAGAAAAATAATTTATCTATATTCTTTTATGCATGAGTTGATTGCTCTGAAATCTATTACTTATATTCTTTTATATTACTACTTCTTGGGTAAGTTGTTAAAATTTATTCATATATTCCATAATATCCCTTATACTTTTTAGATTTCAAGAAAGTGGATGGCTAAGTTATTGAGCATTAAATGATGAAAATATTAAAAATGAGGATGGGATAGTTTAGATATAAAATTAAATGTCTATTTTACTACCTCATGAAAAAATAATTTAGTCACATGTGGATAAAAATCTTTTCAGAAGAAGATAAGCATTTTTGTCATTCAAAATTTCAAAAAAAAAAGTAGAATTGCAGGCACTAAATGAATATTGAAAAGCGATGGCTACGTGGTCCAATATAATTGGGTGGTGCACTCCGTATCAATTTTATTGCATCTAAATGGTATACAAAGTATTTCTCTATTTGACAAATGCAGGCCTTGGTGTATTTTTTTGGTGAAGAAAATCTGCGTTAATAAGTTCTAACAAAATGCAAAAGGTTCACAAGTGAGCACTTTACGGTCATGTACATTAATAAGCAGAGGAAGCTAAGTTTCAAGGGTACGGAGAAAGTATATACCATATGGATGACGTTTAAATATGCGAACCAAAAGGTATCCAATTACACAAGCACCAGACTGAAAAAAGAGCAATCCATTTTGAGGGGTGATGGTTGAGGATGTGAAGTGCATAAGGAGACATAAGCCAACCCAAGAATCTGAAATTAATAATCCAGCCAAACACAGCAGCAATCCATTGAGACATTGTCCATGAGGAAAGGATAAAAATCGTGAAAAGTGAGCAAGCTGAAGAGCCCGATGGACAACCTAATAGTTGTAGACTTTTCCGTTAGTGCTTTGAGATTAATGATTCGGAGGCTTTGGGTGTGATCACCGGTGACCGGCTTGAATGCAGAGGTCGGCGGCGTCGGAGGGGATGGCGGACAACCCGAGAACCATCAGAGGAACATGCGGGAGGAGAATCAGGTGGAACCAACGTAGAGGAGGATGGGGTTTGGACGCTCGATTTGGGTCTCTTCGGAACCATCACTGGAGGAGGTGGAGACGTTTGCCCAACGGATTTCGAAGGTGGTGAAACTCCTAGAGGATGAGGTGAGGGAGGAAACGGAGGGATGGGCAGCGTTGGCGGTGGTGGCCAGAAGTCTTGGCTGGCGAGTCACGGTGAAGGCGGTGATTAGGGAATTTCGACAGCATGCCGACGTGAATGGGGAGGTCGCTGGCTACAACCTGGAGATGGGCCACTTCTTGTTCTGATTTATAGAGTTGGAGGAGAGGGAGTTGGTTCTTGGTTGCCCTTGGGTGGTCGCCGGCCAGGCTTTGGTGGTGGAGCCATGGCGGTCGAGATTTAACCCTTCCAAGGGAGCGATTTGGTCTGCTCTGGTGTGGGTCCGGAGTATTCTCCGCTTGGCCGGTGAGCTTGTGATGATCGACGAGTACACGGTGGAGCGGAGGCGGCTTGGTTTCGCTCGGACATGCATCAAAATTGACCTTGCCCTGCCATTGAGGTCGGGGGTTTTGATTGATGGACCGGAGGAGGGCCGCCAGTGGCAACGGTTTGTGTTCAAAAACTTGGACGGGGTTTGCTTCTGGTGCAGTCACTTCCATGCTTGGGCAGCTTGCCCATCTAGTGGCGGAGAGGGTGGACTCTCAGCTGGGCTCACCCATGAGAACATGGTCGCCGGAGGAGAGGAGGCCCTCAGGCCGTGGTTGGTTGCCGTTCGACAGTGGTTGCTGGGGCCGGAGGCGGCCAGCGGAATGAGGAAGAAAGGAGCTGTAGGCATGGAGACTCGGGAGGGCCGCATCAAATAGGGCCGATTCGAGAGGGAGCCTTCTCTGGAAAACTCAACCAGAGTCAACCCGCCCGAGAGATCCAATGGTGGCTGGATCAAACTGGATAAGATCGCACGGCGATGATCAACTCCCTACTCTACGGCCGGATTGGAGGCTGGGGAGGGTGTGGAGATTTATGCTGATCAGGGCCTGGGCGTGGGCTTGAATGCGGGCTCAGGCACGTGGGTGGACCGGGCCGCCAACAAATTTGGCCAGATGGTGGCGGGCTGTGAAGGAGGAAGCCCCTGTGGGGCGGGTTCGTATGGGCCGCGGGCTGGCCCTGTTGATGGAATGGGGGCTGGTGCTGGGAAGCCCAAGCGCGCCCGACCCAGTGATTTTGATGCGGGCCAAGCGCCTGAGAGGCCAAGCGGCCATGGAAAAGGGGCCAAGGACAAGGGAAAAGGCCCTCTTTCTCTAAACAGGGCCGAGGACAAGGGCCCAGTCTGTTCAGTGGCCAAGTTGGATGCATCTGCTACCTTAGGTGGATTTGGAATTTTCTTCTTTTTTGCTAAGGTCCCAGAGGGAGATATAATGGTGGGGCATGTGGAGCAGGGGATGGTGGTTAAGATAATAGGTAACTCGACACATTCGATCCCTGGATCGAGGAGGCAGGGCTTGGATCACGATGAGGCTCTGACCCATCTGGAGCATGGGCCATCTATGGCGGCAGGGCTAGTACTAGACCATGTGGTGGCAGTAGATAGGTTGAGGCAGGCCATCCAGGAGATCGAGGGGACTTTGGAGACTATGATTTTGATAGACACAGGGATGAAGGGTGGTACACTATCGAAAGAGGGTTCGGATGAGGACTGCCTCCACCACCAGCCTGTCCAATGAAGCTTTTGATTTGAAACTATTGGGGGGCGGGGAAGCCCTCCTTCCGCACGACCCTTGGAAGGATCATCCAGCAGCATTGCCTTGAGATCTGTGTATTGATCGAGACTCGACTCTCTAGGAGGAGTCTTGCTTGGGCCAGACGTTGGATCCCACTTGCATGGAGTTCCTACATAGTGGAGTCTAAGGGCCTCTCGGGGGAATCATGGTTCTTTGGCATCATGGCAAGGTTAGGATGGATGCTTTCCACAGATGTGAGCAGCAGGTGGTCTTAGTTATTTTTGAGCAGACTGGCCACCCTTGGCTTCTCTCCGATATTTATGCGAGCATTGAGTACAGAGAATGGAGGGTGCTCTAGTTCGAGATCTCCAGGCTACTGGCTTAGGGCCTTCCTTCCCTCATTGTAGGGGACTTCAACTATATAGTTGGGTCGCATGAGAAGATAGGGAGGAGGCAGTATGCAGATAGTATTGACTCCAGAGAGTTTTGGGACTTCATTGGCAACTCTGATTTCATTGACCTTGGCTATACCGGATCTAGGTTTTCTTGGTGTACCAACTGACTCGGTGAAGCCAGGGTCTAGGAGAGGATTGACCGCACGATGGCCTCCACCACTTGGCTCCAACATTTTTCGAGGCACCACGTGCAGCATCTCCCGAGGATTGCTTCGGATCACTATCCGCTTCTGATTACGACTGATGGTCTATGCTTTCCCAAAGCTCCTTTCAGGTTTGAGAATATCTGGACTTTTTATCCAAGAGCTTGGGAACTGATCAGGGATGTATGGAGGATGCCGATTCGGGGTGATGCAAGATATTGGATGATCAGGAGATTGGAGTTGGCATGGCACAGACTCGCTTGATGGAGTTGTCTGAAGGTCGGTAATATATTCAGGTGGATTGAGAAGGTTGAGGCAGACATCTCGGAGCTACAGAGGAGAGAGGATGAGGCGGCGGGCCTCCAAGAGCATGACTTGAGGCTACTCCAGCATAGGTTGTCTACCCATCATTTTCTTTTGAGGCAGCAGGAGATGATGTGGAGGCAGAGATCTAGGATTCAGTGGATCCGTAAGGGTGATCAGAACACTAGATTTTTTCATCAATCGACGATGATCCAGAGGGCGGCCAACTACATTAGATAGTTTAGGGAGGAGGATGGAAGAGTTGTGGAGAAAAGTGGCGAGATTAAGGGATAGATATTTTAGTTCTTCAGATCTTGCTGGACTGCTTCCTTGGGCGGTGAGGACCCTCCTTGGGTCTTGACTGATGGAGTAGATCTCCGACTAGGAGAATGAGGCCTTGGTTCGTTCGGTGTTTGATGAGGAGGTTCAAAGGGTCATCTGGTCTCTCGGATAGGATAAAGCCTCTGGGCTTGATGAATTTCCACCTTTCTTCTTCAGTTGATATTGGCCTATCATTGGAAGGGAGGTTACCGAGGCTGTACAGTTGGTATTTGATTCTAAGAGTATTCTGGATGATTGGAAGAAGATATTGATTATTCTGATCCCGAAAAGATCTGATGCATCTATTTCGGGTCATTTCAGATTAATCAGCTTGTGCACAATGCTCTACAAAGTTTGTGCAAAGGTTCTGGTCAGTCGTCTGAAGCCAGTGATTTCTTGCCTGATCTATCCTGAGTAGGGCACTTTTGTTGGAGGGCAGTATATTACTGATAATGTCTTGCTTGCTCAGGAGTTCATGCATGAGTTACAACGTGCACCTGCCCGTCGGAGCTTGATGGCGATCAAACTGGACATGGAGTGTGCCTATGACCAGATGAGCTGGTCATTCCTACATCAACCTCTCCTCGATCTTAGGTTTTTTGGTAGATAGATCTCCTAGATAATGGACTGTGTGGAGACATCGAGCTTTGCCATCCTGATCAACGATGCTCCGACGGACTTCTTCCAATCGTTTGGTGGCCTTCGCCAAGGGTGCCCCCTCTCCTCCTACTTGCTTATTCTTTGTGCTGATGCCCTCTCTCGCTCTCTCCATTGGGCAGTCCAGCGAGCGGAGCTTGAGCCCTACTGGCCTACCCCTCAGAGGATGCCTCTATCTCACCTTCTTTTGGCAGACGACTGCTTGCTCATTGGTCGAGCCTCGTCATAAAATGTGAGGTGCTTTTGCGACCATTATGGAGGTCTATTGCAGGGCTTCTAACTAGTTGGTGAACCTTCACAAATCTACTATCACCTTCAGCCTGAGGACTCAGGCCTGGGTGAAGCAGAGGATCCATGAGAGATTGGAGATCCCGAAGCAGACAGGGCCCCTCACCTATCTGAGAGTTCCCATCATGGGGTGGAGGCTCCGAAGGGTTGAGTGCAGGTCACTGGAGCCGAGGATCAGGGAGCATCTCGATAGCTAGTAGGCTAATACTCTTTCCATGATGGGGAGGACTATCCTAGTTAGATTAGTGCTGAGTTCCATCCCGGCCTATCTCTTGGCGAACACAGTGGTGCCATGCTTTATTCTTACGAATCTGAAGCAGTAGTTTCGAAATTTCTTATGGGGCTCTCGGTAGGGAGGCAGGGGTGTTCATTTGTTATCCTGGGATGTAGTGTGCCAGTTAGTACGTGATGGGGGCCTTGGGATCCAGTCTCTCTTGATTTGGAGGGAGGCCATGTTCTCCAGATATGCAGCTAGGTTTCTTATGCAGCCCAATTATTTATGGAGCTGTGTGATAAGGGCTCGCTACGACGACTGGAGCCAGGGGTCCGTGATCCGAAGTGAGCGTGGCTGCTCCATCTGGAGAGAGATTTGTGCTCATGCCCCTGTTGTTACAACCCAGATGAGATGGCTGATTGACGATGGCACCTCGATCGATGTGAGCCAAGAGGCTTGGATATCTAGTTTATCGCTTTTTTGATGGCCGACGTTTGTCAGCACCGAGGTGGATGATCATCTACGGGTCAGTGACCTGATCGCGGATGAGGGTAGATCCTGCAGGAGATAGTTAGTTATCCATCCTTTTGGAGGTAGCTTGTTGATAGAATTTTTGCTATCCCGATTCCTGTCTATCAAAATCATGATGTGAGGGTGTAGGGGCAGTCTCGTCGATCCATGGTGCTGACTAGGGACCTTGCCGATCTGTACAGACCTATATCACCGAGGAGGATCGATGCGATATGGATTTGGAGGGTTGAGACTCACCCTAGGGTCAGACTCTTTCTCTAGAAAGTAGCATGGGATAAACTTCCGACATTCGCTCTCCTCAGAGATAGAGGTATGGACATTCCTTCCAACTACCCCATCTATGGCTTGGAGGAGGAGTCCATAAAGCACGCCCTCCTTCACTGTCCCAGAGCGGAGTTGATCTAGAGGATGACGGGTAGTCATCCTTGGGATGTGAGCACTGGACTCTATCTCCTTCCCTTTCTGGATGCCATGCAGCGGAGTGCTGGAGCTTATCAGCTGGTTTATATTGCCTATCAGATCTGGTTATCCCGGAACAACTTTGTGTTTGATGTTGAGGTTGTGCCTGCTAGGTGCGTCCTGAAGAGAGCTTGCTGCTTAGCTACTGAGTATTGCCATTTTGACTCTGCTGGTCTGACCTTAGCTGACCCGAGTTCCTGGGACTCCCTAGTTGCACCTGCAGTGGTTCGAAGGACTTTATTCATTTCTTGGAAGCCCCCACCCTCCAGGTTTGTTAAAGTCAACTTTGATGATAGCGTCAGGGATGACAGAGGAGATTCGGGTTTTGTCATTTGAGATCCGGATTTGAGGATGTTGGCTGCAGGGGGCTCACCACTTTTTGAGGTGTCCGTGCTCGATGCTGAGGTTCGTGCGGCATGGGCTGGTATTATCTGTGCGATTCGAGAGTTGCGAGCATAGAGGATCATCATCGAGAAAGATAAGAAGTTTTGAGGCAGTAAATTTCTTGATATGTTTCATGATCATTATTTATAGGTTCATGGTTTTAATAAATACTAACAGCGAGTGGTATGTGTATTAATAAAATCAGTATTGGCATATTAATACACTTACATCTGTTGTAACTACCAGTGAAAATAATATATGCGGCTTGATGGCTAATGATCTGCAAGGCAAGTCCAGCTTTTTAATCTTTTTCACTTGAGGGTGACACTTGTGACCCACATCATCTTAGCACTCTCTTCTTCCAACAATTTGCTACCCTCTAACCTTATCTTCCTTATGCATTAGTGTGCATGTCATTCAGATTCCACCACAAAAGCCTCCTTTCCAATCAGGATTATTGGACTTACCCTTTGTGCTATAGCTTTCATTAGCAACCAGTTTTTACAAAAAATACTTCTCCCATTTTATCAACAGTATTGCTTTTATAAAAAAGCATATGGTCTACTGAGTGGTTGACATCTTGCCACCTGATATATATCCTTAAAGTTTTGAGTTCAACAGCAAATATGCTAGCTCCAAAACATTCGAAGTTTTCACAGTACGTTCACACACATCTTGTGCACTTTTAAGAGTATATTTGGCAATTCCTTTCATGTCTAACAACAAAAGTTCTGTAAACACGGTATGTGGTCCAAGGTTTGCAATCCAAGATTTGCAATCTTGGTACCAAACCTTGTACCAGTACCATATGGATATAGTGTCAGTACGCTTGACAGAGGAGTTGGCTCAACATACTGAGACGTAAAATGCTTCCCATATCAAGTCTTATTTTGATACCAGTATGGTATGGTATGCCGGATGCAAGACGTACCAATACAGTGAACCTTGATTTGGTCTATTTGGTACCTGAAAGAAAATTGTTATGCAGCAACCTAGTTAGGTTCACATCTAATCTGAGTGGAATATTATTATGAATCAACTGACCTGTCGCAGCAATTACCACAATGTAAGTCTGGATTCTCCCTTGCTGATCATAATTAAAGTCAAGATCTAGCGAAACATAGCAGCAATCCATAGGGAGATTATCCATAAGAAAGAGATGCGTATCATGAAAAATAAACCAGCTAAAGAACCTGAAGTGAAAAGTTGCCCAGATAGAGTGACATGAAAAGCTAAGAGGACCATGTAGGGGGCTGCGCTGAAACTAATTAAATACCACCTGAAAGTTTACTGAAGTTCCTATCTTAATGCACAGGATGTTGTACCGAGTTCCCTGAAACTGCAATAGTAGGCACTTTTTCGGGGCCAACCATAATGCATTAAACTCAGACTTGGGGCAAGTATCAGCATAGTGAAAAGGCACGCTCTCTTTGAGGCATACCTCATATATATGGAAGATTAACGAAGAGAGAACAATAAGCAAGCACCCAAGGGTATAGCTGATCAGAATGAGCCCCTTATCGTCATTGTTCAATGAGTAGCTAACAGCACCAGTAAAGGCCAACCTCACGAAGAGAGGATAGGAACTCACAGTGACCTTCTTGAGTATAGATGGAGTGGCAAGCACCAGAGTAAGTCTATGACCATAAGCCATGTCTTGGAAAGGTTAATTGGTAAGCATCTGTGGCCAAGATACTGGCTAGATCAGGCAGTAAGCGATCATGGCTTGAAAAGAAAAAAAATCCCTTCCAATGCATGAGATGCCAACCAATCAGCAGCTTGATTAGCTTCTCGAAAAATATATGAGACAATGCTAATTGAGAGCAAGAAGAGCCACATGTTAATGTCTTGGAGCCAAGGGGAACGGCATAGGATAATGTTTGTCTTTTGGTTGATCCTGATGAATCACCCTACAACCAAACGACACGAGGATGAAAAGAGGAAATAAGAGCATGCAAACCCATCCATGCACCAATGAACTCCACATAAGGCACAGAGCAAAGAGGCAAGGATTTGCCACTAGCACATAAAAGAGCTCCTTCATGGTTTCTTATGATGAAGGCTACAGCTACTTAGATGTTATAAACTGCTCCATCAAAATTAACTACCAATATCCCAAAAGGGGGGGGTAACCATGATATAGTGTGAGAGGTCGAAGATTTTTGTGTAGGCAGCAAAAGGTTACCCCGATACTTTGAACGGGTAAAGGCACTCGAAAGAGGAGCAGAGAAGAACAAATCATGAGAGAAGATCATACATTGATGTAGCAAGTTATTCACTCTAGAACTAGAGGTGTGAAAAAGATGGCGCTTGCGAGCATTCCATATGAGGAGAGCCATGTAGGCAATCCCAACCTTGGCGTTTGCTAGAAAAGCAACTAGATCTGGCAAAGAAGATGGCCTAAAGGTTGTTAAAGAATAAGCCAATGCCAGCCAACAGTCTTGTGCAAACATACAAGCAACTATAGAATGCTCAGAATCCTCTATAGCATTTGGGCATAAATCACCGGTAGCAATGGGAGTTCAGAATAATGCCCATAGGAACAGTTAGCTGCCAAAACCACTTGAATGGACAAACTCATGGGCCTTGTCTGATACAGCGCAAATAGCACACAGCATTGCCAATTTGCCATAGAAATCAAAAGCCTTTGCCTACAAAATGATAACCGCATAACTAACATTCCGACGGCCAGCACGAGATGAGACATCCTAACCAGTATGACCACCGCAGGATACAAATTGCAGTCAAAACTTGTAAAGATATTTCAAACTTAATAAACAACTTAAAACAGGTTGCCACTAG